>JAEVLN010000011.1:393826-512535 GCA_018350325.1 Globodera rostochiensis
GTATTTTTATTTTATTTTATATTTTTATTTTTCCTCATTGATAAAGTTTTACGAATAAATTTCCATGGGCTGTGATATTTCTTAGTGCTTCTTCCCAACATCCTTTATGTAAATGAGCCGTTTATGGCAGCCATCGGGTTGTCATTCTCTGATTGATGTTTTTGTTATATCTCGCATTCTGGGCTCAAATTTATTTGGTGAATAGCTAATCAAATCATTTAAGTCTTGTTTTTTGTGGTGTTAAAGAAAGATTTCATGGGTTTAAAAATATTTTAGAATTCTTTAATGCTTTTTTAAATAACAAAGTTATTTGTACAATTTTAATTCATAATTTCTGATTATATCATTTATAATATTTATCTATGCAAAAATATTATTTTATTTATTTTCGATTTTGTTTTTCAGATATTTAAAGTTATTTACTTTATCAAAATTTCTTTATTTATTGGGTTTTGATTTATTTGTGTTTTGGAATCAATTTTTCATCGGTATGCGCTTTAATGTCATGACCTCCAACTTGAAGTGTAATATTATAAATTTTTAAGCACAATTTACTTGTTTAAATATATTTCATTATCACGCAGAAAATTCATTATTTTAATTAATCAAATAATTATAATCGCAAAATTGATTATTTAATGCTTCGACTTTTAGATATTTTAAAATTATTTTTTAAGAGTATTGTAGATATTTTCATTCTAATAAACAAACCTTCCAGGTCTCTTTGCCGCATGGTGTCAACTGCATATCTCTTTGAAATAATTACTTTATAAATGTTACAACCATTAATCATTGTCCAAAGTTTTGTTTTATTTGATCTTAACAACCATTAATAATAATATAAACAAACAATTGAACTGTGCGGCCACATACATAACTCTGCACATAATGAGCCAGCATAGCTACGAATTATGACTACTTAAACTTCGCTTTTATTATGTTTCACGACAAATTGCAAAGCTACCCATTTGAATGAAATTAAAAGTACTAATATTGCGACATAATTTGTCATTATCCCAAGCTTTATAATAAATAAAATATTTAACAGAAAAAATTTGTATCAAAAAGAATTTGTGGTATAAAATGGTCATTCTATTAAAGTACTATTTTATTACACAAAATAGTAGTTAGTTAAAGTCAAATTGCTTGTTCAATATATTAAAAATCTATGCCGCAATTTATGAAAGATATAAAGTAAAAAAATGTAGGTTGCAAAAAGATTTAAACAAATCTCCGAACCAAAGAACTGCATTGGCGCAATACTGGCTCAACAATGAGACTGAGAAGACATCACGGGCAGCATATAGGGCAAATTCCAGCCTTCCAGCGAGGGCTAAGTGCGTATTGCGGCGCGTCTGCTCTGTGATATGACGCTGGACCAAGCGTAATAAATGATTATTTGAATAAAAATAATTGTCAAATTTTTATTTGTTTGTAAAGATTTTGATTAAAAAATGTATAACGTTAAAAGAATCCAATATCAGTGAAACAAAATTTGTCGAATTAATAAGCTTATATAAAAATTGTCGGCAACAAATCATCATTAGTAAAATTTGAAAAGTAAAAACTGTAAAACCAAACAATTTAAAAGTACTAAACTTAATATTTATTTAAATAAGTCAAAAAATTAAAGTAAATGAACAAAACAATACCCCACCGATCATACAATAAAGAAAATATATTAATTTTATACAAATAAATTTAAACAATTGTTTTATTGTTTGCTTGTGGGGCCAGCACATTAAAAATTTTATTTTTTAGCTTCTCTGAATAAATGGTTTGAATAATAAAGCTTATTATTTAATATTGTTAAAAAATTGACTAAATTTAACAAACAAAAATTTAACTAAAAAAATATATTGACTATAGTATATTGAAATAACAAAATAACTAAATTTTATTCAACTCAATATACAATTACATTTAAATACACATTTAGCCTAGAACTTATGCCATTAAATACTTTAATATTTTAAAATAAAAAAATTACTTTAAAAAATCAAGTATTTATAAGCTTTTGGAAAATAATAATTAGTGTTGCACTCAAGCGGATTCGAACCCGACACACAACATTAGACTTGTCGGAAGATAAGACACCGAACCACTTGGTGGTGCACTTGTAAAAAAGATTGAAATTGTCGCTCGATGATGCTATCATTAGGAGTGTACATTTAGTCCCGGTCCAAAAAACCGGGACGGGACTTTCAATTTTCAAAAAGTCCCGCCCCCGGGACCGGGACCTGAAAAAACCGGGAAATCCCGTCCCGGTCCCGGTACCGGTCCCGTCTTACCATAGAATAAACTATAAAAAAAATTTATAAACCGATAATTTACGCCGCAGCTGCCAATCAATTTAAAATAACCAAACTTTTAGCGCAAGCCCATTTAATATTTATTCTGAATTGTGTTACCGAAATGTTGCATAAAACATAGTTAAATTATAAAATATGTGTTTATTCTAAATTCTTGAAGATTCCCATGTTTGCCATATTTATTTTTTTTTAATTATTCTTAATTTTATATTATTGGATTACTATAATTTTAAAAATAAAAAAAGATGCGCGAAGTAATATTATTTTAATATTTTGGTTTTTGCAAAATTTTAAAATTTTTTCAGCAGACAGGGCTACGACGTCGCTTGAAATACACATATTTAAATTTATTAATTGAACTGCATTTTATATGACAAAGGACCAAAGTGTTTAAGAACGAGAACCAGAATTGTTCGAAAAGCTACCGAGCTGCAAGGGCCGACGAAACATCAAAAAATTGATTGCATTAACAAATTACAATTAATATCAGTTTTTTTGAATTTGAAAAATAAATAAAGCAGATTATGAGCTCTTTAGTTCATAACATATTTTTAATTGAATGGATGATTTATAACATCCGATTATTGGTTAGCAGACTAATATTTGGGCAATTAAATTAGGCCGTTTTTCCCAGAGTTCTAAAACACCTTAAATTAATTTGAGTTGAGATAAATCATTATTGTGAAATTTGAATTCAATAAACAGGTAGTGAAGAACTCTTTTTGTTCTCATTGCTAGTATCCTCTTTTTATCTTCTTGGATTTCCTTGCGCAATATTTTGAAATTAATTCGCAAATAATAGAATTTTGGTAAATGTCCGTATAATTTTGATAAGATCATTTATTTTATTGCAATAATAGGAATCGCATTTCCGACTTTTAATTTTTAGATAATTTCTTTTTTTAAATAATATCACAAATTACATTGAGTTAATTATTTTATGTTTTAAAATTTTTTTAAAAATGAAGTTTTTTTGTTATACTTTAAATAATTATTAGTCTGACACTTGGGGAATTCACATTTGCCAGGCCCCCACCCAAATAAGCATAACAAAAAGTCACGGCATTCTTATTTAAATATGTATAAATAAAGAATTAATTGTTTGTATCTATTACATGTGAGTGATAATGATGCATTTATTGCAAATCAACGATATTTCCAAAATAAATGATAAAAAATTATGAACAAAAAGTTTGTGTATAATTTTTATTCCGGTAAAATTTGTTTTTATTCAAAATTATGCAATGCACAAAATCTGTCATGCTGCTACAAGTGAAGAAATGTGCTACACTCTGACTGTGGAACATGCAAATTTCAAAGGTTACAAATATTCTTATTCTAAAAATTAAATCTAATGAAAAGTCTTACAATGCTTTATTTTCCGGTGTAATAATATCATAAATGAAATATGGTTACATGAAATATTCATTATTATGCAGATAAATCTTCTGAAATGATTTTTGTTGTACAACTCTTTATTTTAACTTGCCTATATGGATTTTATATAAAGGTAACCCAACGTGGATGTTATAAATAATATTTTATTATCTGACAGAATTATTTTAACTTTCTTTTTAGTTTTGTTGGTCTGCAAAATTTGCAACATTTGTTAATTACTCGCTTATCCACAGGCCTAATATAATTTTTTAAATTTTACATAAAACTTTTATGATCAAACAACTTTATTCTATTCGGATGTACAACGCATTAGAGAATAGATTCACACTCCTTTTATAGGTAATTGCATTTATAATAATCATTTATTTGAAAAACTTTGTAAATTAAAAATACATTACTTAATGGAAATATGGCATTCAATAATTATCAGATTCTCTATCTTTTTGAATTGTTTTGTAGAAATGGAAATAAACAACTTAAAAATTAATAATGATATATAATATCAATCCTCTTTATACATTATATTTTGGACTTAGTAAATCTAAAAATACTTAATGAAACGCGGTACTTAAATTTTAATTTAAAATTCTAAGGTGTAATAAAACTTAACAAAAATCTGAATTTTATGGAAAAAATTTAAAAAAAAAGTATTTTTTTAAACACCGCTTTTTTGTTTTAGTTCTGATCCTTTAAATGAATATATGCATCTCAATTAAGCCATATCAGACTAAGACTTTATTTTTGAGTATTACATCTATTCTTATATGTACATAAACAAAATATTATTTAAAATAACCTTATAAAGTTATATTTAAGCAATTTCAAAAAAAGAATCATTAACAAAATAAAACTGAAAATTGATAGAGAATAAAGCAGACAAATTTTTAACGTTTTAATCTATTTTAAATATTTAAAATAAATCCTTGGAGTTAAATTATTTAGTTGTTTGAATAGGAAAAAATGTAAGTCAAAAATTAAAAATTAAAAATCAATAATTGGATTATTTTGATTTAATTTGAGTTAATAAAATGTTTTATGTTTTTTGTATTAATTTTTTTAAACTTGTTTAAGAAAGCGACCAATTTTTAAACATTTTGATGCATATATGAAATAAATATAAGCGAAATAAATTGACAACTATCGGTTTTCAGAAATTTAAAATATGTTTTAAATAAACTAATACATCTCTTCAAAATGTACCACGAAGAAGTCGTAAAGAGATAAATATAACTTAAATTTTAAATGTTACTTGAAAAAGTACAAAATAAATGACGCAAATTGGAGAGAGGAATTCGAGATTATGGTGAACCGTGAGGCCGGTTCGACGTATCATTATTATTTTGATTTTAAATGAAATGCAAATGCAAAATATACTACATAAAAAATAAAATGACCACAATAAATATTTTAATTTATTTAATTATCCAAATCTGAGCCGTTACAAAAAATAAAGTATAAAGGTTTTTTCACGTTTACATCAAATCAATAAAATTCAACGCCAAAAAGGAAATTATTGTCAAAAACATTTAAATACGTTGGATTAATTTTATGCACAATTACAAATTAGCACATTAGCAAATCTAAGGTTTCAAAATAAAAACTTTCGTTATCTCAGATTTAAAAAACCGATCGGAAATAAAGAAAAAGATTAAAAACATAAGAAATTTGAACAAAATAAATGCAACAAATTAGAATGTTCCGGAAGCAATATTTAATAAAAACAATTTACAATATTTTAAATGTTATTTTATAAGGAATTTAAATAATTTTATTATCTTTTATTTACTTAATTTGATCAAAAAATATTAAATCATGTAAAGCAGTAAATCTAGAACTTGTAGATCAAATTTCGATAAAAAGTTAAATTTAAAAAAATTAATAACAATACTTTAAAGTGAATGAAAATAAAAATTGATGTAGATGATTAAATAGATGAATAATTAAAATATTTTTGATATTCAATTTAAGTATCTTGAATTAAAAAAATTGATCCCAAAATTTGAAGAATTAAGCATACCCTCAACCCGCAAATGAAAAAGGAATCAGAGGGTGGGGGTTTAAAATCAGATTTCGGGTTTCATCGAATTTAATTATAGATATCGAGAGCACAAAACATATAATAAAAGTAGTCTTAAATTCAATAAAATATAATCCGATAAAAGTTAAATTAATATCAGGAACAATGTTGGAAGCATATTTTTAAAAGCGATAAAAATTTTACTGTGACATCACAATAAAGTTTTAAGCATAGCATAAAAACGGAAACGATCAACTTAATTAAATGATCAAAAATGCAAAACACGAATAAATTACCTTTATGTTAAGTTTATGAAACTATGAGTTTATATGGTTCTACATAATTAAGGTTTAATGTGATAGTTTAAATAAAAAATAATAAGGCTTATTTATAAAAATATTTACGCATTTTTAGACTATCGCAAAAGTGGCCAGCCAGGAAAGCCACAGTGTGTGATGCCATCAAATCGGCCACAGGCCAGTGAACTGTCGCATGTTGGAGGAATGCCGTAAGTTCTTCGTATGAAAATTAAAAATTTAAAATGCAAAAAATTATATATATAAAAAAAATGCAAATAAAATTTTGTGTAGCTGAGATTCAATGAAATATAAATTTAAAAACAAAGATACAACAAATAAAAGTTAAAACGAATTCCATTCCATTAAACAAAAATAAACTTAAACGACAATAAATTAAAAAACATTAAAAAATTAAAATATATATCGTAGAAAAAATTAAATAAACCAAAGGAAAATTGTGAATGAAAAATAATGTAAGGTAGTATCAAGTGATTAATCTATTCAAGGGCTTCCTTTGCCATAAAACGATAACAAGAATAAATACGAAGATTTGAAAAATGATAAATACAATGCTAATGAAGTTTCAGAATGTCCGCGTGGTGGCCGAGAATCAATCCATACATCAGCTTTTCGGCCATGGTGTGGACTATGTCAAAATTAAGTGCCGAATCTGAGCGTTAAGCAGGACATAACCTGACTTCAAAGTTTTAAAATTCAAGAGAGTAAGAAGAAATTTTATCACGAAAAATTCAACCTAAAACCTAAAATCCTGAATTAATCTATTTATTCACAAAAAAATAATCTAATTTCAAAGAAAAACAATATGGACATTTTAAAAAATGCTAAGTTATATATATAAAAAAGGTGATTGTTATACTATTAAATTTATTATTGTTTTTTAACTTTAGCTTACAATTAAGTAAAAACTAAGATAATATAAATATGCAACTTTGCTAAAAATATAGCAAAAATAGTCGTCGAAAATCTTTCTAAAGCCCGTAAATGTAATCTAAATGAAATAATTAACTTATAATATGAGCACTTATTGAAATAACAACCCATGTTATTAGAAAAAGGCAAAACTTAAGATTAACGTAATAGAGGATTCATTTTTTAAATGAGAACATTAAATATAATAAATTGAAGTTTCAAAATTTAATTACTTATTAAAACAAAAATTATCTTAAATTTCAAACAAATGTACCATAATTTTCTGTATGTTAGCTCAAGAGATAAAGAATTTCAATCAAATAATTTTAGAATTACTAAAAACAAAGATAAAATAGTAAAAAACTGTTGTTTTTTGAACATAAACTAAAATAACAATAATAAACTAAAATTATTCTATACATTTTGCCGTTGATTAAAGTTGAACTCAAATATTAAAAACATCGGCTCATGTCCAACGAATGTGGCAATAAATAAAAAACTAACCATAAATTTGCCGAGGAAGACTATAATGGATTTAATGAGATTCACGGTAAACACATGCCTTTATTATTTTCTTTCTTTTCTTGCAAATAAAATTTCTTTTAAGTTAAAATTGTTTTTTTAATCATTTTATTAAATAGTTTGATCTTTTTTTATTCTTTAATGACAGTGCTCAACATATTAGAGAAAATTAACCCAACACAGAATTTTATTTACTTTATTGGTTAAAAAATCTTTGACTTTTATTTTGGTAGTAACTTCATTTTATAGTTTGTTAACAAGATTGTTTCATTTTATTCGTTATGTTCAAGAACAAATCAATATTTTCTTTAATTATTGAATTTTTAGCTATTGAAATTTATCATTTTTCTTCTTGAATTTAATTTATAAGGACTTATTGTTTAATTGTTGCTGGCTCACAGAACAGCAGGCAGCCAAAAGCGTATGTGCTAAAATCATTTTTATTTGCTTAATGGTTAAAAAATTTTTTAGGAGTGCCTTCGTGTTTATAGCTTGGGTTCGGCGTCTTGCATAATGTGATATTATTTATTAACATAATTATTTCTTTCGTAATGCAAAATTTTTTACATTGGACTTCAACCACATTTAATATCTTTATGGATTTTTTATATTTTATCGAAAGTATAGGTTACATGTCGATTGCTTTATAGTTTATGTTTAGGAAAAATGATAAATTTATAAAAGATAAAATGCCAAAATACTATTGTCAATTAATCTATCTAAAATCAATTAATATATTTTAGTTCCGACTTAACAATTCTGCTAAAACTCAAAAAATAAAAAAAACAATAAGCGCATTAGAAATTTATTTTATTCAACCAGTTTCAAAAATTAATTTTTAAAAATTGGCTAAAAATGAATTTTTACATTTTAAGGTATCCTAAAATATATACAGAATTAAAACTTGGCTACTCTGCTCTTCCATTGTTTTCTTTTACATTTTTATTAAATTTAATTCCAATTTATTAGATTTATATAAGAAATACTGAGAATTTGCTTTAGAATAAAAAAATTATATAATTTGACCGAAGATGGTTGTCGAAATGTAAGAAAAATAAAAAATTACAAACTCAGTTTCTTTATGCTACACTGCTATTATACAACGCTAAATTTCAAAACACCAGCTGGAAGGTAATTAAAAATTTAGTTTAACATTGTAATGAAACAAAAAGTGTATTCGAAGAATTCACCAAATGCTTTTAAACGTGTTTTTTTTACCAATTTTGTAAAAGCAGAAATTATTATAACGTATCAATAGTATAAATTCAAAGCTTTGTAACAGATTAACTAAAAATTGTGAAGAAATCTAGGTAAACAGAAATAAAAAATTAATAATCAAATTTAAATGGTGCTGAGATGTAATAAATATTTTTAATGACATCTAAAAACAATGAAAATAGAATTAAAAAAATAATCATAGATAATAGGAAAGCATATACTTCAAAAAATCTAGTGTTATTGAAATACTGTGTCAAAACTTAAAAAAACACTCCTTTAAAGAATTAACATTTATGACATTTGAATCCATAAAAAAAGTTCTTTGCAAAAAATCTTTAATTTTTAATTTTTTTTTATAAATAAAATTATCATATCTTCAACTCTTAATTATTGATTAAAAAATATATATTTTGTAATTATTGGAATTAATTTGACAACGATGTAGGAATGGCACTAAAAAATCTTTATATAATCTTTATTCTTTTTTATAGGTTATTAATATAAAAAAATGTTAAGCTAGCACAAAACGCTAACTTAAAATAAAGGTTAAATAAATATTCAGCGAAAGTAACAGACCTTTAATAATACGCCAAAGTATCAATTAATTATTCATTAAAAACGTTTAACAGATTATTAATAATTTTAAAATAACATTAAATATAAAATAACTTGATGAAATCACAAAAAGCAATATAAGTTAATTTATCAAGTGGTTTAATGATACTGCTATAATACAAAAAATAATTTATTGCTAGCAACAATAGTTGAACAAAATTCAGATATAATATAAAAATCGTATAAGATTTAAAAAAATTAGTTACCAAAAGGGATTAGTAAAAAACTGCAAACATTTAAAATTATATAACAAAGTGAATTTGTATCGAACAAATCACAATAATGCCAACAATTTATTTCATTGTTTCTTTTTCATTGATGAACGGTATTTAATAACTTTAACACAAAATAAAAATCAATTCAGGATTTTTATAAACAAAGTTATGAATCATAAATGTGTATCTAAAAATAATAGGAAGTACATTGATAACTTTAATATTAATTCTGCTCCTTTGATTTTGCAATTATATTTTGATTTGGCAGAATTGGACGAGCCATTGGCCCAGCTGATCGCGCCACTTAAAAAAAAATTAAAATGTTTACTTTTTTTATTATAAGCCAGCGTGAGAACGTACTTTTGATGTGTGGGTGAAAGTTGTTGGACGAGAAATTGCGGCGGAAAGAAAACTTGCTATAATCAATATAAAAGTCATTTATAATACCCAAATTTAATGAAAAAAATTGTATACCTCAAACAAAACTGCCTACCAATGTGACTGGTTTTTGCAATATTTTTTAATTTGGAATCTAATTTTAATATTTTGTAGTGAAGCGCTAATCAAATTAGTGAAAACTGTAATTTAAGAATTTAATAGAAAGAACCTAAATATTCAAAATCTGTCGGGGGAATAAAACATAAAAATTTAAAATATTTTAGTTAAACTAAATGGTGTTTTTAAAAATAAATTATGAGAAAATGAATGATTAAAAAAAAAAATTTAAATAATATTTTAGCTCTGGACGGACCAGCAAATGATTGTGTGCATGCATGATGGAGCCTGATTCCGATGACGGCCCGCAACAGGCAGTAATCATCCAAGTAAAAATTCTTACATTTTGGGAAAAAGCTAATTGGAAATTGTTGAGTTAAAATGATATATTATTAACATAATATTTTTACTGAAAAATATTTTAAGAATTATGTATTCAATTGTTAAAATTGAAATAAACTAATCATCGTACAATAATAAATCATTCAATTGAGAAATTAAAAAACATTTCAAGAAAATAGATTTTTTTAATCTAATATTTACTCATAATAAAATTAATATAGGAATATCAAAAAACAATGTATACAAAAAAATGTACTTTGAATAATAGTGGCTGTAGTAAAAACAAACTCAAAAGTATTGAATAAAATATAAACAAATTGCCAATAAAACAACTTGGTTTACTACATATTATATAGTTTTTCATTGAAATTGAGTTTATCAAAATTAAATCAAAAAATAATCTCCAGCATTAATGGGGTGGGGCAATCTTTTGCAGTCGCCAAGAAACGGATCAAAGAATTATCCTAAATCAAAATTCAAGAGCAACAACAATAGCTTCCAAGCAAAAATGGAAGATTACAAAGAATAGTTTTCAAAATTATAACTTGCAAAATTCAATTTTGTGCTCATAATTAAATATTAATTATTATTATTATTACAAGTAAATAAAATAAATAACAAATAATTACAGTTGAATAAAAAATTAACTTATTTTTTATTAAATATTTAGCTATTATTAACTGGCAAAGTTTGCTTTGGTTAAATTATATTGTAAGATTAAATAGCTAAACAAAATTTAGCAGCAATGTGCTCGAGCGATAAATAAAAAAGTCAAAATGTAAATTGCAGCAAAATTAATATTAAAATAATTTATTTTGCAAATTATTTAAAACCAAAAAATTATTTTATTAACAATAATGTGTAAATAAAATAGCAGTTTAAAATTACAAATACACTTTATAAATAATTTTATTTTGAATACCAAATTTTTAAATGATAAATAAACTCTATAATTAAAAAAAAATATTTTATTATATAAAAAAATTGTTAGTACTACTTATATCATGTAGTTTATAATATTGTTTTGCAAACATAAACAATATTCATTCGTTCTAAATACTCTTGCTAAAATTTATCTTGTTTAATTTCTTAATGAATTCAACAACGACGATCAAATAACTGTATTTTTATTGTCAAACCAACAATCGCCATGTTTGTGCAGCCTGACGATGCGATAGATGCAAGTGATATAAGTTAAAGTGAAAAATTTAACTCAGTAAATCATATAAAAATAAACAATTAATTTTTGTAATTAAAAAACTAAAAAAAAACATTTAATGGTAAGATAAAAAAAGTAGTAAAAGTATTTACTAAAAAAATTTAATAGCAAAAATAAGATCGAAAAATTAGGTTGTTAGTTTTAAATATTTCTTTTTATTGTTCTTTAACAGAAATAAGATCGATTTAGCAGAAGGAAAGTCGTTTTTTAGGGGTGCATTTTTGTTTTTATTGCATTTTTCGTAGAGTTTTTTGAAAAGTGCCGAAATAGTATGTATAAAAACATAGTTTATATGTTAACCCACAAAATATGTAAAAAATGTTTTTATAACTCGATGAAACCAATCGCTCTGATCTTAAAACATGCTTTTCATATAATGACAGAATAAATTGATTGGGCTACAAAATGACTATAAAATCATAAAATTTTGTTTAGAATGACATGAGTTATATAATTTTGGATAGTGGTGCAGGCTTTGCATTGAAGATAAGAGTCCGCGGGTTTTACCACTTTTTGTCCGCGTTAGCCTCCATGGTTTGCCTTATAATGCGGTTAATAATCAAAGAAATAGGGCTTTTATTCGACAAATTACACGAAAATATTGAACCTCAGCCTCCTTCGTGTGAATGGACACAATGACAACAAAATTTCATATCATTTTCATCTTTCTGAGTTCACTTCTACTATTTATACATACAAGTTATAATTGCATGTAAGCCATGCTTAAAAAATGTAAAAGCGTGAGATAATTATTGAATGATAAATGTAAAAAATAAAACAACTTATACCAATAATTTAAACCGTTAAACAGTTTGATTATTTTTCAAGCTTAAGTTTTTTGCATTAATTAAGCGCTTCGACATCGCACGGCAAGCCGACAATGAATGGGCTTTTTTGGAGAAGTTAGCGATATTTCCAATTCAATGCTAAATATTTTTTGATCAAATTTAGTTACAATTATTTTCTAACTTCTCCTAAAATTATTTACTTTAATTATCATTTTACAAATTCCTGTTTCTACAAATTTTAAAAAGATAAAAATCTTATAATATTTAATTTTAGTTTCCATTGGCTATTCTTTTGTTTATTTAGCCAAGAAATCAGAATTAGAAGGAAGTGGCCTTTCGGGCTACGGGGGCTGGTTGTGGTTAACAAAAATTCTTTTTAGTTGTTTAAACAAAATAATATTTTATTAAATTTCCAACAAAGTTTACGATTATATTTCGTTTCTATAGAAAACAATAATTTTAATTAGTCATAATTTCAAAGCATTGATTCTTTTATCACAAAAGCTGATTGGACATCCAATTTTGTTTTCAAAAACCTTTAAAGGGGGAAAAAATTCCGAAATGATAAATGGTTATCTAAATAACCGATAAATTTGATGGATTATCTAAGCAAATTCTGACGTTTCAACATTTGTTAGAAAATATAAAGCCAAAAGAATGAACCAAACCCAGCCAGCGGCGCCGAGCTGCACCGCAAGAGAATAACAGCATAGCAATGGGCTTCAAAAAAAATACAAAGGTCCGCAAACTTCGGGTACGTATAAAATCGCAAGAAAAGAAAGCTTAATTATAAAAAATGGATGCATTTTCAAGTGTTTTAAAAAAATATTTATCAAAAATTATCTTTCTCGATTAATGCGATGAAAATTGACAACGCCGGATGTGTTTATTGAAAGCGAAAATAAACAAAACATTATCGAATTAAAACAATAATATGCATAAAATATACAGATTTAACATTTTAAATAATGGACGCAATTATTAAAAAAAAGACATCGTTTAAAATAAAATGTTAAATTGCAAAAATTAATTGTAAGAAATAAAAAAATAATCAAAATTCACTAGAATATGCCACTACAAAAAAATTTAAATAAAAACCTTAGTAATAGTTACAATATATTATAGGAAAAGAATACGGGCAGATATTGTATTTGTGTGCTTCCACAGTTAAAAACCGGCGGAAACTAGAGCAGGGCTGCCAAAAATTTATGTCTTTTATGTTTTAATTTTAAAAAATTATAATTAAAAAGTATAATATAAAATATTTTAAAAATTTTAATTTATAATAAAATCAATAAAAAATCACAGAACTAAAACTGGACTGGACTTAAAAACACTAGGAATGAATATTATACAAATCAAAAATTTCAAACAAAATTATTTATTGGGTCGGTCAACGAAGTGTTAGGCACCGTTTTGTTTAAACCAGATTGGTTCCAGAGATAGCCTGACATGATTAATAAACAGAATTCTCCAAATATTTGATGAAAATAAAATACAAATCTCAAGCTAAATAAAAATGAAAATTTGAAAGCATTCACATGTATAACTAACTGTTCATTGCTTTTTTAAAAACCTCAAAGTCAGCAAATAATTTTGCGTCATTTTACTTATTTAATTTATAAATAATAAATTTTTAAAAAGCATTATTACATCAGAAATAGAATTTACTCATGCAAAAAGGAGATTTAAACATAACAAAAAAATGAATAAGTTTAAGAATTAAACCCGGCTTTTAAATTTTAAAAAATATTAGAGCTATCAGAATAAAAATTTACAAAAAAACTTTGGACTAAGATGTAAATCAGATGAAACCGCCTCAAAGCATAAATAAAATCGCTTCAGATAAACATACCTAAAATGCATTCGATGTTCTTACTTAAAGCGAGCCTGGTCCTATCTATTAATAAAACCAATCAAAAAAATACTCAACAAATATTGATAAGTTGCCAAATACTAAAAAATAAAAAATTTAAACCTAAACAGTTTAAAGCGGTAGACTATGTAATTAATAATTAGTAAAATGCATTTCTTACAAAAAAAAACGCGCAAAATAAAAAAAAACAAAACCAAAATTTACACTAATACGATTGCTGCTCTGTCGTGGAAAAATGTCGAAGCGGATTCAACAATATTCAACTGTTGGAAGGGTTATGAGTTTCTAGATGGTTTTGAACACTTGGCTGTAAGATGCAAATTTGTATTAAAATAAATTTTAACTTTACAATGTCATCAAAAAAAATTTATTATAAAAATCAGTATCCAAATATAATTCAAATCAAGCATAGATTTATTATTGCTAGAATTAAGTAGACCAATTAACAATATTTAACAAATAGAAAAAGAATAAAAAAGTAAATAATGACAATAATAACTAAATAAAATGCACTAAAAAATAATAAATTACACAAATGTCCGGCACGTCAAAGGAGGCTGCTTTCGAGATTTTGTGGTAAAACTCAGAACCGCAATGTGGAGGCCGGCAGACTTGCAAGCTGCAAGGTTAATGATGCATTTAAATTGAAATTTTATCAGGAAATTTAGAAAATTAAACAAAAATGCTGAAAATGCATTGAAATTTTAAGCAATGAAATATGGTAATTTATACGATGAACACAAAGCAAATAAGAAATGATTTACCTATTAAAAGACCAAAACTTTAAATATATAAATGGATGGGTTCTATTGGGCGTTGAGTTCTTAGCTCAGTTCTACTGGAAAAATAATAAATAATAAAATAAAAAAAAAACTACAATAAAATTTAAAGTGAAATACAATCTTAATTAAAATAAAACTTATAAAATTTATGCAATAATTTAAAAAGCTAAACAAACTAAAAATGTGGCATTAAAAAGTTAGAAATAAATGTTACATTGACATACTTTTTTCTTCCCTCGTCGACGACGACGACAGTGGAGTTCTTCAATTCAATCCGCCTAGCTAACAATTAATTAAATCCAATGACAAAATTAACATTACATTTAATGAGAGTTTTGTATTGATATTGAGTTGGTAAGTTCTTGCAAATAATATATATACACTTTTGATAAAAAGACATGTGTATATTATATTACAATATTAAAATAAAAAATTTATTCAAAGTATGTTTGATTTTGTCTCAATAATAATTATAAATGTGTTTAATTTCCTTTCGAGTAAATCCAAACATTAATATTGCAAAATTATATCTTAATAAAAAACAATTCATAACCTATATTTCTTTTATTAAAAAAATGAGAATTATAAATAAAAAATTAAAAAAAAATTGTTGTAAGATTATTCTGTTTAATGTATCAGATAGCTTCTTTTATCTTTAGTATTAAATATAAATTAATAATTTTTTAACATAAATTAAAATTCGCCTGCCATTCTAATTTTTGTTTCCATCGCCACTGGAAAAAAAAATGTTAACTAGTATCTTATTATTAAAATACAAAACAAGTCGCTAGTCACTTCCGATAATTAACTTAATCATTTTTTTGTGTTGGTAATAATTAACATTAAACAATTTAATTAGGGATTCTACATAGGTCTCATTGCAAACAAGTAGTGGCGACATTTGAAGCCGAAAACCAAATGGTAAAATATGCATTTTAGGATTTATGTTTATCTGAAGCGATTTATAGCTTATTAGTTTCAATAATTAGTTTATTTATCAAAAATTGTTGGGACCAAACTTTTTAATAAATATAAATCTAACTCCGCCGTTTCTTCAGTTCGATCAGACTGGAAGTCGTGGTCAAATATATAATAAAATTAAGTTCAAAATAATAAATATATATAATTATATTTATGTACAAAAACCCATAATGTAATAACCATAAAACAGTTTTAAAGATTTAAACAAATAAAATGTAAATACAATTTTTGGTTTGCATCACTTTAAAAATTTTAAAAATTTATAAAGGTGTATAATTAAAAACGTATGGCAATAACTTTTATTTTGATAAAAATGGGACGACTAATTTACAATTTTTGAAAACATATTGTTCTCCAGTCATCTTTATGCTGCAATTTTATGCTGATGTTCATTAATAACCATTCATTAGCTTAATAATATTATAAAAACGAAGCTGTACAATTTCTTGCTTTAAACAACTAAAGATCAAATTATGTTAAAAATTTAATATATAACAAGCATATCGGTTATTTAAATATTTTGCAATTTTATCTATTTATTTGATTTTTTGTTATGAATTATTTGATAAGTTCTTTTAATTTTGGAATTTTTTGCCATTATTTTTTTACTATGGGTTACAAGTTATGTATTTAATTTGAGGTCTGTAAAATGTTTTTCAAAAGGTTTTACAAATTTTTTCCCAGTCCAATATACGTAAAAGGGTTTTTAAAGACACTTTATGGCCCTTCAAATTTCCCAAAAAGTATCGATTGGGGATTGATCACTTTTTTCAAATCGCAAATCAATCTGATCTTGGACCAAAACCCAAAACCAAAACATTTTTGGGTTGTTTTGTACAAAATTTTTTACCAATATTATTGACCAAATTTTGTTTGGGTCAAATTGGAAAAAAACCAAAAGAAACCAAAACCAAAATAAACCCAATATTATTGACCAAATTTTGTTTGGTCCAAATTGGAGCACAACCCAAAAGAAACCAAAACCAAAATAAACCCAATATTATTGACCAAATTTTGTTTGGTCCAAGCCCATATTTGTACAAAACTTTTGGGTGTCTTCCAGTTATCCTTTCAGCGGCTTTCACGTGCCCTTCTTATTCAGACAAATTGCCCCATATTACAACATCTTCCGACTTCATATAATTATTTAATAAATTAATTTTTGCGTAAATTTCTTTTATTTTTTTTTGCCAAAGTAATGTGTTAATATATCCTGTGGAAATGTGGTCGTGTATTTCTTATAAAACAAATAAAATTTACTATCTCCACTATTTTTTAATAGCTTTGATTAATACTAATTTATGAAAATTATTTAAATGTTTTTATTCATAATCGTTCATTCGTAATTAAATTTTGGGTGTTGTCCGGTTGAATTTACACCCCTAAAGATAGCATCATCGAGTGATTTTTCAATCTTTTTTACAAGAATATTTAAAGTAATTCTTAGTGGTTTGTCTTTTCGGTAGCTCTTATTTATGTGTTGGGGTTCGGACCCGCTTGAGTGCAAGCAGCTATTTATTGTTTTTCCTTATTCACAAGCGCTTCCCCGCATTAATACAAATTTTTTAATAATTTTTGCTTCAAATTCCTTAAATTTTATTTTAAAAAATCGTAAATTAGGCTTTTTGTTATGATTTACTAAAACTTTTGGGCTTTGTACAAAACACTATTTCTTCAAAAAATAAAATCTTCAGAAATTAAACTAAAACAATTTTTAGATGGGTGCGTTCATGTCAACATTACTCTCGCCGCCTGACTCTCTCTTTGTAAATAAATTTTCATTTTGTTTTAATGAATTTATTATTATACCTATTTGAAGATATTCTTTAATGCTTTAGTGTTTTAATTACGTGTATAAATCGAACAATAAACTTCTTTAAGTCTATAATGTTAAAATAATAGAGAATCAAAAATTTTTATTTTTTGAAATTTTCAATTAATTGACAAAATAGATAAAAAAAATTATTAATCACCATTTAGTTTTGCTTTACATTGGTAAAAATAATGAACTGCATAAAGTAATAAAAAATATATAAATTGATAAAATGAATTGCATTTTTGACATCACCTATAAAGTTTATCTTTTGCATTATGTACAAAGCACTTCACGACCTGATATTTAAAAGCTTGAATTATTAAGCAATGAACAAAGTAAAAATTTAATTAACTTTGAGTTATGAGAATATATATGTGTATCAAGTTAATGAGAGTTCGTGAAGTTTTGTGACGAACATGTGGATTCTATCGGCAATATTCTTTATTTATTTATTTATTTATTCTGCATTTTATTGATAGTGTTTTCTTAATTTATTTTAACTTTATTTCTCGTTGTCGAGTTTCGTCCAGCTTTCTTTTGTTTTCTTTCTTCAGGCTCGTCACAATTTATTTTTGTATAATATATGTATTTTTTTAATTTTCACAATCATCTAAAAAATTTATCAACATCGTTTTATAAGCACATTGATGATTGGCAGAGCTTGACTTGACTTCGTAAATAAATCACCATATTATTTAGATTTAAATAAACATTTTTTTACATTAGTTGAATATTATTACGTCATTAGTTTATTAATTTATTTCTTAAATTTCACTATTGTGCCTTTCGCGTGACGGCTTCTGGGGTGCCGCGTTCGCACCCGTGAGCACGAGAGGGACCAACTTTTCCAATCACATTTGATAACGTACAAACTTATGAATTTTTATTTAGATTATTTTTTCATAGATTTATTTACATTTTGCCACCAATATATTGCCGTGCCAAATATATTAAAGACGATTAAAGTTTTTTACTTTTATAGATTATTGTTTTTTTCATTTTTATGTGAAACAATAATATTTATATATTCAATTTATAAAATTACTGTTTAATCAAATTTGTTGATCATTTAATTTTTTAATTCCAATCAATTTTCTGTGTAACTTTTATTTAAATGGAAAATTGAAACATATATTTGCAGTACTTTGTTTGAATCTGATATTTTGAATTTATTATTTACAAAGTTAGATTAGAGTTTGAATTTTACAAAATTTGTTATTTGGAAAGCAAAATTTTTATTTAATTGCGCTTGCAATCTTTTGTGCCATTTTGTAAATTATTGGTCGAATAGAATTATCATTTGTGTTTCATTTTCTTTTTTTTTCTTTCACATATTTAATCTTTTATGATTGAGTTTTTTTTAAATTATTTGTTTGTTTCCACCATTAGGTTGTATTAACATTTAGATTGTTTATATATGGTTTTTATCTGATTTATTTGGGTAGAATTTGATAAATTGCAGTTTTTTAATATAGTTTTAATTAATATTGTAAATTCAAAGTGCAGAATATGACTTCTGCCGGCTTTTCTATCGTGCACAAGTAGTCAGGCGTTGTCTTCGTATTCGAGGGTTCTCATAACTTGATTATTCCATTTTTTAATTTATTTTTTAGTTTGTGTAAAATAAGTATATTTAAAAAATGAAATTAATATGTTAAGAATATGTAATATTGTTAATTTATTATTTGTTTAATATACGCAGGACGGTTAACTTTATTGGTACTTCAATGTTGTCTATTCACCTTGGCATTACATATTTACGTTTTTGTGCCATAATTAAATAAATATTATAAAAAATATATTTGAAACAGTTATCTTTTAACTTATTATTAAATCAAATTTTTAATTATGGCATTTTGCTCTTCCCGTAATTTATTCGCTACTGTTTTAGTTTCAATTATTAATTAATAAACATATCTTTTGCTTTTATTACACTGGCTGCGTCGCTTGTCCAGTTTTGGCCACCTCTCCAGATACGCGCGTGCAGTGTATGTTGATCAATAATGGTGTTCTTATTCATAGTTTAACAACATTCTTGATAAGTACTTTTAAAAATTTGGTTTATCATTTTTTTATTTAAAACTAGATTTAGACAATTATGCATTAAAGTATAATTATTTAAAATATATTTTAATTTAACTATGCATAAAAGATTTATTTTTTAAATTATATTGATTTTATATAACTGACAATATTTAAAAGTGCGCATGTTAAAGCGGGAACACATCAGTGGCTAAGAGTTTGTGGGCGAGATTCGGGTCGAGATAAACTGGAGTGTTGGGTCTATTAATAAAGTTAATAAATATCACATTAAAATGTTCATACATTTTAATTATTACAAAGATTCTTTTTTAAGATTAGTTTTTGAA
Organism: Globodera rostochiensis; assembly: GCA_018350325.1. Classification (NCBI taxonomy): domain Eukaryota; kingdom Metazoa; phylum Nematoda; class Chromadorea; order Rhabditida; family Heteroderidae; genus Globodera; species Globodera rostochiensis. The sequence continues at coordinate 414,021 of JAEVLN010000011.1, forward strand.
TATTTGTTTGGATTTTGATTTATTTATATTATTATCATTTGTTTTATGTTTTAAACTAGAAATTGAAAATATGTTTTCTATTCTAAATATTTAATTTAGAATTTGTTTACGCCAGCAAATGTTGTCTTTGGGTTGCTTTTCAAAGTTCAAGTTGAAGAAATGGTTGAGAAGATAGTTGACGAAATTTGATTAATTTTTTAGAACGCCGCCTATTGTTTAACCATGTAATTTAAAGTTAAACATTTTTAAATTTTTTTTTGTTTTAATAATTAACGATTAATTTAAATTTTTTGTCAGCATCTCAAATATTTAATTTATTTCATTATCAAATTTTTTTTTGCTTTTAATAATTGCATTGGAATGACCATTTTTATGTTAAACACATATTAAAAAAATTCAATTGGAAGAGCGATGGCGGTTGAAATAATTCTGGATTTACTTTTTTATTCAAAAATGCGTTTGTCTTTCAAAAAAAAATTAATTGCCAAATTGGCTTTCTGAATTTCGAATAACACATTTATGGCTAACCTAAATAATAGTAAGAAAATTATTATTATAGTAATTTCTCTTAACGATTTTAGATACATTCACTAGAAATAAATCTAAAACAATATGTTGAAAAAAATAAACTCAGCCAATAACGTTAATCGACAATAACTATTCAAAGTTTTCTAGAGTTAAACCCATGTTAAACCTGCTATGATGTTTAGGTTAAAAATAGCTTACACAATGCCTTTTAAGCGGGACGTCGTCAGTTTTTGGGCCGAAAAAAGCCGGTTTTCGATCCGGTTTGGTTAAGCGACCGTGAACAACCCTACTAAAGAGAAACAGACATAAGTGGTAAATTAATCATTACTTTCTTATTTATTTGATAATTTTCGTTAATTTATTTTAATGGCGGCATTGGATTTAATATTTTGGGCTTATATTAACAGCTCAATATTATAAAATTTTTGTAATCTACCTTTTGTATATAAGGATTATCCAAATATTATTGAAATGGTAAAAAGCTTTATTTTTGTTATTTTTCCTATTAATTGAGGATTCACGAATCCAATCTTTACCACAAATAAAAAATATTTTACAAATAGCTTTGTACTTCTGCCAAATTTTTATTTATGCAAATTATTGATTTTTATACTAACGAAAAATTGAAACTTTTTATCTTTATGATAATATATATTTTTACCTCTATGCATTAATTATTGGGTTTTCATTTTTTTAGGCTTATTTATTTTACAGTTTTTAAATTTATGTTTGTACTTAATAGGCGATTGAAGGCCCCCAAGAACGTTTGGGGCTCCCGAGGACATTTGGGCCCGAAGATATTCATAACGCCAATGTCAGATTTAATTGCTATGTCCCTTCGTCAGCGTCACAAACCTGCTGATGTTCAGCCTCTTGTGGCTCTTCTTCTTGTATATTATTTTGAATATATTTTAATTTAACTATGCATAAAAGATTTATTTTTTAAATTGTTTATACATTTTGGTCTTTTTTATAAGATTTTAATTTATATTAGATAGATTATTAAGCTTTAACTTTATGTATTTAGTCCGTTATATTTATATAAGTCTAAATAAAGGCGAACATTTATTTGATACGTTTTTTGACACTCTCTTCCTTATTCATAATTCAGAAGTTGTGTCATTTTAGTTAAATATCATTCTTATATAATAAATTTTTCTCATTTTATTATTTCATTTATTTATTTGTCCGAAAACGATGTTGATAATATATTAATAGATAAATGTGGTGTTTGAAGTAATTTTGATTTGCTTTTATGTGTTTAAGCGGTGTCGAGAGCTTTATAAGTTTTTTAAATATTTAGCAATATTTATGCCAAAATCGGTTCAAAAATTACCGAATGTTTAAAATTTGGATTTTACAAATTGACAACAAAATTCAAGATTTGCAAATATTTCGGCATGATCGAATGAAAGCATTATTATAATTACACCTATTAACAAATATTTTTTGATTAACAATAAACTATAAAATAAATGTCACAATAAATCAAGAGGGAGAAAAATCAACTTCTTGAACGGACTTTCATCAACCAAGAAATAGTCGGAGACAAGCCCAAGGAAAGAACCGAAACTTATTTGAAGAACAAAAAACGATATTTCTCATCATTTAAACGCCATAAGAAGGCATATAAAAAAAATTACATAAAGAAAAATCAAAATACGAATCATAAATTTCGATAAAACAACATACAAATAATGTATTGGGTTGAGTAATAAGTGCTGTCGGTTTTGTTTTGGAGGCTATTATTTCTGCGGAAGCGTAATCGATCGATAGTTGCTTATGCCCATCTTCTAGCCCATTCTTTTCTCTATCGAATGCACTATGAATCAGTAGAATCCGTCGCTTTTTAGCAAAGTTATTGATTTTTGAATATGGACCCCCAAGTCGATAAAAATAAGCACTTCCGGCACCTCCTTTTGTTCGAGTTCAACAAGGGCACCAAGGCGTCGGAAGCGTCTCAAAACATTTGTGCCGTGTACGGAGAAGGCGCAACGAATGAAAGGACTGCACAACGATGGTTTGTGCGGTTTAGGGAGGGGGTTTTTGACTGAAGCCAAAATTTCAAAAATTTTGACCAAAAAACATTTTAATTGACCACAACTCGGAGAGTTTTGCTGAAAGCGGGATGAGGTCAGCAGACAAAATGCAGCGCTTTTCAAGAGCTTTCGAATGGTATAAAGAAAGTTGGGGGTCGCGCGGGAAGTTTTCTCGACCGCACCTATGGGGTCATCCTTCAGCACGACAACGCCCGACCACACACCGCAAACATGACAAAAATTGCACTCCAAGAGCTGGACTGGGAAGTTTTGCCACATCCGCCCTATAGTCCGGATGTGGCTCCAAGCGACTACCACCTTTTTAGGTCCCTGTCCAATGCCCTCTCTGGAGTGGCCCTCGAAAATGCCGCGGCACTCCAAAATTGGCTTGACGAATTCTTCGCGTCCAAACCGCCCATTTTTTTCAAAAGAGGGATCGAAAAACTACCCGGGCGTTGGGAGGAGATCGTGAACAATGCGGGGGAATATTTTATTGAATGATTCGGTGTCCCTTTTTGTTATTTTCGTGCAATATAAAATGTGAAAAAAAACCGACAGCACTTATTACTCAACCCAATATATATAATCTTAAGAATAATTTAATCACATAATTTTTAACACAATAATGGTTCCTTTTCTACAGATATTCCTTGGCCATCTTTGGCCATCTATCTTATAAGTTTCACAATTACGCCAATTAATTAAATTACAGTTTCAAAACACAAAAATATTATATTCAAAATTCCAAAAAATAATAAATTTATGCAAAATTTGTCTTTTACATTTTTTACATATTTCATCAGACAGTGTGGTCTTTTCTTTATATGTTTCCGTTATACAAAAATCTACTGCCTTTTGTTTATCGCTAAAGAATTACAAAATCCAGTAGAAGTCATTATATCGTAGAAAACGACTCCGTTTTCATTTTTTAGTGATGTACAATTTTGAAAGAGCATCAATCACAGAAGTATTTAATAAAAATATTAAATGCTCGGCACTCTGCGGAAATAATTAATTAAATTTTGGTGGATGTTTAAAAATTGCAAATAATTTTTTCAAATTTATTTTATTATTTTTGTTTACCATTTTATGCTTTTTAAACTTTTTCCATTGCCAAGTATGTCGCTTCTGAGCTGGCATTCGTTCAGAAAGATTGCAACTTTGCGATTTAATTTGGATTTTATTCAAACAAATTATTTTTTATGATTAACATACGTGATTAACTTCGTTTAAATTAATTGAAATATGTCGATTATACTTTTTTTTCTAGATAACTAATTATCGAGATTACATCTGGCGTCTCAGCTTAATTTATATATCTGAAAATTAGTTTGAAAAGTTGTTAAATTATGTAGCGTGGGAAAAAACTGTGTTGTCTTTTGTAAACGATGGGATTTTGTGAGAATAGATTTTCTAAAATAACATACGTTATTAAAATATTGTTTTAGTTTCCCGTCAACTTTTTTGGCTAACAATGGGATTGTCAGGGAAATAAGAATGGTTTATATTTTAAAGTGTGTTAAAATGAAGAAAATTGTTAAATTTAAAAAATTAATTTTTAGTTTTTTTGTTTGGTTTTGATTATTCATTATAACACTCATTAATATTATTTAAAATTGATCTGGTTTTTAGCCAAGCCAATTATAAAAGATTTTGTATAAATTGTGAAGGTTAAATATTGGATTTTATTTTATGATGGAATGAAGACTTTGAAAGCTTTTGGATATATTAAAAAGTGATTTTAGCATTTTGAATACTCATTTTATTCTTTTCAAGATCTATTTGTTCTTCATCTGCGCATCTTCTTCGTGTCTGTATTTGCGTCGAAAATCTTTTTTGTTTTTTACTCCCATCACAATTTGATCTCGTTTTATAATCATTCATTTCTCATATTTCTTTTTTAAAAACACCATTTAGTTTAACCAAAATATTTAAATTTTTATGTTTTATTTCCCATTGTAATTTCTTTGATATTTTTCATTTTTTTCCGTGACATTACTATTAATCATTTATTTTCTAAATTTAGCTTTTACATTTCTTTCCATCTTTGCGTTTGCATTTATTTTTTTGTTTATATTTCATTTTTAGTTTAAGTTTGTTTTTTATTAAATGATCTCCACTTGCATAAACGGAATTTTCGATAACATTGAGTTTTAAGTAACAAAATATGTTTTAAATCGAGCAGGGCATTTCTTGCCACTAAACAAGTGCACGCTTCAACAGCATAGACGAAGCCGCTGATTATTACTTGTTGTCTTTTAGTGTAATTTTGTATATTTAAATACATATTTATTTTATATCATTTGTTTTATTATCATAATAGTACAATTTAGACATGCCGTTTGTCACAGAAAATTCAATTTTAATTATTTGTTGTTGCACTCCTTGAAATTTATGACTACTTAGATATTGCCTTTAATTGCTTAGGGCCTATGGATACTGTATTTTCATTTCATATTGATTTACTTATGCTTATAAATTTTATGCAAGATGATTATTTAAGTGAGTATTATTTAATTTTAAATTATTTTTAATAATATTGCAGAATTTCCATTCAGAACATATACTAGATTAGTGAAGCGATTAAAATTTTCAGAAATTAAAATAAAATAATTTTTAGATGGGGTGCGTTGATGACTAAATTACTCTAACCGTCTGACTCTTGCTTTATAGCACACTATTTCTTCAAAAAATAAATTGTACAAAAAAGTAACTAAAAAATTATTAGATGGGGTGCGTTGATGACCAAATTACTTTAACCGTCTGACTCTCTCTATTTAGCACGCCATTTCTTCAAAAAATAAAATGTACTAAAAAGTAACTAAAAAATTATTAGATGGGGTGCGTTGATGACCAAATTATTCTAACCGTATGACTCTCTCTTTTTAGCACACTATTTCTTCAAAAAATAGAAATGTTCAAAAAAGTAACTAAAAAATTATTAGATGGGGTGCGTTGATGACCAAATTACACTAACCGTCTGACTCTTGCTTCTATGAGAAGTAAAATGGTCTGGACGTAAAACAATTATTTAATAAACGATAGAATAAAAAGTAAAGGAAAAAGGATAAAGTAAAATAATAAGGTAGTCTAGTTTGTAATTTAAACTAAACGGTGGCATTGTAAAGTTATGCTTCTTAATGAATTGAGAATATTATGTAAACAATATTAAAATAATGTTATATCATAAAATATCCAAAATTAACCCCTAAAAAAATAATAAAATAAATAATTAAGCGAAATTTGATATGAAAGTTTTATGGTGGCATTGACCATACAGCAGCAAATTTAGTTCTTCGATGCTATGTCGTTAACTGCCAAAACTTCCCCGATTTTTTCACATGCAAGATTTGCACTGGAAGTCAACAACGAGGACTATATAATTAAATTAATGAACGACTCTCTACCAGAAATTTTGAATTAAAGGATTTTGGTACGTTGTTATTGCCCATTGTTGTGGGATCAAAATCATACGGGCTCGGACAATTGAGAGTTCCCAAGTTTGGGAGGCCATAACTATTAATGAGCTTTGTTTGATTTGAAGACACTGGAACAGTAAATAAGCGAGGCATTTCACAACTTTTCGAAAAAATCCAAGTTTTATTACAACAAAATATTGTTTTCTATTAATTTCTACATTGTATGATATATGAATTCTCCGAAATTTAATGTTTATCGTAATTTTAACTTTAAATACAATGGTCGTCCGTTCCTATTCGGTAAACACAATATGAATCGTGTTTCGAATTTTTTCTTTTTTTTTTTTTTTTTGCAATTTTTTTTACGCTTGCGGACAAAATTTTGTTCAAACTGGTAATATTTTTTCTTAAAAGCATTCAAAGTGAATATTTGAAATATTACAACCCGGCGTTGCCAACTTTAAAAGCGATATGGCCAGCTTGTGGACCCGTCCCAAACAAATATTGCGATTATGTCTTGAGTTTTAGTTTTTAATTCTTACGTAAAACACAAGTTTTGGATTAGTATAATTTTCGGCAGAGCAAATTGCAAATATTCAAAATAAAAAAAGATTAAAATAATTAAGTGGTCTAGCAAGAAAATTTAAATGAGTTAAAATTTTTATTTAAGTACAAATAATAACAAAATAAAAAACTGTGGAAAAAATCATAAAAGGTTAATTTGTGAGTTTCAACGTACAAAAGCTTTTTTATTATTTAAATTACTGCATCTGACCAAATGAAATAAGCCTTATTTCATTATAGCATAATTTTTTTATGGAATGGCAGATGCCAATTTCTCAATATAATCAATAAACGTAAAGTAAACCAATAATAACGCCTAAAAATTATTTTTTAATACTTTCGGCGAGCATTACATTGTCAAAGATGAATCTCAACAATTCCATTGGTCGAAGGCCGTACGTTGCATGGCCAATATAATGATAAAGCTAGACATTAAATTATTTTTTTAATTTTGTTTTTAGATTTATTATTTTTAAAATTCATTATTTACTTTTCCCATGTCTGATTAGGATATCCAAGTTACAAATATTATTTATGTTCATATGTTCAAAATTTCTTTTCATTTGTTTTTTATGTGTAAATAATTTACTAACATAAAATTCGTTTTCTCACGATAGAAATTATTACCTTTTTTTAATTTCTTTACGCATTCGTTACACTTTAAAATAATACAATCCAATCTTTATTCAACTTTTAACCAAACATAAGGCAAAAAATGAATCTTTTATGTACAATAAAATTTTTATTTTGAATACTTTTATGAGTCCATGGGAAATAACGTGTCTGTGGATTGGACGAACGTAGATTTTAAGATTTTTGATTTTAATGGGCATGATAAATTGTCTTATTTATTCATTTTTATTAGGTTTATTAATCTATTACACATTTCATTAGAAAATGTAGATGTACTTTATCAGTATTTTTATGTAGAAATGCTAAATGCCTAATTTAAATCATAAATAATTAATTTTATTATTTAAAATGAGATTTAGTTTAATATTTAATCTATAAACCATATGCTTCAAGTTCACGTAACTACATTAATAGCACACATTAATTATCGATTTTTCAACCAAAGGAAAAAGCAGAGGGATAGGGTGGTCAGACGGTTAGAGCACCCCCTCCCCCCCCCCCCCCCCCCCCCCACTCACTCTCGTAAGCTAGAGCGGATTCGTCTCAACCATGTCAACAATTAAGAATTAAAAATAAACGAAATTTTTATTTACATTAATGAATAAATAAAATTTGTGAGAATAAAAATTTTATAAAATCTAAAATAATTATTTACAATAAAAAATTTTTAAAAATTTATAAATGTAAAAATAAAATTTTAAAAAAAAATATTTTCATCGCTGGCGCAGTAGGCGGTTGCAGTAAGAATAAATAACATTATTATTTATATCAAAACAAAGCATGATAAATTAAATTTTTGAAAATGAAAAAAATTTAAATTGGATTATGCGATATTGAATTTGGGTCCTTTACACTATGACTCTCGTATACATCAACGGTTTTATTTTTTATAGTTTTGTGGTTAAATTTAATATTACAAATAGTCATCTATTTTTCGTCACTTATATAAAAATGCCAAAATTATACGATTCCTAGGCTTTTCAGGTTTGTTTGTTTGTTTAAATTAAAAACAATAACTATTATTATATTTAAATAAAACATGTTGGAACTATTGTGAACGGTTTGCAAAATTTTCGGCCCAAAACTTATCTTATATTATATTAGTATAAAGCACTTATTTATGACGAGTGAGGTGCGAACAAAGTGTATAAACATGGAACATTTCGAATGAGAAATACGCCAATTACACGTCTTCAAAAATATTAATTTTATTATTTTAAATATAAGAATTTTTATCGAAATTTTACAAGATTTTTTTTGTAAATGTAAAATTTAAGATGACAGTGCGCTTTGGCAACGAATAGGTTAAGGAACTTATCGAGCGTATGGTGTTAATTAATTCAACTCCTTTTTAAACTCATTCAGCATCGCGCTTGTTTTGCTGCGATAATTTTATTTTATTAAAAAATTTTATTTCATTCGTGGTTTGATCTTCATAAGTGTATTTTATATTGTTACGTTATAACATATTGGAACGAAGTTTTGCCTTTATTCGCCATCATTGTTTGGTGGAACACTATTGACCTTGAAGATCAGCTTCAGATCGAGAAATGTTATTTTTTGATTGTATTATTCAAAAAATTGAGGGTATTATGATTACATAAAATATTTTTATTATTTTATTTTATAAATAGCTCATTCAACTTTAAAATTCGTTATTGCGTTTTTAAATAATATATGTAAAAAATTTTATTAATTTTTACACTTTCTAATTGCAATATAACCGTTTTAATAAATTTTATCATCCTTAAATATCATATTTCAAGTAAAAAACAATTAATAAATCAAATTTGCAATCCGTTTAAAAATATTAGTTTATTATTTGAGAAAATAACGCAAATTATATCAATAAAATCGCAAAATCTTAGACTAATAAATTTCGACTACCCTCACAACACGAGCTAAAGAAACAGTTTCAAGACAATGAATCTTTACTTCATCTGCTCGGTGGTTGAAGAAAAATACAGACAAATAATTTTTTTATAATAAGTAACAACAAATTTTCAAACTTTAAAATAACTAATGCAATAATCAAATAATTATTAACCAAAATTCCAAGAAAGTTTCAAGATTGTTTAAATAAATTAATCGATATTAGATGAATTACCAGAAAATCATTTAAACATTTTTTGAACAAATGAATTTAAATATATGGCAAAATAATAATTTATAAACTAACAATAATAATCGTAATCGAATAAGGGTACTGGAAATAATACAAATTTAAAGGGGGTTTCTTAATTAAACTAATCTTTTAAATCGATATTAAATGCAATGTTAAAAAATATAAATAAATAAAAAACTATGTTAGCATTTTTAAATAAATGCTTACTTACATAAAGAAAATATTTATAATATTTGAAGTTTAACTTATTATAAATGTAACTAATAAGAAAATAATATCTCTATTTTGAATTAAGCGCAGATTTAATTTTTGGCATTTATCTATATTAAAAAAATGCAACACGTCATTAAATAGCCAAAAAAAAATTGATTTACTTAAAAATATTAGCTAGAAATCGCCGCAGGAATTAATACCCATTATAATATTATATGCTAATTAAGCACAAAATCTAGACTAATTGTTGAACGTGTTAAACGAACATTTTATGTAAATATTGTTCATACCGCGGTTGCCGGTAATTGATTTATTAAATGTCTTAAAAAAAGTATTGTATATAAAATAATTTCAAAAATATTATTAAAGAAATAATCTATACAAATGTTAAAAATGTTAAACAGTAAATTAAAACATTGCGAATTTATACAAAAGTAAACACAAATTATAAAGATTAAATCTTGTTTACGATTCCTGGCGAAGGTGTTCTGACGAGGGCAATGGAGCGCACGACTGTGGTGACTCCCGACCTCATCAACGCAATACGGCCCTCGGTCTCGGTTATGTATTGGCGCAGCTTAAATCAATTTCACTACGTTGAAAAAAATACAATTAAAAAATTACAAAATAAAAAATGCAAAACAACAAACCAAATTCCATTAATAATCTAAATTAAATGCCTTGGAATTGATGATAAAATCTATTATCGTGATAATAGCGGTGTACTAAATTAAAAATCATTTTGATAAAAACAATACCAAAAATTATTAAATTGGATGGCATGCGGCGCTTACTTATGCTTAAAAAATCAAAAAGATTTAGGCCATATTAATCCTATTAGACAGAATGCCGGGTTGCCTTCGACGAGGTAAACGCAAACCGGCGAAGCAACGAAATTACTCGTATTTTTTACAGGCATAGCACGATCAGAAGAATATGGGTAAAAACTAAACTTTTTTGGATTTTAAATAACAGCAAAAAAATGCTGGCAAGCGTCAAATCGAAAAATATTAAAATAAATGACGATTAAATTTATTAAGATAAGTTTTATAATTATTAATAACTGAAAATAAACTATCTTATTAGTAACAATATATTTCGAACCAACAAACTAAAAAACTAAATTTTTGCTTTACAAAATATAGTTTGACGAGTTGGCGTCTTTCTCCTTACATAACAAAGCAGACAAATTGACGGGTTAGTTTAAAAAATGTGGAAATAAAGGAAAAACAATGACCACAAAAATACAAAGTTTTATCTAGTTGGACTACGCACAATCATATATCGGAAAATGATTGTATATTTAAAAACATTCTCATAAATTGATAAAAATTACAAATAATTATTAACCGCACTTAGGTTATAAAAATGCAAGGAGGGTTAAAAGATTCCTTTGTTATTAATTATTATGATTAATTTAATGATTTTTGTTTATAATCAATGAATATACGTAAGTTTTTCTTTATTGACTTATGCCATTCTCTTTTAAAATATTGGGATTTGTAAAGGTTTTCATTTGGCTGATGGCATAAAGATTATTTTAATTATTATCTTCATAATTTTCTGTTTAGCATATAGCGACAAACTTTTGTTAAATCGGCAAGCAAATTAATATTTTTATATTATAAACACTCCCCATTAAGCCGTTTAGCTTAGTAAATATTTTTAAGGTATCAATTCTAATTAAGTATTTTGTTTATATTTAAATAATAATCTTTGAATGTTACTTATTTCGCCAAACTATAGTAAAAATTGGCGTTTTTTTTCTCTTATATAACATTAGAAATTCCTCCTTCTTCCACGGCGGATTGCTTGACAGCGAGTTCTTGAGAAGAAAACTGATAGCCAGCAGAAATTTGCTGGGTTCGCATCCACGCTGCACTCTGACCATCTATTAGCAAAATTTATTATACTTGTTATGTTTATCGAATTTTATTAAATTATTTCTAAAACCAACCAATTTTTTTTGTTTTGTTCTAAAAAAATTTGTAGTCTGTCAAAAGACTTTTTTAATAATATTACGTTTTCATGATGCTTCTGTTTTTTTCGTCTTTTTTCTATCCTTATTTTATTAATCGAATTTAGTTTTAGAGAGAACTATTAAATTAAGAGCCACAGCAATTCGTTGCGCAAGTTCTGCACATATTCCTTGATATAAACCAAAAATTAAAAATAAATCATTATCCTCTCTAAACGTTGCTTTTTTATTTCAATATTCAGCTAATTAAATACTTTGTATATCTTATTAGAAAAAAGATTCGCTTGCAGACTATCATGTTTTTGGGTTTCTTTTATTTATTTCATAATAATATAAATCAGACGAAATAAATTTTATGCAGTCTGAACCAACTGTGCCCATTTTTTTTCCTTGCAATTTTGTACGTAACCTCCGATGTTCCTCGATGTGTAAAGAACAATATTTATTATTTTAATCGAGTTATAAAAGTTAATAATATTTCCGCATAGTATAAGAAAATGATTTAATTGTTTAGTTATCACTTTTAATTGCATCATTATAATTTATTTAGGTATAGATAATAGTGTTTGGTTCTTTCTTTTTACGTTAAATTGATAGAATTTAAATCAATATATTTGTTTAGAATCAGTTATGTTGAAAAATTCCGAATAATATTATGTAACTTTAGAAAAACTTTAAAGCAAAATATTGGATTCAAATTAGTTTTTATAATTTATAATTGGTTTAGGATAATTTTAAATTGAGTAATTCTTTTTAATAAAGCCAAATAATTTTAATATAAAATAAGTATCTTGAAACTTACTATCTTATTTTTGTTAAAAACTTTTGTCGTCGACAGTCATTTTTATATTACTTCCTTAAAGTTATAGTTCAATTTATATGGTATTAAAAATATTTTTTAATAAAACGCATAAATAAATATCTTTTATTTAAAGATTAGTTTTATTTAAGATTTTTTTTATAAAGCATAACAATTTGCTGCAGCTTCTAACCGGCGATGTGAATGATCAAAATGAGGGAAAAGTGGCATTTTTTATTTAATGATAATTGCTGCAATCTCTGTCGATTTATTATTGAGAAAATAGTTTTTTTGCCATTTTCTTTAGCAATGTTTGCAAAATTAATTTTAGATATATTTTAGGATTTACGTTTATGCGTATGCTTGATGTTTTGGCACTTTAAAAAACAACTAGCTGTCGGTTAATTTTTGCTTTTTATATTTATGACTTATAATTAAAAAATATTTAACTCAAAAGTAATTTTATAAAGATAGATTTGGACCACGTGCCAAAATTATTTTCTTTGAGAAATTTAATTATTTTTTAATAAAACGTTTAATAAAATTATTAATTTTTGTTTTATTGAATATAGTTTTACACATAAACGTTTTTTACTTCTTATTTAAGTTATTATTACGCAATTTGAAACATTTTTCTTATCTTCTTTTATTAATGTGTTAGTAAACGTTCGAAGTTTAAATTAAATACAGTTAGAATGGGGTTCTTTATGTATTATATTGCAAGCACAATAATCTTTTTAGATATTTTACCATTATTTTTGTTTTTTTTTCTTTAAAGAAGGTTATATTATGCCGTATAATATGAATGTATTTAAAACATTTAATAAATGAATTACCAATATTTGGCTTGAAACCTCAGATAACGAAAGAACAATTTTTATTAAATCGAACCCTGTTCTGTCACTCCAATTTCCTTTTACCTGTTCCTTGGCAAATTCTCCAAAAATTCAATCTTCAAAAGCAGCCTAGCGTGCGCAAACTATGTTCGGCGACATGATAACTTCGGCGTTTTAGAGGTGGTATCGACCCCTGAGGTCAAATTGTTATAGTAGCTGGTTGACTCGATAGTCGGGCTTAAAAATTATCCTAAACTTTAAATTTTGTCACATATTTTTTTTTATATTTAAAAGCCCGATAACAATTTATTTTTTAACAAGATTTATGCTCTGTTTTGGTGTTTTATGGCTGATGACTTTTTGGTCAGTCTTTTTAAGTCATTAATATCTTTTTTTAAATGGCTTTAGCATTGTTATTATTTTTATTATGAAATTTATACATTTACAAATAGTAAAGCTGGTTTATTTGCAGTATTTATTTGTTAAGTATTTTACATTATATGGCTCGGTCAACCTACGAGTAACACTCTAGACTGAGTTTCATTTCTGTTTCTTATACTTTGAAACAAATTCATTTTATTTTATCTGTACAAGGTTTTAATTTATAAACTTGCAAATCACATTTGTTTAAGATTAGTATTTAATTGATGTTTTGTCAACTTATTTAAAAATTTGATATTCGAATTGTTTTTTTAGAGCTGTTTTTATTTTAACTAAAGCAATTTAATAAATTTTATCAGAATTACTCTTCTGATAAATTGGTATTTGAAATTTTTATTTACATTTATTTAAATTAATATGGTTTTCATTTGGTAAGGGGGCAAGTAAATTTAGAATTAATATCAATGTTAATCAAAACATAATAATTAAAATGTTTAGAATTTATTATTTGTTGTATTAACTTTTGTGTTCATTAATGCGTGCAGCAGGTGGAACATTACGTACCCATTTGTCCCATTCACACTTTCCGCTCAGGCGCAAACCTCACTTGGGCAGCACAATCTGTGATAAACTTCACATATTTTAATAAATATCTAATTAAAATGATAAAATTGATAATAACTAAAATAGGTAGTATTAATGAGACAAAATGTTTAACATTTTAAAAAGATTTATTTTTGTTAATTTTAATTTAATAATTTATGTAAACCTTTTGAATTTTTGTTCTATTTGTACCATTTTTGAATAAATTTTCTTTTTAATTATCAAAATATTTTTAATTTGGTGTAGCTGTGACAACATGAACAAAAACTGAATAAAGTGGTCTATTGTAACTGATACCAGTTTTTATTCATTATATATTTTGAATTTATCTTTAATTGTTAAATAAAACTTTTTTAGCTTTTCCTGGTCCATTATTTTACCCTAATTTGATGTGAATTTAATAAATATTTTTAAATAATATTTTTTTATCGATTCTGACCAATCCGAATGTTAGAGATGCTGGGTGATGGCATTACATCAATTTTTAACAATTTAATAAACAAGGTGTTGCAATAAAGAAAATCCTTTAAAAATTCAAACTTATTTTTTCAGAAAAATACATAAGATAACGTACTAAACAATCATTCGTCAAAAGTTCAAAAATAAAATTAATTATATAAAAAATTTCTAAAGACTTAAATCAAATTTGGACACGTCAACTGACGAACCAAACAACGTCGTAAAAATTAAAATGAAATATTCACTGCAAAAGGAAATTATTATTAAGTCCTTTTCTATTTCTAAATATCATAAATTATTAATGCTTTATCTTTAATATATGTTATTTAAAATTTACATGCATCAACATTAAACTGAAACAAAAATGTATATTCGAAAACCAACCAACAATCTTGTAAGTGTGATTTTTTCAAAATGTTATAACGCGAATTATAGAATAATTTACAAATTTTAATATAATTATTTTTAGAATTAAAAATATCTGGAAGAAAATTTGAATATTTTTAATCATTTAAATTTCTAAATAAAATACGCAAAACAAATGAAAAGCAATTTAACATAATTTTAACGCGAACCGCACTCCCCATATTTCCGGACGCTATTTCAACGGGCAGGCCAGGGCTCTAGAAATGTCATACGACGCTCTGATGGATATGACACCTTGACCGTAGCCTAATTCATCGCAGCTGTAAAGAAAATATTAAATAGCTCAGAATAAAAAACAGGAAATTGAATGAAATTTGATTTTGCCATTATTATAGTGTGTGGGATAAAAAGGATTTACAATTTTAACAAATTTTGATCGAAATTAATTCTAAAATGATATTCAAAGTCACTTAAATTAGTATTGTGCAAATGCAATGAAGAGATTAATCTGACTCTAAATTTTTAATGGAATACAGTTTTATGTGTATTTGTCTGTTAATTAACAACCAGAAAACCCCGACGCTAATCCGCATAATAATATTGTAACTCAATTAATATTACAAGTTGAGCTGTAAGATTCCAGCAAAATATACCAGTTAAATTTTAGTTTAAAAATTTTCATATTTTTAGTAGCTCACTAAAAACCCATTTTACAAATTCGGTAACAGAAAGATGCCTGCAATGTTTCTAAAATATATTGCCATTTTAACTATGAAGTTGCTCGATATAAACAATATTGTTGTCGTATTTTAAATTTAATTTAAGTGCTAAAATTAAAAATGATTAAAAATTTATTTTTTTGCCGTACATCGTAATCTTGTTACTAATAATTAACAAAGTTTGCAAAAAAAAATTCAATATGAATTAGAATAATACAATCAGGTGAATAGAATTTTATTTATGTACAAAAGGACTTTTGACAATTGTGTACTCATCAAGTCGAACAATTCTGGACGTTTGAAGAAACAATCATGTTGTTCTGCAACAAAAATATTGTCCAAAACAAAAATATTTTAACTTTATCTTGCATATTTTATCTTTTATATAAAAAATCAAATAATAATAAATTGGAATATGCGATAAACAGCTAAGGAAATTATTAAAATTATATAAAATTGTAAAAAGGAAAAGTTTGGATTATTAAAATGCGCGATTTTTAACATTCCAAATTCGGGTGTAGCAAGTTGAAATACTAATAACAATAATTACCGGAAACTTTTACTTTGTACTTACAACGAATGATAACCTCGCAAATTAAATAAAATAATTCCTAGCCAAATAATGGAATGAGGCCCACCAAGTTGCTATGCTGACCACAAAAAATAAGTTTTTTGTTTTTCACATAACTATTTATGATAAATGGTTGCAACAGATTAAATTAATATATTCTATTTAAACTTGATTTTTTTGATTTTAGATAGTAATTTTTAGTTTAATTTGTGCGTTCAGCGCGTATATCAATCAATCAGCTTGGGCGTAAATTGAAATTCAATTAGGTTTGAATAATATTTTTGCGTGATACATTCAATTGTAAAAAAAATCTATTTATCCAAGAATTAAAAAATTTTGCTAACAATGGTTAGGTCGGAATGGCTTTTTTTTAATTTGGTTGAATAATAAATAAATAAAAGTGTACTTTGTTGTTTGTTTAAATGAATTTCAACAAGGCAATATGCAAAATTTTAAATCATATTTAATCAATTAATTATGCAAAACTTTGATAAAAATATTGAAAATTTTTTTTAAGTTAGCTCTGTAAAGACAGTTTAAGTAGCCACTTTATGGCCCTTCAAATTTCCCAAAAAGTGAACCCTTCAAACGTTGGCCGTGGATATTTTTTTAGTTTGAAAGTATCTTTAAATCGATATTATTGCCCCCCCCCCCCTACGGCGATGGAAAAACGAACGCCATCCCCGGCTGGCAGAACAAGCAGCCATTTGAATTGCTGCAACGAGCGGAGGATGGAAAGAATGGCTGCAATCGATTATAAATTTAATAAATACCTTTCCAACTTATGTCTGGAAATTAACTGCAAAACATAGCACTTGCAATGAACACAAATTGTTTTTGTTTTTTTAATAAGTATTGGAGACACCTTAACCGAGCTTATTAACAAGCCAACATAAGCTAAACTAAGGTTTCATCAACCTAAAGAAATTTTTTATAAATGATTTATCGTTAAATCTTTTATTGTAATTTTTTTAGAAAAATTATGAAGAAGTTTCGCTAATAAATATATCTAAATCGATTGTTAAAAAACTAAAGCCTAATAAACAAATATATTATAAATTTCTCCTAACAAAGATTTGGCATTTCATTTTTTTAGGAATTTTGCAGCTTTACACATTAATGTGGTAATTTTTTTCATACAATTTATGCCACTAAAATTAAGATCATTCAACACTGAACAAAATTATGAATTTTTAAAATTCACCCTTCTAATTAATATGTATTATACGCCACTGATTGAATTAAATATCAAAATCCGAGCGCAATTTATATTATTAATTGCCAAATAATTTATTTATTATTTACAACGCAACATTTAATATTTTCATATTAAACAATCTTAATCCCTCAAGTTTGATTTATTCATGTCTTGAAAATTTATTGGATGCTTTCAAAAAAGGATTTTCTTTGCATTTTTTTTTATAAATTCGGCAGCATTGTCAAACTAAAGAAAATCTAAAATCCGGAGCAAACGAGCAATACCTCGATTTTCATGAAAATTTTCACAAATGTGAAGAAAAATCAGCAGCCAAAGTCAATGTAATCAGGTTATTGGCCTAATTTAATAAATCTCGATTAATTATCTAAATGAATATCTTTGCTGGTTAATTGAATATTAAAGGTTTAAACTATACAACCACATCTGCTTAAATTTCTAAAGATTATTGAAAAATTAAGGTTAATTGAAAAAAGTAAATAAAAACTTTTTACTAATTGCAACGCAGCTATGAACTAAGCCAAGATAACCATTAAGGCAGAAATCTCATTGGCAAACATTTTTCAGCCATTACGAAGAACCACATAATTATAAAAAAATAAAAATAATTTATTAATGATAAGAATTAACAAAAATTAAATAAATTAATTACAAAACGCGGGACGGAGGCAACGGATTTTACAAAACGTGAGACGGAGGCTACGGATTTTGTGCAGATACCTGTTTTGAAAAAATATTAAACGGTCGCCAACAATTGTCGTGCCAACGAGCAGCGCGAGGGCGAGCCGTTGTAAATTAAATTTATTTTATTAAAGGTTGCTCTTATGCACAAATTATTTGTGGGGGTTTTAAATATTTAAAAATGTATTTGATTTAAATCATCAGAACTTAAGTTTATCATTTAATAATTAAAGTAATATGTCATAATTTCTCGTAGATTTGCATAATGAATTTTCTAAAAATAAATAAAATCAAAAATTATTACCGCTTTTCTATTTCCGTTGGAAATGCCATACTCATATGGCTGAGCTGGAACAAGAACCCCCATGGACAGGAGGCCATCAAGTAAATCGTTCACCGAGCAAGCAACATTGGCAAAAAACTTTAAACTTTTGCTTCGCATCGAAATATATTCCCTTCAATTTAAAGAAGAAAAGCATTTATTTATCGAAATTAAATTCTAATTATGGCGATTTAACACTGAAGAATTAACAATTGATTTCAGGTCGATCGTTTTTGCGTGATGAAAATAGTAAAATGTATAAAACCATTTATTGAAAAAAGTACTTAAGGTAATTTTAAATCATTAACCGTGTTGAACTAATAAAAAATAATGGGCTTAGAAAGGCTGTTTTATTAACACGCAGAGAAAAGCCATCAATTCATAAATGTTTAATCAATATTTAATATCGTATAAAAATTGCTTTATCTAAATATGAATAAATGAATTTTAAAAACTGTATATTGTTCAGTTCAAAAAATACGGATTAAATAAAACAACTAAAAATTAGGTTTATTCAAAATATAAATTTATTTTAAAATTTTATTAAATAATTCAGCCAGCCATTCACCAAAAATGCATTAGCATCTTCCGAAGCCGGGTACGTGCAAATCAAATAAGTATGAAGCATTTAATTAAAATATCCTTAAACAATAATAATTAAGTAAATGCGGGTTTGATAAATGCGATCGGTTATTTCAAAAATTTCTTGTATTAAATTTTTAAAAATTATTCTGAATACATAAATAACGCTAAATATTGGATCTTCTACAAAAGCCATGGGGTTCCATGATGCTGAAAGATAGATTAAAATCTTTTTGTCAAATAATTTATTTAAAAATTCGACGCGGATGAAGGTTGTATCATTTGCGGCATAATATGGGTGGTGGAAATGCAAATATAGTGCAAGTTAAATTTTTGAATTCTGCGCCAGAGGTTTACTCAAATCTTTATACATTCAATCACATTTAAAATTTAAACGATATTATCAAAATTTATTTTACAATATAATAATGTTTATTAATTTTTGAGTTCGTTAAAAATATAAACAGGATAGTTTTTAATAACTACATGTTATGAGTGTTGGATGAATTGTATATGTTATAACTGAATTGAACGAAATATTAATTGACAATTAGAATGAAACAAAAATAAATGGAATTAAACGCAAATCGGTAAATTGAAGAATGAAAAATTAAATAAATAATTAAGATATCCCAAGAAAATAGTTGCATTATTTTGCTATGATAAGACGAAACAAAGAACTTCCAGTAGATCAGAAAAAATAAAATTTTCAGAAATTAAACTAAAACAATTTTTATATGGGGTGCGTTCATGTCCAAATTACTCTCGCCGCCTAACTCTCTTTTTTTAGTACTCTATTTCTTCAAAAAATAAAATTTTCAGAAATTCAACTAAAATAATTTTTAATGGGCTGCATTGATATCAAATTACTCTCGCCGCCTGACTCTCTCTTTTTTAGCAAACTATTTCTTCAAAAAATAAAATGTTCAGAAACTAAAGTAAAACAATTTTTAGATGGGGTGCGTCATGTCCAAATTACTCTCGACGCCTGACTCTCTCTAAACATCGCGGGGTTAGCGGATTAACACACAACCCAAGCTTTTTATTGGTCTCCCAAAACCTTTTCATTGCCAAATCCAAAATTCAATTTCATGTGGAAAAATCAAAAATTGATTAAAAAAAGAATTAAGGCGGCGGAATAACATTTTTAAAGTCGTATTCATTAATTATATATTTTTTATAAAAAGATTTATATTCTACTAATTTTAAAAATTTGTATCTTACTGGGAATTAAAAATGCAAAAAATTAAACCAATGGTTAATCTAGATCCAATTATATGGGTAGTTAAAGTAATCATTATTATTAAGTCTTAATTTAAATAACAACTATTATTTAAACAATTTGACGTCGGTCCAAATACATATTTTAAGTAATACTTTGTGTTGAAAAATTAATATAAAAAGCTATTTATTCCTAAACAAGAATTTATCATCATTATTTTATATTTCTGACAAACAATCAACTCATACAATAATTAATATATTAAGGAAAGTAAATAATTTTTCTGATTTTATAATTTTTATGAAATTAAACACATTTTATTAATTTTTTATAAAATAGTAAAAAATGCTATTCGAGAAATATATTTTATTTTGTATAAATGAATTAATGTTTAATTCACACAATAAAAACAAATTTACATATAAACAATTTTCTCTATTCAGAAAAATATATTTATTGTTATCGGCTATTCAATAATTTAATATAAATTTAAAACAATATTATTATTATTGTCGGAGATGCGGCAGACGAATCTATTCAACGCGAATGCGTTATATTAAAAGATAGCGTTTTGTAAATATATATAAAAATTGTTTGTCAAATGATTGTTGTCAAAAAGTTAAATTTTTTATTTGCTACTCCCATTATTGTGAATCTTTGTGAGTAAGGAGAAACAACACGTGAAATCCTTATGTGCCTGCCACAGCTCCCGGAGTGATTGGACTCAGCATAATTAACGAAACGAAACAAAAAGTGATCAAATACAGATCGCATTATTTATCAAAAATATTGTCTAAGTAATATTAATGAAAAAATAAATTTGCGATAAAGAACACTAAGTCACTAAATACTATATTACCTATTAAATGTTTAAATTATTAAGGAAAAGTTTGGATGATTTAATCAAATTCACACAAAATATTGTAAAAGTTTTCAACAGTATATTCAAAAGAAATCAACGCACAGGTACTGCGAGCGAAACCTATATTTATCAAATAAAAAAACTTTGAAAAAATAATTTACAAATAAATGGTTGTTAAGTTTGTTTCACAATGAAATAATATAAAATATTTACGAATTATTATGTTTTATTTAAAGCTAAATGATTTTTAATGGTTTATGTTTAAATCAAGGATATTGCACTGCAATATTTAAATATAATTTTTTAAATAAAGCTAACATTTTTGATATTAAATATATTTTAAAATTAATATTTTTTAAAAGATATTTGTTTGGTATAAAGTTTTCATTAAAAACATAATAAATTTTGAGTTTTATTTAAAAACGAGATGAAAAGCAGACAAATAATAAGATCGCCTTTGGCTCCATTGTCTTCAGCTTCCACTGGCTTCTGCACTGACGAAGCTTGCTCCATCCAAATTGATGCTTGTTTTTTATGCGCGTTTCTAATTTTATTACCTTTTTGCAAATTTTTTTAAAATTACTTTTTGTATTATTTATTTTCATGGTCATGATCTTATATTTAAGCAATATCTCCCTTTTAATTGGATTATTTTAAATTCTACTTAAATCTAAACAACTGTTGATTTCTTGCACTCCGTATTCGAGAAGTAATTGATCATTTGACAAAACAGTTAAGGATGGTTTGTTCAAAATGTTATGCTTGAAAATCATTTGGGGGGCTAAGAAATTATATTTAAATACAACAATATTGCTTTTTCGTCTTATTTTCTTTAATTAATTTTTAATTGGGCGCAGACTTTCAACAGATTTTGTGATTATATAAATTTAATGAACGTAAATGATTTGTTTTGTATTTTTTAATTTAGTTGAGTTTGTTTTGAAATCAATTTTTTTTCTTAACTTGACGTTAAATTGAGGATATAAATAGCCTTTAATTTTCAAGAAAATTCTCTACATTTCATTAGTTAATTTTGAAAGAAAGCCCCTCAGCAATTATCCGAAGCTGTGCAAGTACTCCGAAATTAAAACATAAAGAAAACAGTTTAAACAAATCAAAAATCAAAAGTTGGAAGTCCTCACAAGTTAGTTTAAATGAGATCCTCGTTTCTTCGGGCTGTTTATATTTGCATAAAAATGAAAAAAACAAAAATGTTACGTTTAATCAAACGATAATTTGGCTTTCACTCAATAACTACACTGACGAATAATAATTAAATATTTTTATTATCTTACAGAACAACGGAAATGCCGCATGATTAGCTTGAAGTCTCTTTGAAGATTGGAGGTGGAGCACAAATGATCAGAATAATTCACAAACCTCCAAATTATTTAATTAAATTTAGTCAAAAAAGTTTAAATATTAAAAACATTTTAATCAAAGCTACTAATTAAAGGCCAATAAAACAATGCCCCAAAAAAAGATGTGATATTATAAAAATAATACAAAAAAAACTAAATATGCTTGTTGAAACCTTAAAAGCCCGCTAATAATTGGATTAATAATGGTGGTCTGCTCTATAAGAACATGTAAATAACTAGTATAAAAAATACCTTTGAATATCAAGGCATAAAATTGTTTTAAAAAATCTTGAATACAGTCAAATAAAAATAAACAATTCATATATTCTCGCGCAACGATGTACTCGCCCACATGAGTTTCAAAAAAGGAAAAACCCTTTTATGAAACAAGCCCATTAATACGTTGATATAAATTTAAAAAAGTATCATACCACAAAAGTCAAAATAAATTTTATTTATTGTTTGAAATTATTTTAATTGGGAAATATAACCAGCAAAAGCATGGTCACAAGTTTTTTACATACTTCAAAAATGCTATATAATTTTTTGACGCGATTCCGGAACCATTCACCGGAATTGGAACAGTTGGCGATTGCAAACTTAAAAATTAAAAACCCAAAAACAAATAAATTAAGATTTTAAAATTTGCTTGAGATTAAAGTAAAGAAAATCAGTTACTTTCTAATGACATTTTTGGAAATTAAAAATATAAAAAATTAAATGCTCACGTTAATGATTGGAGTTTATTATTTATCATTATCTATCAGATAAAACGAAAATTCTTGTAAATACTATTAAAAAGAGTTACAATTAAGGTTTAATATTAAATAAAATTCACAAATTTTTAATCACTTTAGCCTTCAAATGAAGACTTTCTATACTCAGCAAAAAATTACTCTTGCATGATCGCTTAGAAAAAATAAAATAATGCATTTATTAAGCTAAAAAGGTGAAATGAGACGTGCTATTATAGCAAAAAAATTATTCCAAAACTGATTAAAAATAATTTGACGCAATGTGTAAATTAAAAAATTATATATTAAATATGAATGAACATGATTAAAACTAAAGAGCTAATAATAAATAATTGTTTAATAAAAGTTAATAAACAAAAAACAGCAAAAACATACATGTGGCTTATCAATAGCATTAATTATTCGACAACACTATTTATAACCACAAATAAAAATAACATTTATTTGAAATTATTAAAAGGGAGAGAACCTAAACATTTCGTTCACCATGGACAGTCATCGAACATGATGCAAACTTACTGGCAGCACATGCGTTGTTTTGTTTTATCCAGAATCATGCATTTATAGCGGGAATTATATTGTATACAGTATATTTAGAATATTAATAAATTTGCTAGGATTTTTACATTAAGAATAAAACACAAACTAAAAAATTAAAATAAAATCACTTAAAAATAAAATGCTAAAATAACAAAAAAAAAAAAGAGAAATAATTATTAAAAAATCTTATTAGTACAAAAATGTTTCTTATTCTATACTAAAAAATAGAAAAAATATTTTAAGAATGAGATGACTATTTGAATAACCAATCAGATATAGCTTGTGGATATTTGCAAGAATGAAAAGACGCATCAAAAGTAGCTGAACTGAATCGTTTTAATTAGATTTCGTAAACAAAAGAATTTGGGAAGTAACTACCGATTTCTTAATACGTAGCCAATTTAAATTATAAATTTATTTATTATCGAAGAATTTTTAATTTGGCAATTTATATTTTATTGATGAAAAAATAAAGATATTTTTATATCTTTAAAACCTAAGATTTTATATAAGAAATGTATTTCTTGAAGCTGACATACACAAATAATATTTATTCAATAAATAATAAAAATGGGCATAATGCATTTTTAAATATTAAAAAATTGAAAAAAAAATATTAAATATAAAAATTTGTTTTGGGGTGTGAAAAGCATTCAAAAAGTAACGGCGATAAAAAATTTTCCGGCTTTGACATCACGTGGACATCGATCATTGTAAATTTAGATATGACCGACTTGGACCCGCTTTTTGTAAATTTAATGTACAACAAAACATAAAACAAAAATATAAAATGCATTAAAAAATATTCCAATGATAAAATAATATTATAACAAACAATAATTAACTAAAATAAAAATAATTTTCGGTATCAAATTTGAAGAATAATATAGGATTTAATAAAAATACTTTTTAAAGTCTTAATTTAATGTGGAATGTGCTGGTCAAAAAAATTAGATACCAATATGAAAACCTAATATCTTTGAAGTGAAATGGCGAGATTTTTGCTTATTGTTATTGCCAATTAAATAAATTTTGAAAAATTAAAATTCGCAATTTTAATAGTTATTGTTATTGCCAATTAAATAAATTTTGAAAAATTAAATTAAGCGAAGTAACTGAAAAGATATAAAATCTGAGACTGAAGAACGACAGATGGATAACGTCTCCACCCGGACGGAGTTCCACAACACTGATTCGGATGGATAATCATTGATAAAATTTATCTTTAAATGGAAAGAGATTTATTTAAAAAGTGCAATACGTGCCACACAATGAAATACAATAATTTTAACTATTAGTTAACTACATTCTTAAAATATTTTTTCTATTTTTTAGTATAGTACTAATTTAATTTTAGTCCGAAGTGTCATTGCATAGATCCCTCAATTAATTTATTAAATAGATAATGCTGAGTATGTTTGTCAAACAACGCAAATATGTAAATTAAAACAAAAAATAAGCCGCGGATTCGAACCGGTGATTCTGCCAGAAGAAAAGAGGCATAAATACTACAACCTCAAGGAAGCATCATTCAGTCAGTACACTCAATTATTTTAAAATGAAAAAAGCACGATTGCTGATATTCAACAAAATGATATAAAAATTTAAAATCTCATTGAATTTACGAATTTTTTTAAAATTAAATCTCATAACAATGAAATATGAATCAAATCTCACGGAAAATTAAAAAAAAATCTTTATAAAAAAAATGAATGCAAATGTAAAATAATTAAAAATAATAAAATAATATATCGAATTCGAATAAACAGAATTGTTAAAACTGTACTACTCTAGTGTTTGGTTATTTTTTCTACGGCTACTTAATTTAATATAATTTTATCGGCAAAAACACAATAGCAGATATATCAACAACCACATTAGGTAAATTATTAATTTTATTTTATATTGACGAATTTGTAATCAGTGGAGTAAAAGGGGCGAACAATTTTTATTTAATATATTGTAATTAGAATTAATTTTTAGATGCCAGCTACCGGTTTGGATTTTGTAGGGTTTTCCGGATTCAAACAGCCAGCCATTTAACGTTTTCTTTAAATTGTTAATTAAATATTGTATTTCGTATAAACGTTTTCATTATTTAGAATCTTCGCTTTTTGTTATTTATTTTGGCTCACAAAATTATTTTGGTGTAATTTTATCAACGCAAACCATTCGTCACTCGCAGTCTCAAGGGGTAATGTAAAATCATAGAATTAATTGGTTTATTCAAATTTTGTTTATGCGCGTCAATCTTCCGTCAAAAATATTTCTGTAATCAAATTTAATAAATTTTCTTAATTTTAAATGATTATTGCTTTAATTGAATTAAAATAAAATTTTTCTTCTGATTTAATTACATAAGACTAACAATGTAAGCTTGTTTCTTAATAGTATATTAACATCCTAATATACTGTAGTATTAAATGTTTTAGTCAAAACCAACAAATCATATTTTGTAATTTTGATTTTATAACCTGTAGAGAGGTTCAGTTTTTATACGTCAAGGAGTTCGCATTCGGTTTTTCCTGTTAAGATAATACTGCCAACTTGAATAAAATTTTTTAATAAAAAATGGTTTTTTTAGAAAAAGTTGGCATTTATTACCAAATAATTTAAGTGTTATTTGATAGATGGAATTAACAAAACAGATTCAAAATGCGACAAAATTTAAATCAGGACCATTGTTTAGATTTAATGAAGTTTTACTTGCATTAGTTATTTGACAATATAAAAACATAATCAAATAAAAATACAAAACTTCAAGTGTTTTTGTAATCAACGCATAAAAGAATAAACTTGTAACGTGTCTAAATTAGCATTTTGAAATTTATAATAAAGTAACGATCACAATTTTTTCTTTTAATATATTTGTTTTCAATATTAATTATCCTTTAATTTACAAGTTTTGAGGAGTTAGATCTGTGACATGAAGGCGTCCTTCTTCAACAAAAAATAGTTGTATTATTTTGATTCTTCGAACATTGAGTATTTTTTATTTAGTTACGTTTTTTAAATTTCCCCACTTTCTTAAAAATTTGAGTAGGTGAACAAAATTTTTCATCGATATTTTTTAAAAATTATGTTAAATAAAACTTTAATTTTTAATTTGCATTTAAAAATAAAAATTATTTACAATATTGAAATCAATTCTGGAATAGTTTAATTACCCATATTCTGATCTTACCGTTCTCACTTCCTAGCTAGCAGCAAGAAAGTTTTGTATTTTATAGGATAAATTTAAGCATAAAGATAATCAAGTTTAATTCAGCTATTTAAATATAATTAATACTATAAAAAATATTTTATACACTCGCATAAATAAAATAATTAAATTAGAAAATTATTGAAATATATATGTTTAATATTATTGAGAAGTTGAAAAGAAAATCCATGCTTTATAATTAAATCAACGCTTATTTGCATACAAGTTTTGACAATGGACAGACTGGCTACGGGCCTGTCGTGGAGTCATATGCCATTTTATGCTGACTTTCGTTGTACAAAGTGGTGACTTTGCCGCCTTCTATTTCAGCGTTTTGTTTTGTATCATCAATAAACACTTTATATATTAATATTTTACAGAATGATATTATATTTTGATTTTAAGATGTTCATTTGCAGTAAAAAATTGTTTTCCAGTATTTAAATGCTATTAAATTTTACAATTACTGGCGAATTATTCTAATCAAAAACAAAAAGAATATAATTTCGAAAAGTGATATGAAAAATTATGTTAATATTTCCTACAAATTTTTGTGATGGCCATAAATTTAAAACATAAAAAAGTTTCGGTTGACTTTCAGCCAGTTATAAAAAACGCAATAATCATAAAAATTGATTGCAAAAAGATACACAACAATGGCAGTAACCGGGCGGACTTTTAAACATTCAAAAATAAATAATTTATATATATTAATCCTAAAATATTTGTGAGCAAATTAGCAACGCTACCATGCATTAGAAATGTCTAATGATTTGTGAACGAAAAATGATTACCAATGATAATAAAGTTAAATTTATATAAATTTAATAAACATTCGTTTAAAGATCGAGTACCTATTTAATACTTTTTCTTAACAAATTATACCATGAAAAAGTTTTATTTGTCACATTAATTTGCAGTGAATTATTAGTCTTTTTATGAAAGCATTGAAATGCTCATTATACGACCCAGAATTGATTCGTAAAGCATTGATGCTGATCAAAACCTAGGTCGAAAATGGCTTCTTAGAATTTTTGGTGTGTGGCCACTTTTGAGATCGGGCAATTCGCACTATTTTTAATTTGATTTTGTATTTATTGTTTGCTTTAATAAATAATTTATTCGATATTTATGTGAATTATTATTGCATTATTTCGAGTTTGGATATTTGCTGCATCAATTTATTTACTTTCTATAAGGTTTAGCTTATTAATTGAAATTCTATTTATATTTAATATCAAAAACTTAAAACAATAATTGAAGACAGAACCAGTCTTCTTCAATGCTTCTTATTCCATACTTTTCTTGCTTTGTCAATTGAGCCATTTATATATTAAAACACAAACATATGTTTTTTTTAGCATAGAACTTATTGATTAGTATAGATGATTCCCAATTTAAATTAAAATTTGCAATTCTTTTATCATTTATTATTTTTTAAAGTGTTTAATTATCCCAACACAAGCACAATAAATTTTATTTCGTTTTGTGATCTTTTACAAGTCGTCGGTAGACTTTTCTTTTAGTTAATTTTTTGAAGTATTAATTATTAGATGGGGTGCGGTGATGACCAAATTACTCTAACCGTCTGACTCTCACTTTTAAGCACACTTTTTCTTCATAAAATAAAATGTTCAAAAAAGTAACTAAAAAATTATTAGATGGGGTGCGTTGATGACCAAATTACTCTAACCGTCCGACTCTCTCTTTTTAGCACACTATTTCTTCAAAAAATAAAATGTTCAAAAAAGTAACTAAAAAATTATTAGATGGGGTGCGTTCATGACCAAATTACTCTAACCGTCTGGCTCTCTCTTTTTGTGACTACAATGACAAAGCTGGTTGCGTCCACTCCATCTGCTTCTTTTTCACCGACATTAATACTATAATAAATTTGCGTATTTTCTCATCTACACTTGTTATAATATCAATTTAACTTCCTCATTTGATTAAGAGAAAACATTTATAAACAATAGATGTATGTTATTTTTGTTATTATAATCTGCGTTGTATCTATTGCAGTTTAAAATTATCCAGTCAGTTCAAAATCTACCACATTAAATGAGTTCTATTCGAAATATTAACTACAAGTCTAGAATTTAAATTTAAATAATAAGTAAAAATAATACTATTAAATGAATAAATGTGATTATAATTTAATTTTTAAGGTTATAATTCAATTTCACAAATTAAATCTTTATCTTTCGTTTAATTATTTTAGAACTTGCTTAGTAATCAATATAAAACAATAATTATAATAGTCTTTTAGTTGTTTCAAGTTGCAATAATAATTTTTCTACAATTTAGATTTTACATTTAATTTATAATATTTTTTTTGTTAAAATGTGCTTGGAGATAATATTCTAGAAGCTTCCCGGTGCACTCTGCGGTATCATCTTGTATTGTTCTAGCGACCTAATGGTTTTGCGCATATGGGAGATTTCTATCTCTAATTATTGCATTGTATGAATTGTTTGCCAAATTTTATTATGAGAAAAAAAACAATTTTGTTTAAAAATATTAGGTTTTAATATTTGTTATACAACCAATAGCATTGTGCATAATCTTGGGTTATTGCAAAATTTAATTTTACCAATTAAACATATTTTTACATATTTCATTCCAATTCATTTAAAAAGGCTCACAGTTATAGTCGTAAAAAGCAAAATTTATTTTGCAATCCTTGCTATTTTTGTGACATAATCAGCTTTTTTTAATTATCTTTTATTTGTATTGATTTATTGCTGTGTTGTATGTTTGATTTTTCATTATAAGGTAGGAATTATAGATAGCCTTTTTCAAATTGTACACGACTGCCCAATTATCTAATCAAATATTAATTTTTATCTTAATATAGATATTAAAGATCAAACGTTTAAAAATAATAAAAAATATTTAGAATACAAAAAAAGAAACGATTCATTTATAAACAAATATAATAATATTAAATAAATCTAAAAATGTCAGCAAATTTGTTTAAAATTTTTATACAATGAAAAACTGTTTACGCCATAATCTTTCATTATTAACTGTCAATATTTATTTTACAATTTAAATAAGCCGTGATTGCGAAACGCATCCCTGCCAGATTTTAAATTATTGAATTAAAACGTTTTTTGTACATGTTATATTATGTAATAAAGAGAGAGTAAGACGGCTAGGCTAATTTGGTCATTAACGCACCCCATCTAATAATTTTTTAGTTACTTTTTTTGAACATTTTATTTTTGAAGAAATAGTGTGCTAAAAGGAGAGAGTCCGACGGTTAGAGTAATTTGGTCATCAACGCACCCCATCTAATAATTTTTTAGTTACTTTTTTTGAACATTTTATTTTTGAAGAAATAGTGTGCTAAAAGGAGAGAGTCAGACGGTTAGAGTAATTTGGTCATCAACGCACCCCATCTAATAATCTTTTAGTTACTTTTTTGAACATTTTATTTTTTGAAGAAATAGTGTGCTAAAAAGAGAGAGTCAGACGGTTAGAGTAATTTGGTCATTAACGCACCCCATCTAATAATTTTTTAGTTACTTTTTTTGAACATTTTATTTTTGAAAAAATAGTGTGCTAAAAGGAGAGAGTCAGACGGTTAGAGTAATTTGGTCATCAACGCACCCCATCTAATAATTTTTTAGTTACTTTTTTGAACCAAATTGAACTACACATCTCCGATATCAATGATTTTCCCCAGTGATTTAAAAGAGAATTTCCCTATATTATGTTAAAATACAAGTCGTAAACGGCACAATTTCAAAATTAATTAAAATTTTAACAAAATGTTTATATATGATCGAAATTACCATTACCTTTTAATCATTTACAAAGAACATCAACAAAATTCACTCGTCATCTCCTTGAACATTTGGGGAAATGAAAAATTCAACTAATTTTTAAAAATAAAAATACATAATATTTTTAACTTATTAAAGCATCTTGAAATCGATATTAATTGCACCCCCCCCCCCTCACAAAGCAAAAATTTATTTTTAGTAAATTATCTGAATTATACTTAAACTTTCTAACTTTTTAATGTATAATTATTTATGCAATAGCATTTTGAGCGAAGCATATGGGGCGGGGTGCCTTTAGCCGCAGCAAAATTTTTATTGCCTACGGCGTATTCCCGCCTGTCCAGAAATGGAGTGTGGCGATTATATTTTGGTAGGCAGAGGGTGTAGGGAAAGCCTCCTTAAGGTAAGCTTTCCAAGTTACTTCTATCTGCTGCTGGCGCGCGATTACTTTATCCAACAGTTTAGCCTTAACGCCCTTTAAGCTTATACCTAATTCACGGCATTTTTTCACATTGATCGATTAAAGCAGTAATCCGTTTTTAAAAGGAATTTTTTAGTGATTTTAATATGCCTTAAAAATAACAAATTTATGAACGGAAATTTACATAAATATCTTCTAAACGTAAAATTACTTTCATTTTTAAGCAGAATAAGCTTTATTTATTAGATGTCTTAAAGGTTTTTTAATAAATTTATAGTTTCGGATGCATTGCTTGTGTTTTATATTAATAAAACCATCAATTTGTTTGCATCCATTACTAATTTTATTTTTAGTTTTATTATCATTTGAATTTATTATTTAAATATTTAAGAAATTTTTCCTATTTAACGAAAATTAAAATATTTAGATTTTGAAATATAATTTATCCTTTTTCGCAAAAGTTTAGGAGCCCGTTCGGCACTATTAAATTATTTATCATAGTTATTTATTCTGCATGTTGTTAAATTTAATCCTTGTGGGTTAAATAGTTGGGTTGTATGAAGGTTTTATTTTTAGTTTGATTTATAGAGTGCATTTGCGATAAATAAAAAAAGCATAATTTTTATAAAGTCAGTTAATATCAATAAAATATTTAAAACAAAAAAAATTATACAATCACACAATTCATTGACATCTTTAAACTTTAATCCACGAGGGAATGGGATTTAATTTTAATACAAATAATAGGAATGAGCTCGTTTTTTAAAATTTACAATTATTATTTTTTCTAAAAAATCAAAAACATTTTTAAAGCTTGCTTATAAATAAAAAAAAGGAATTATAATTTTTGAAACCAACAAGAATTACAAATTATAACTTGACTATTAATTTACTAAAGTAAAATAACACAAAAGATAACAAAAATTCAAAAGTTGTAATTTAATAAGTAAACGCCGGACGATTAATTATGTTTTTTAAACAAATAATATTAAACGTAAAAATAACGCAATAAACATCTTAAAATACATGGGAGAAGTGCACGTCTTCTGGTTCACTTGTTGCTGCGCAAGAGAGGTTTCAGCTTGTTCGAAATGCCCGAAGATCATCGGCAGCGCCTTAACTACCTTCTTGGGCGTGCAAACCAAGTAGGGCAAAAAGAATTTATCCAAAATTTTGCCTTTTTGATTCAAATTCTAGTGGCCTATTAAACAGAGTTTAGAAAATAGTACATTGTATTTAAAAAATGATTAAAGATGCGTATTTTATCGCGGAGTCATAAAAATTATTTGTAACTTCAGTAGTAGGGTAGGACTTATGACCAGTGTTTTACTGTTCCAACTTTTTTTGGATCTGTTCAGTTCTGAAAAACGTTGAAATATTTTTCCTTCAAAATAATAAAGATATTTTAATTTCATTAATTACTAAGTAATTTTTGTAAACTTTAAATAAAATATTCGAGAGCAGTAGAATCGAGACTTTAATTTTGGGTGAGAGTAGAGATTATGAATTCGGAACCAAAAAATTTTTAATTTATGAATGCATTTTTGAGTTTTTTTTTTGCATTTTTTTTTGTTATGAAAGTTGATCAGGAATACAAGTTTGGGGGTCGGCGCTGCAGATAGGCGCCGCCGAGAAAATTTTTGAATTATTGACTAAATTTGTTAAGAGATTTGCAACCAAAAGTTTAAAAGTACGGTAATTTTTTGAAGCTTTTTAGGTGAGAGGTCTACCTCCGGGAAAAAAATAAAGGTTTAGTGAATTCACTTAGGAATATGTGCCTAAAATTTCAACAAAAAAATCACCATTTATAAGGTTTCTGAGTGATGTTTTTTTTGTAAAAAGGAGTACTTATTATCAGGGATGCTACTTTTAGGTAAGAAAAATTGGAGAATAGGTACCTAAATAGGTGAGAAAAAAATGCCAAAATAGGTACTAAATAGGTACAAAAACCGTGAAATAGGTACAAAAATAGGTAAGTAAAAAATTTTTACCGAAAATTTTTAAACACCAAACAAAAAAAGGGATTATAAATAAAAGCATATTTTGGGGTTTCGAGCATATTTTGGCATTTTTTATCGATTTCTGACTGTTTTTAAAAAATAATTCATATTTAACGATAGCCTTTTTCGAAAAAAAAAAAATCCATAAAACTCGCATAAAAATAAGGAAACAAATTCGGCGCTGAAAAGGCCGCGCCCAAATGGCGCTGGAGCCGAAATGGCCAGAGTGATGAGTTGACCTGGCGTTTAAAACTACCGGAATTGCCATTTGTAGTTATTAATAAAAAGACATTGATTAAATATTTTTCGACATTTTGTGCATTTATACTTAACTTGTGTAGACTTATTTATCATGGCAAACAAAGGTATTTTTTATTTTCATTTTATTCACTTGCAATTTATTACTTGCTTATAAATTCTTCTTATTTTTATTGGACATTGACATTTTAAAATTGGTTTTTTGGCATAAGTTTACATGTTAAATCTAATAAGGCAAGAACATATTTTATTTTTTAGCGTTAATTGAGCATACGTATCAAAGCTCCCATCTGTCAGAGGAATGTCGTCAGACTTTTGGAAATTAGGGCTTAAATCTTTATTAATAAATTAAACTGTAAATTGACATTTATTTTTAATTAGTTCAAATATTTTATTTATCAATCAAATAGAGTCGTGCCTGTTATTCGTTTTTTAATAATACGGAATAATGTTTTTCATGGGTTACA
This sequence comes from Globodera rostochiensis, assembly GCA_018350325.1. NCBI lineage: Eukaryota > Metazoa > Nematoda > Chromadorea > Rhabditida > Heteroderidae > Globodera > Globodera rostochiensis. The sequence continues at coordinate 447,934 of JAEVLN010000011.1, forward strand.
TAAACATATACATCATAAGGATATTTTTATATTTGAATTCTATTCATCTAATATTAAGCACTCAACCGATTTCCATACCATTTAAAAGCCAATAAATCACTCATATTTAGGGCTAATAAATTTAGAAGGGAATTAAATAATAAATGACATTTTGAAAAGTTCAATTTTAAGTTTTGTTTAACATTTAAAACAAATTGTTTATTTATCGTTAATTTACTGTTTTGGTTTGTATAAATTTAACAGATTTCTCTTATGATGTGTGTGACTTAAAAAATGTATTTTAATATAATTAAGCTTGTAGATTTATTTCTAAATTTATTATATTTATGAATTTAAATATATAGTAATGGTTTGCTCAAAAATAAGATTTTAGTATGATTTTGAGTTATAGATGTAGCGTGCTAACATCAAAATCCAGCATCCAAGAAAGCATTTTTATATTAAATTAAAAAATACTGCTAACATTAAGTATGCACCTCGGCTAATCAAAATATTTGGGTTTATTGTAATAATTAATGTTTTTTGTTGACTATTTTAGTTTTGTAGTTTTAATTTAATAAAAATCTTCTCTTAACATTTATTAATATTTTTGCCAAATTGCTACTTTTTTTATTGGCATTAACTATTTCATACGTTGCTTCCATTATAGTACATTTTGGGAACCTTACTTTCTGTCTCCAACGAATTAAATCTTTAAAGGCCAAGCCGGTAAAACGGGAGTGACCACATTTTTTGATCGTTTTCAGCTCTAATTTGTAAGAAAAACTAAAAGAAGTGCTTTTGGTGATTTGGAGTCTGGGAGCTAAGGCGGTGTGTGAAATGTGGATTATAAAAGATTAAGTCGATAAAAACACATAAACGAACAAATTCGAAAATGAATAAACAAAACTTTGTTTAGAATTGCAAAAAATTTAATGTCTTATATATTATATATCGATTCAGTTTTAGGTTTGAATTGAGAGAGTCTCATCCAACAAATCAAATTTTTTATTTTAAAAATCAAAAAATAATAAGATCGTAAAAATGAATATCAAAGAAAAGGTAAAAAGTAACCAAAGCATTTTGCCTCTCGACGAAGGTTTATTTAAATTTAATATTGAAATAAAATTTTAATTATCGAAATTGTAAGTCTATTATAATCTAAATAAAATATAAAAAAATAAATATTTTAAAAAGTAAAAGTTATAAAAGGTAACAAAAAAATACATAATCAAAGTATAATGTTGTTTTACAGGTGCACGTTCACCCATACAAAAATAGGAATGGCCGTTTCTCTCGCATGTTGAAGAATTTCGTTCTGAGTACGTTAGTCACTGCATAAATAAAATTTATAATTAATTAATAAATTATATAAAACAGCTAAGATTCTAAATTAAACTTTAACCCAAACATTAAAAGTTTTTATTAGCATTAAAAAAATGCCTTAAAAAAAGAAAAATCAAAATTATTCAAATCAAACAAAGAACTATATTAAATCGGAGTCTGTTAAATCAAAAAATTGAAAATAAAATGCGGATACTGATTTTACCAATTAATCCATACGTTATTTGTGATGAGTTGCACAAGGCCACCTTGGACGGAGCATATAACAAGCCCAGAATTTGTTACCACGAACTAGGTCTATTGCCTAACCATCTGGTTTTGGAGACAATTTGGCCGATTCAAAATTATAAAGTCTAATAAAAATAAACTCAAAACCTATGATTTTAGGAAAAAGAAAAGCCAATTGCAGAGTTTCTTCTTGGGGGAGAACTACTCGGCCTAGTCACCTGTGTGGCGACAGCAAACAGTGACGGTCTTATGTGCAGGGATCTATTTAAGCATTTAAATTAAATAAACTGTGATGCAATTTAATAAATACCAAAATTCGATGATAAAACAAAAAATAAACTTTCTCAAAAATTAATAAATAAAACAAGTAAATTGAAATAAAAAAAGAATGAAATTACAATTTGTAAAAAATTCACAACAAAATGTATTTGAAAATTTCAAAATTAATAATTTATTAAATACTTTATTTTTGAATCTTGTGTAAAAAAAACTATAAGTAAAATTTTAAACAAAAAATAAAAGATATGATATCAGAGGCATGATATAAATGATTTCTATTGATCGTCTAGGCGTCTTATTTAAACAGAAATAATTGATTTATATTGAAAATTAAAGCAATTTCACAGCCCTTATCTTTAAAAATTTATAAAATGCTATAATAATCATAAAAATTAATTTACAAGTCGACGATATTAGATAAGTTATTTATGATTATGTTTCCTTCCAACCATTATTATATATTGGGACGCGCATGACATGTCATTATTCATTTTTAGTTCGCTATCTTTGCTAGCAATGCTACGATTTGAATGTTTATTTATTTAGACCAATTCTATAATTTAAATTAAATATATTTAACCTAAGAAATTTTGTTATTTTTATTAGTTCGTAATTTAATTATCAATTGCTTGTTGAAATTAAGAAATTAATTGGTAAAGTGATAAGAATAATTTTTAAAATACAGTAACTTCTGCTTTTATATAAAGATAATTATTTTTATTATATATATTGATTTGTTGCTATCATTTATTTTTTAACTTTTCAACAAATCCAAGCCAAATATCTCTATATGTCGCGCCGCCATCAGTGTTATAACGAATATTGTGTATGGATTCACTTTTTTCTTTAATTTGTTTTATCAGCAATGCTTTCCCTTCTCTGTATGGGGAAAACGCCATCGGATAATTATAATGAAAATATTTATATTCTCTGAATCATACTTCCTTTAAACAATTTTTTTTAAATTTCCCAGGCACGTCATGAATCGTCCACTTTACTGATTTTAGATATTGTTAAAGCTATTATGTTTCAATTTTAGTCCTTAACATCATCAAACCTGCGGACATGTCATTTTTACATAAACTATTCGAGGTTTTTGAAATTATTTAAAAATGTTTTTTTTCATTACAGATAATCAAACTTTTTTTGGTTTACAAATTTTCAAAATATTATACTTGCCGAAATATATATAATATTCTGAAGAGCACTTTTTTTATCGTCTGCTGCATTTGCTAAATTTTATTTTTATTTTAAAAGGAATTTCTTAAATAATATACTCAAAAATAAAATATAACCAACGCTAAAATTTATAATACATAACAAATAAATAAAAAGTTGCGTAAAAAAGATTAAAAATTAAAACAAAAATAATCATTACCAGGGATGGCACTTTTAGGCACGAAAAATTGCAAAATAGGCGGCCTAAATAGGTACAAAAAAGTTCTAAAATAGGCATTAATTTCAAGTTGGATGGATCTTTCTGTTCAAAGCATCGAAAATCCGCTTTATCTGTGGATCCGTCCTTTCAACATAGGAGTTATAATGAGAAATTTTTTTGCTGGGTTTTTTTATTTTAAATCTAGGTTTTTACTCTCAATGAATTATTCAGGATATAAATTTTGTTGCTTTTGGTTTCAATTGATTTTTTTTTCTTTAATTATATTTAATTCACCTTTATAAAAGATGATGGAATATTTGGTATTTTTCAGAAAAGGTGTTATCTGATAAGTTGTTAACATACAGCAAATTTTCTATATTGTGATTCTCTCTTTTCGTTGGCTTCTATTGATGACCACAAGTAGCGGATTATTCCAAGATATGTAAATTACACTTAAATACTTTGATCTTCGATGTGTTTTTGTTTTTTTACAACTTCTAATTAATGTTTGTTTCTAATGTATGATTTAGGAGTTTGACTACTTAAAGGTCTTTTTAGAAAATTCTTTCAAATTTCATTTTTACAACATTTTTACTTATTGTTAAATTTTGTCTTTTTAATAAGAAATTTATATTATCTGGTGTTTGGTTGTGAAAGATTTTGGTTATTCGCTTAAATTAAATTTATTTTTTTATATTTTTAAACTTTTTATTTTAAAGTTGAAATATTTAGGTATATAATTAAATTAATGAATAATGTGCTTTATTTTTGCATTTCATCCAGCATGCACTTGTTGAGGGGGGGGCTAAAAACCTTTCTTGTCCATTTATTAAACATTCAATAAAGGTTGTCTAAAAAAATTGTGATTTTTTAATTTTTTAAACTAAAATTTAATAATTAATTACTTAATGCCAGTAAAAACTTCTTTGATGCTTTTAATAATACTTTCTTAGTTTTTATAACGATTTTTTGGCTACAGTTGAATAAATACCAATGCCGATCAGGTTATTACTTCTTTATAAAATCACTAGCAACTTTGTATTTTTGTGACATTTATTTTTAGTTTTAACGAGGTGTAAATACCGGCTTTAATTGTATTTTTCTACAAATATATTCTATAATAAAAAGCTTGGTAGTTAACACGTCGCAGAAAATGTTCGTGTCTATTATTTATTTGTTTATAAATTTAAGTTTTATAGACTCTATATTATGGTTAAATTATCATAATATAGTAAATTTCATTATCTTTCACCTGAATGATGTTTAAACTACACAATATACAATTTATTAGAAGTTAATAGCAATGATAATTTTGTTCAAAAATTTTTCTTGGGATATATTGTAATATTTAAAAAAAAAATTTAAATTATTATAAAAAATAGAGTGATTGGAGTATAATTTAAATTTTTTATTAGTTAAAGTAAGATTTTAGAATTAAAAGTCCCATTTTCTTAAACATATGAAAGATTACATCTTAATAAGGATTTACTTGAATCAGTTTTCAGCTGGCAAAACCAGGGTCTTGAATGATCGCCTCCACGTTGATGTGTCTAACACTTGAATAATATATTCATTAAATAGCTTGTCTTTAATTTATAATCATTTAATTTTTTTCAGTTAATAATGGTTTAATTATCTTGTTTGAGTTGAAATAATATTTTTTTTATATTGAATTTCATAATGATATTTTAGAAATATTATAGAATATTTTATTATTACTTATTTTGTATGCCCCGGTGCTTCTCCCATAGTTGCCGAATAACCTGCTGTCCTTCAGAATAAGATATTTAAAAAATTTAAACAATTTATCGAATTGATTTTACAGCAAATAAACATTCTTCTTTCAGAGATTCAATATTTCGAAATCTTTTATGTAATTTTAACTTAATATTTTCGTAATCTTTAATAGTTAATGCTATCCTGATTTAAAATTTAAAACGCTTACAAAATATAAATTTTTTTAATTGTATTATTAGATATTTTATTGTTTTTAGCATAATATTAAGCCATTTTGAAAAAGTTTCAAAAAATATTAATAGATATTTATTACTGAATATTTTTATTTTTTATATATTTGTTTTGGCAAAATAATGCACCATGCCCGCCCACAACAAAAATTGTACTCATTGGTTATATGAACCTTGCAACTTGCCGCAAACAGTAAGTTCTCGGCTCGCCATCTAGCTGTGCGATAGTTGCACGCCCTCTTCCTCTTCAATTATATATATTTATAAAGTATTTAAACTGCAAATTAAAAAAGAAATTAATTTTACAACGTATATTGCGTAAGTTAAGCGATTCGTAATTAAAATAATGTTGTTGGTTCATTTTTTATGGTTACTTTAAAAAATCTGTTTTATTTAAAACATTAAATTGATCATGTACCGTTCAACAGAACATTTCGGAAAGCGAACTTATTAATAATATTTTAAAAAATTTTTTTTCTTTTTTTTATCAGCAACAAAAATGAGATTTTTGGACAGTTCCATTCAAATTTCTAGAAAAATTTTTAATGATGATGCATTAGACAATGTTGTTAATCACTTGCTGAGAACAATTGATGTTAAGATACCGTTAACATAACAAACAATTGAATTTTGTGTAGGCTATATAAACAATTCAAGAATCCTACTATAAAAATTAGAATAAATTAAAAAGGTCAAGTATCAAAGGCGGGGGCATTAATTTGTCGACGATCTATAAAATAACCCTTACCAATTAAAAATAAAAAGATTAAAAAAATAAGTAAATTAATTATAAACAATGGCAAGATATAAAACATTAATTGCTGACCAACAAATATAAATAACATTTTACTATCACGGCAATTTAGTCAGCAAGATGCAGTAGAATGTACAAAACCGCCAACTGTAAGTCTATTGCAGGGCAAAAGTTTCACTTTATAATTAAATATATTTATTTCAGTCATCTATTGAAATGACGCTGGATATGCCGGCGACATAGTCTTTGGACTTATCCCAAATTTGCAAATGTAATAATAATGATTAATAAGGAAAACAAAACATTTAATGAAATTAAACCGTTCCAAATATAAATAAACAATCAAAGAACCATTTTTGCTTACTTTCCAAAATATGAAAAATAATTAAAACTCATTTAAAAAGCATAACACAAATTAGTGCAAAAAAATGTTTACAAAATTTAACAAAAAATTTAATTTACTAAAAATCTCTTATGCGTAGGCTGGGACGGTCTTACGACTATGAATCGAGTGATGTCAATAAAATGATAATTTTATTATATTTAAAATTTAGTCATTTTTTATGCGAAAATTTCCCGCTGCCCGGAGAAAAAGCGTCGGGAACATGGAAACCAACGAATTTTTGTTCGTAAGTTCCGAGGAGCCTAAGTGTTGTATGTTGTAATGCCAACGGGCACCCAATTAAGCTTGATAAAATGTAGCCCATGTAATAAATGAAAAGTAATATTATTTTAAAAAATCAAACAAAAGTTAAACTTTTGCTGTATTTGTCAATATTGAAATATTAAAAATTTAATTTATTAAATAGAGGGTTTTAGAAACGCAAAGGCATTGTACATTGAAAAAATATATTAAATGGAACAAATTGGCTCTGTTTCGAAAATGGAATGCCGCGATTTCTTAATTTATGTCAGCAATTGAACCTTACACCCCACCTCATGCACTCTGCGTTTATGTTGTATTAAATACGATTTATTAAAAAAAAGTCTAGATAACATTTCATAAAATAAACCTAACATATGCGGATATTATGTGACTTGAGATTTTGAATTGTACAAAATTATGTCTATAAATATGAATCCATTTTACATACGAAAATAAAAAGACATATATATGCATTACGCAGACAACATGCACTAAATCACGTAATGGGATCGTAGACAATTTCTTCATTGAATTTTTGTTTATTTGTTTGCCTTTTTCTGAAATTGATTTTAATTATATTCCTATGCTGGGTAGTACACTTCATATTTTGTAGATTTGTTATTAAGTAATTTGATTTTTTGAAGTTCACTTTGATTACTTAATTCTGACGTTGTTCATAAAAAATATTGTTTTGCAAAAATGTTAACTTGTCGAGTTACCATCGAGTTCTTAAAGTTGATTTTATTAAAAAATTTGATGATTTAAATAGGAAATTTGATTAATTTGATTTTAGCTTTTTCCTTTCTTTATCAATTAGCACTATGTTTTTTTATATTTTTTTCCAATTTGTATATGCTTTTAAATTAATTAATTGGGATTTTAACATTTGGGATTAAATAAGTACTGGTAACGCCCTGCTACAAACAATTTGGACTCTGTGGTGATTCGGTTTTTCTCTTGTTCTGTTCTTTTCCTTTGTAGCAACCGCTTTGCTAACTACTCTCAACCAACTGTTGATGTCTCGCATGCGTTTTTTAATGAGGTTTTGGACTTTTTTAAACTAATATTAGCTATATTTTTTGAATCATATTTTTCGTGATTAAATTTTTATTATAATTTTTCTTTACCTATTTATGAATTTATAATTTTAATTCTGTGTTTCATTGTGGATTTAAGCTTTGTAAAATGTGATTTCAAAAAATTTGCTTAATGTCACGCATGCCCGCCTTTTTTAATGAGTATTCGTTTTTTAACTGATATTAAATAATTGCAGGTTATTGATTTGTTTTTGATTTTAAAATATATCGTATTTATGTTTTTAGTAATTAATATGCTTTTATTTGGTATTGTTTTTATTGCTATTATAGTGTATTTAAATAATTTTCTAATAAGTCTTTTAACGGCGTGCAAGCTCGTTGTTGCGAAGCACTTATAATTTAGCCACCAACAACATTTGCATCAAATAGGAGAAACATTTTTATTTATTGGTTTTATTTTGGATTTTTTTTTGTATTATTTGGCGCATTTTATTGGTTTTAGGCAAGCGTAGTCTTCTTCTGGCGTGTGTTTGGTCGAAAGACCAACAAAAAATTTTTAATTATTTTAAAATATTTTATTTATGGATTGAATTCATTTTATCTTAATTTTTACATTTTTATTGTACCCCGAACGATTCGAAAATGATAATTTTTGCTTCATTTTTATTATATTTTATTTTTGTCAAATTTTACTAGTCGTCGTTTAAAATTTTCGTTTTTTTTTTGTTTTTTACGGATACAAAACGTCCAAAAATACGGCGTTTACAATTTTGAATGAAAATTTTCACGTGTGTAAATCTTTAGATTTACAAGGGCAAAAAAAAATTGTATGCATTTTTATAATGTAGAATATATTATTTATAAACAGAGTTGCCGAAGACTTGGAGTGGTTGATATCCAAGTCAAGTTAGTATATTTCATCACAAATACAGCAAAAGAAGAAACTTTTGTAGAATGCTTCTGCCACCATGATTTCTAAATTTATGACGGCTAATTTTGGGTAGAGGGAATATTTTTCTTTTATTAATAAAATTGTTTGAATATTCTTCGTTAATCCATCTATGCAATTCCCACCAGTTACTCGTGTTTTCCGTATTCATATTTAATATTTTTATTATAATAACTTTTGTTGATCCTACTTTTAGTGAAATTTGTTTGGATTTCACTTGTAATACAGTAAATTTTATTTTTTTTCTATTTGCTCTAATAGACACTATTATTTGAAAATTTATTTTGTCGGTGCTTCTGTTTTTTTAAATTAAAATTGTTGTCAGTTATGAATTTAAGTCGTTTAACTTTCGAACATCTGCGCATGGTTCATTCTTATTGATTTTATCATGTATTTTAAATTTTGAGAATTATCTTTAGAGATATTCAAATTTAAATCTTTTTTGAATAAACCTTTTGTATAGTGTTTTTAATAACTTTTAATTTAACGGATAAAAAAAATAAAAAATGAGACGACAAGACAATTGGCCAAAAAATTGTGAAGAGCGAATGTTTTGCGCCCCGCAAGGAAAAACCAATCGTCGATTTTTCCGGGGGGGGGGGGGGGAATTTTTCCATCTAAATTCTAAATTAATTACAGATTAGGCAAATACAGGGCTAAGAATAGCTAATCAATTCATTTATTTACTTAAAAGTGGTTTAATTAGCATCAAAATTCCTACCAAACTCTTTTATATTGGTCTTGGTTTTTCGCCAAGTTTTTTCTTTTTATCGTACATCAGTCCCGGGGTTTATGCCCGAGATTAAATTGATTGGCAGCAATTTGCGCCGCAGACCGAAATTCGATTTTAGCACCAAATTGGGAAACGAGGTGACTGCGTGCGGTTGTATTACCTTTTTTAAAAGATATTTTGTTTTTTACTAAATTAAATTAATATTTCATCAAATTTGTTAAAATCTTTACATGATTGTTGCCTTTAAAAAACAAGCATCTCTAATTAAGGTAATTTTTTAATATAAATGGTTTTGTTTATAGTATAATTTTATTCAATTTAATGTATTAATTTCAAATTGATTGCGGGGACAGTAGGAGTACTGATTCTGTGAGCGAACGAGTTCACCTTTTAATTGTTCTGGTTGATGGTGTTGTAGGGAAGATGGGCCGATCCCGCTTATTAAGTTTTATTTAATGTATTTTATTGTTATATATTTGGTTTAACCCGTTAAAGTTGCAAACAATTGAGCATTTTCAAGCGTTACTCCAGATATCATCGCACAAAACAGAACGAGTACGCCGCAAACCTAAGTTTATGATTTGTAAGATGGGGGCATTACTATTAGTGTTGTGATTTATTTAGCATGTTTTCATTTATTGGGCTGCTGACACTCATTTTTGAATTTTTTTTTTTTGAAAAGAATTACATATTTAAAATTTGGCACTTCTCTTTACATCGATTTCTTAATGTTACCTTTCGACAACTTGGGTGTTCGCCCTCAAAAGTGCGATGGCATCCTCAAGAGCCCTTTGAATCCACCGTTTTTGCATCAATTATTTGGCCAGCTTATATTGTCAAAATTGTAATTATATATTTCTTTTAATTTTACATTATTGTTAAAACATTTTTATCACATAGATCGTTAGTTTTAGAAATAAATTTTTCGAAATTATTACAATGCTTATTATTAATCGTTAACTTACGAATAAACGAGTGTTTATATATACTTAAATTTTATTGGTTATCCTTTATTTGATTATTGTTAGAATCAATGGAATTGCCCTTGAGATGCAATTTATTGAAATTATTTAATCTTTAATTCTTTATTATGTTGGGCATTTCGTTACTGATATTTATAATATTACTTTAAAATTTTCAGTTTGGTAGAAACCAAGAAATATTGATAAATTTTATTATAATTTAAAAATCAATTTCTTGCTGGTAAAGCTATTACATGTAACTGCTTAAAATTTAAACACCTAAATCCACTCTTTATTTACAAACCTAAAATATAATTTTAAATAATAATATTTTTAATTATTTTGCACCCAATGTTAATTTTTAATTCTTAACATAATTTCTTTAATTTTTCGTTAAATCTTAATATTTTTATCAATAAACACAATAAAATTTTCAGTTCCAAAGCTGGGAAATCACGCCGAAGCGCATATGTTCATATAATAGGTTGAATTTACATTAACAATAATGGATGTATTAATAATCTTCATTTATAGTTTTATTATTATAAAAAAACGAGACGGTACGGAATATGGTCAAAATTTGTGTATTTATAGTGTTGGTCGTGCAAAAAACATCTAAATCAATTAACATACAACATTTCAAACCACAGGACTCTGAAGCAACAAATTTTATTTAAAGTGACGTAAAAATCACTTCTTTATAAATGTTAAATTGTCGTAAAATTCATTGTTAAACCAATACATGCTTAAAATTTCTTGAATTTTAATATTATACAATTCTTTAGAATTATTTTTTAGTTTAATAAGGAATTTTAACTTTTATCCTTATTTATTATAAATTAATTTGATTAGTAAAAAATGGTTTAAAATTTTAACTAATTTTTAGACGAGTGCGACTTTTAATTAATCTTTTATTGTTATGAAAAATACATATTTACTTTTATTTTAATTAGCATGGGAATTTTGTATTAAGCTAATGACGTTTTATTTTTTCCCCAAATGGCTCCGTAATAATTCTGATTAATAATTATTGTTTTTGACTATAAACTCAAATTTTTATTACTCAAACATTTCTTTTGGCATAATCTTTGTATATGTATTACAAATATCATTGAAGTCCAGAATCTGGCGATATTTTTGCGATCAATTTGGGCAGCTTGACTATTTTGAAGTATTAATTAGTTATTTTATTTATTATCATATTTATTCCTATTTTTGCATTGCCTGAGCAAATTATTTTTAAAATTTATATAGTTATCACGCCTGTAAATTAAATTCAATGGTTTGTGGCTAAAAGTTATTAAAAAATAGCCGTTTTGATTAAATTGTTTTAAGAAAAATTATGTTATTTAAACATTAAACATAAACTTTGTAATAAAAATAATTACATTTTAAAAAATTGTTGTAAGTGTTATAAAAACCTTTAGAAGATTAAAACACTCGTGCAAAAAACTTCTAGGTTCGAGAATTGGGCAGAAACAGAGCTCGAGGCTTAACATTGCAAATTTTTTACGACGCAACTTTATCTTTTGTGCTTTATTCAATTATTTTAAAATTTTTTCGCTATAATTTTGATGACAGTTTGATAAAAAATTTTAATTTATGATTATAATTTGGCTTCCCTAGCAATTAATTTAAGCTTCAGCCAATCAGCACATATTTTTATTACAAATATTAATCCTGCAAAGACACCCATTATTCAGAAAGTTTTGCAAAAAATCTTTAAGCTTCAGTTATTAACTGCAACATATTTTTTATTATTATAGTCTATTATTTTCAAATGTAAAATTTATTTTTTGGGTTAGTTTTTGGCTATTTGTTTTGCAATTCTTGAGTCTTTATTTTTGGCATTAAAAAACTTATTTAATTTTTGGAGCGATCAACTGAGATTGCCACGAATGACCAGCTTAAAATTCATTATCCTTCCGCAATTTTGCTTAATCGAATCAATATCGGAACTTATCCGCACATCGTGCATGTACACCGATATAAATTATTGCAGTTTACGTATCGCTCAACTCTATATAATTTTATTTTTGTATTGTTTTCTTGTGATATTATGAATCTAATTTAATATTAACAAAAAATTATACTGAGTGGTTTAATCTACTACCCTTATTTTTTATAATAGTAAATTTGGGATAGACTTTATTTTAGTACAATTTTTTTGTATTTGTAAATATTGCATCGTATACAAGTAGCTTTTTGTAATTCTTTTTATCTTTTTGATTAAAAGGCAAGATGAGTATTTTCGGCATTATGTATATAGCATTCAGTGAATTCGTCCAACCACAAAAATAAAATGAAAATTTGTGAATTGTCAGCTAAAATTTTTTTTAAAAACTGAAAATTAAAAAGTTTAAGAATTGTTTACACCGCCGTAGATGTTGGGAGAAAGTAGGAAAAAATCATTTACACAGTCAGGGACCTGAAGCTCTACAGGCCAGTTCAACTCATAAGAGTCACCAACACCACTCCCAAGCTGGATTTATTGCACAAAAAACCTCGATCTTTAGGGGTGCTTTTGGTGTTTTTTTTTCGTGGAAAATAGTCTTTTACGAAACAAAAAAAAAAAAAGTAAAATTTCATTTACGAAACGAAGCAAAATTTTCTGCAAAACGAAATACGAAACGAACAAATAAAAAAATATACGAAACGAAACACCCAAAAAGTCACGAAAAACACAAACGATACGAAACAGTTTCGTCCAGCTCTGATCCAAATGCATTTTCATAATTGTTGTAATTATATTCGATTCAAATACTTTTAAATATTGTTTAGAATAATCAAATGCTTTCATATCATTGCTTAGTTTTTTTAATCATACGCATAAATGTTTTTTATTTTTAATTGTTTATTTTATATGATTTGCTTTGTTAAATTTTTCGCTTTAACCTGTATTCCTTGCTGCGTCTGCATTGCGCTGGTCCATAGTGGGATCGGCGGCGCGCACGTGCTTAATTTTATGTAAATTTACTTTAAAATTTTATTGCGCTAAACTTTTTTAGTGCACCAATCAAAAGTAGTTTTAATTATAAAATTATTTACAATCTTATACAATTTAAAATAATCTTTAAAATTTTTTGTGAATAGTTTATTTTAATTTTACCAAATATATAAGTAATACTCTCAGCTTTGGTTTAAAATTAAAATTTCAATTGATTTGCACGTTTTAATTGATTGTTCAAAGAACGGTGTTACATATTGATGAAAAGAAAAAAGCGCCAAATTTTCTCATAATTATCAAGTATTTTAAATTTATTTATCTATTTTTTGACAATAACATTAAAATACATTTATTTGATCGTTGTCGTTGAATTAATAAGAAAAGATAAATTTTAGCAAGAGTATTTAGAATGAATATAAAATTATGTTTGCATAAATAATTTTATTTAATATTTGTCGGGTTTTTTACTCAATTTTATAAATTTTTGTTTATTATGTTGTACATTTAGTGACGGATATTTATAATATTACTTTAAAATTTTCAGTTTAGTAACACATTTAGAATAAAATCAACAAGTAATCAATGAGCGGTAATTTGTTGCTGTAGTTGCTCCGCTTCAGTAAACTTACTCTTCTTTATGTTGCATCGTGTATTTTCGAATTAGCAGGCCGAAATTTTGGGTTCCATTACTTTATAAACTAAGTTGTTTTTACTCTTCTTTTTGACTATATAATTTATTGGCAGGACTTATCATATTGTACTTAAATGTAAATATTCTTATTTGACAAATATGATTTTGAGTAGCCATCTTTTATGTTTAATGTTTAACGTATTATTTAGCTTTAAAACACTTGTTATTATTAATTTTGGGTAGCATTTGGTTATCTGTCAGTTTAGAGCCCATTTCGTCGATGTTCTAGTTTGGACTAACACGCTTTTATATTTAACGTATTATTTTGGTTTTAGGTAGTGAACAATTTTTTTTCAGATTCGCCTTATAGTATCGTCATTTGGTCTACCTGAAGATTCAAATAAGAAAAATTAGTTTATTTTTTAAAAATTTGCAAATTTAATTTTTATGACTGAAACATCTCGACAAATTTATAGTTTGGGGTAATTTAAGGGGCGTAAACTAGTTTACACCAAGAGAAACACTTTTTATAAATTCGTAAATTATATGTTAAAGTTCTGTGAATACAATTTGTAATTTTTTTTATAATATTTTGTTTAACTTGCGCTATGCCCGCACAAATCGCCATCATTTTCATAACGAGTGGCCGGTGCGTGCGCTGCTGCCCGATCTGAGCTTGGTAGTTTATTCATCCACCGAAATTGCCGGCTTTTTGCAATATTATGCCATAATAAAATAATTTATAGGGTCTTTCAAATTAATAGCAATAATGTTTATAAAATCTTATAGTTAGTTATACATGTTATTGTAGCTGGAACTTGAACACGAAGTAATTTTTTATAATTAACAAGTTTATGCTGTTTTAATAATACTAGCTGCATTGCATCTTTACTCAAAATCAGATTTCGCCATGTTCTGTTTGTGATGTTTGGACTTGTTCTCTATAAAACCTTCACTATCCCACGGCTCGTTCTTCGTTCTAAAGCGGGCAAACGTCTACAGGTTGTCAATTTGGCCGTCGTATTTTTTTTGTTTAGGTTTGTTTCATTTTTTGCCAGATATTTATATTAATCATTTGACAAAAACAATTTTGATAATACAAAATTAAGAAAGATTTATTATTTAGTTGTTTTGGACTATCATTTAATTATGTAGCATTTGTTGGAAAATCACTTTCTCACACAAAATTTGAATTATTTTTAAAGTATTATAAAATTGGAAATATTGACAAATGCAACATAAAAAAAATTTATCTAAAATAATTCTTAAAAGCTAAAATTACTAATCTTCTCACAATTAGAGTCATCTTTTGTATTTATTTGAACCTTTCCAATATTGTTTTTATTTTATTTAATATTATTTATTTAATGTTTCAAATTTCCAAATTGTAACACATTTGTTCATTACATTGACGCACGAGCTGAGTTTTTTAAAACGTTTTTATAAAAGGTTGTACTGCAGTAAATTATAATAAATTTTTATTATTAATTCATTTTGGCAAATTATCTTTAATTTCACTCTTTCTTTCTCTTCGTACGTCATAAAGATGGCATTTACATCATAATGTGCAAAATTTTAACATGTTTTTTTTTGTGTATTTGAATTATACTTTTTTGATTTGATGCTGCAGAATTCAGCATAGTTTCGGGAAAACTTTTGTTATTAATTATAACTTTCTTAGCGTTGTGCCGGATCGCCAACCATGTCATCAAACCATTAACAATATGGCGCGCGTGCAAAAGCAAGATTATTCGGTAATATGTATATTATTCGCGAAGCTGGGGCTTGTATTTTATCTTTTCTTAAATTAGCAATATGACTGCTGCAATGAGTAAAGTTTATTTTATATAAATAATTATTATTTTAAACTATCTGTGTTGTTTAAAAAAACAGATCATTTTGCAAATTAAAAATTTCAGGCAGAATGTTTTGTTGTTTTTTTTCTTTGAAAAAGTTTGTAAAAGAATGTTTTAATATATTATTTTTAATGTTAACTTTGAATTGATTATTTAAATTAAAAAAATCTAATTCTGACACGAATAAACACAATTAATGAGTTAAATCTTCAAACAAATTTATTTGCCTATTTTCGCGACCAGAACGAAAAAACTACAAAAAATAATAATATTTTTAGCAAAAAATGTTGAATTTAATTTGCATTTATGAAGCTAATGCATTTTATTATGATATTATTATTTTTTTTGGTTGAATAATTTATTTTTAAAATTTTCAGTTAATATTTATTTTTCTTGGTTTTAAAAATAAATATTTTTTAATATTTAACTAATTTTCTTTGCAAGCTGTTGTAATTAATTGTATATAGGATTGAATCGATGAACCTAAAATAAAAATTATAAAGAATAAACGATAATTATTAAAAGGCAGTTATTTTTTTGTTACAAATAAACAGCAAATGCCTTTTATTTAATTTTTCGATATTGTATTTAGCATAATCTGCTTCTTATCTTTACCTAATTATTTATTATATAAATTTCATATGCAATGAGGTATAGTGTAAATATGACAAACGAGACACGATGAAATAATTTCAGTTAACTTTATAAAATAAATATATTAATATATGAATATAAACTTGTGATAAAACTCTCTTTTAGTTTATAGTTTTGGGGGTTTGGTTTTTAAAAACATATATTATAAATTTATTATTTAATTTTGTCTCTAGGTTTTGGGGCATTCTCCCCGGTAACAAGGGAATGAGAAAATTCTGTAAGGGGAAAAAAGTGGGAGCAGGCGCCCGGGAGGGAAGAAGGGTGTTAAGCATGTCAGTCCATGTTTTAATAATTAGTTTTTGGGTTCTTCGACGTTGTTGTTTTTAGGGTTTTTTTTATTTGAGATTTTAGTTTTTACTTCTTTTTACTTCTGGTTTTATACCAGGGGTTTTCTTTTTTTTAAAAGTATTCATTAAGGTTTTTTTAATATTTTTAGAGATAGTTTTTAATTTAGCCTCGGTTATTCGTGGCAGTTTAATTTTTGTGTTTTTATTTATTTTTAATTTTTGATTTTATTTGTAACTTTTGGTTTTTTTCAATGCCTTAATGCTTCAATTTAGAAAACATTTAAATTTTCAAGTATTTGAAAGTAAAAAAGTTCATTTTTTATAAATTTACTCTAAATATTTGTTAGTTTTAATATTTTTTGTAGTTAAAGCATGGAATTAAATATTATCTGTCAAAAAATTGCTAAATCGTTATAATTAAAACAAACTGCTATGTAAATAAATATCTTCAAATTTGCAGTCAGTTTTTAACCATCAAATATTTATTTATGAAATTATTACGCAAAGAGATAATAAACTTCTAGCTCTTGGACACATTTAAAAAAATTAAATATTGATATTTGCTTAATTATAAATGAAAAATAAACAATCAAATGCAATGAAATCGCACATAGAAAGAAAAGTTGTAAATTCACATTTGATGTCTTATTAATTAAACGTTTATTATATCTATGACATAAAAAATTGCAATAAATTGGAAATAAATAAAAATTATTTCAAAATTAATCAAATTTAGAAATGTAAAAATATCCAATAAACAAACAAATCGGAAAGAATTTTTATTCTTTAATCGTCAATGGTTCCAGACAGATGGGAAGCGATCAAGATAACTAAAATATTTTCTCAAAATAAAAATTTGATTTGTTATGGTAAAAGACAAATTAATTTATAAATTAAAAAATGCTGCCTAGAAAAAATTTTTCGTCAAAAAAATTTAATTCAGAATTTTGCTATATTACTTTGGTAAAAACAATTTAAGAATAGAAACAAACAGCAAAAAAAAAATTCCATAAAAAGTCATCAATAAATGAAATTATTTAAAAATGAGATTAAAAAGAATAAAATATTAAATTTTAACAAATAAATTAAAAGACCTTTACATTAAATAATGGCTTCTTTTAAAAATGATCTTAAATAAGAGAATGAATGATCAAAAGAAAATGATAAATTTAAAAACTATAATAATATTATTATGTCGGCATCGAAAAGACTTATACTGTGATTGAACTCAGCGGACTGGTTGATTCGTGGGGTCAATGCGAATTGCCCGATCTGTAACAAAATTGCAAAAACCAATTGTTTTTCAACGCAAATATATAATTACCCAAATAAACATTTAAGCCGAAAAAGTTTAAAATCATATTTTAATAGGGAAATATATTTAATAGCCAAAAGACTAGATAACATATTCAAAATAAGGTTTATTCATTAATCGAATAATATAATCGTTCAAACAAAGCCTGTTCGAAAAGTTTGGAAAAGTTTGATTCAGCCGTCAGTCAAGAAACCAAAAGAAATACAACAAACACCTCGTTATTTTTTTAAAATAAAAATAATGGAACGGTACAAAAATAACTATTAAAACCATTGTTTCTTTTTAATAAACCAGCCAAATTTATGAATTAATTATTTTTGCATCAAGTGTCTTCAAAATTATATATAATTGCTATAGACAAATATATATAAAAAACAAATTAATATTTATTACAGAACACACTAAAAAATACACAAAAAATATTTACAAAGCACACAGCGCAAATTTTCAAATGAGTACAATATGCCCTTCATTGATTTATATAAACGCAAAAAAAAATTAGCTGTTCACAATTAACGATTAAAGCATATTTAACTTGAATGAAAATTTAAATAAAAATATTTCATTAATTATTTAAAAAATAGTAAAATTTGCTAAACGCTTCTTAAAAATACACTTGGATGCCCTAAGGTTTTCTATAATTTTCCACCTTTGCTTTGCTCTCTTCTCCAGCCCCATTGGAGGCTCACACCTCTTAGGCTGACATTGCTCCTGGAAGCTTAAAATGAAAGTTTCCGCCAATTTACAAAATTTTATTAAATTGTCGTTGTTAAAAATATTTGTTGTATTTTTTGAAAATTATTTTGTTGCATTTTTTCACACGATATCCGAATTGAACTTTTTGATTTGATGCTGCAAAATTGACAACATAGTTCCTGGAATCTTATGGCAATTTTAATTTGAATTAAATAACTTTTGAGGCGTGATCCTGTATTAATTTTATGATTTAAAAAAACCAAACATTTATTGCTTTAAAAATTAATATGATTTGATTTTATTAATTTAATTTTTGACTTTGTTGTTATATATTTAAATATTTTATTTGGCGTCAAGTTTCGCAATGTCCGTGGAAAAATGCTCGATTCTGCGCCAATTGTCTCATCTTCGCATCAAGATTTTGTCGCTGGGCACCAGCCTCGTTTCTACATAATATTGGTCTTTGTCCAGTTTCTTTTCCATTCTTTAAATGCTAACACATTATTTCGCTTTTTAATTGGTAGGCACCTTTGATTTCGTTTTCTTGACATAATTAATAAGCCAGTTTTAAACAGGATAAATAAATTTTCAATCAAGGTAAATAATGTGTAAATCAGAATATTTGGGTTGTTTCATGCTTTTTACGCCAAAATGATGTAATATGTTTTTTATATCAAAATATTATTTGCTTTATGGTTTGTTCGCTACTTTTAAAGATTTTGGTTGCATAAACTGCGGTTTTGCGTAAGGCAGCTTTAACTTGCTCGAAGCCAGTTATAAAATTTTTCTTTTTCTACTTTTGTTTTAATTAAAAAGAGTAAACCGTTTTCCGTTAAGATAAATTATTTATATTTTATTTTGTTAAGATAAATTATTTATATTTTATTTAGTTAAGATATTTTACGAATGCTGCATTGCTATTTGCATTTATTTGGTATTTAAATATCATTTCTCACATTGATGATTGATTTCAATAAAATTTCCCCACAAATAATTTCATTGCCCACTTTTGTCGCACGCCGCAAACTTATATTAATTTATCATCGTGTAAATAAAATTTATGTACATTTATTTTGGCATTTATAATTACTGAATTAAAATGTATAAATAATATTTAGAAGGAAAATTAAACATTTTAATTATTTTCTATATGGTTGATAGTAATATTTTGGTTACATCAATTTTTCGTTACTTTTTTGATAATGGATTTATTGTTTTTTAGGTTTTAATCGCACCTTTATTAAAAAATTATACAATAAGATTTATTTCTAACTTTTTACAGCTCATTTTTGGATTATTTAAACACATGTTGGCGCTAGGCTCCGTCCTTTTCTCTCGCACATTTTAATTTAAATTTATCTGGCTTTTTAAAATTGTATATGTTTAACTTACAATTTTATTTTAGTCTTTTTACATATACGCTTGCATGCCAAGAAGCCTTTTATATAATTTATTTAAATAAGTTACCGGGTTTATATTTTACTTTTTATGATTTATTTTAATGAAGAATTTTTTTATAAAGGTTTTAATCATTCAGATAAATACGAACAGGCCATTAAATGATACTGGTTGCTTGCCATAAACATAAGATGCCCAAGCGGAATTTTGTAATTTATTAGAAAGTTATATGGCATTTAATTATATAGTATTTACAAAATATTCATTATTGATTTTAAATACAAAGCTGTTTAGTCTTATTTTACACTAATTGTCATCTTGAGCTTGCTGGCAAGGATATATTGTCGTTCAATCTTGAAAATTCATTCATTTATTCAATTATATAGTTATTCAGAAAACAAATATAATGATTCACGCTTTATTAACTATTGTAGATTTAATCTTCTTTTTAAAATATCCGTTTTAATAATTATGTACTGAACCGTTTGCAACAAATATTTTGTATTGAGTATTTAATTTTATTTTTGTTTTAGGAGATAAGAATGTTATATCTTTATTTTTTTAACAAAATTTATATAACAACAATTTATAATAAAATTAAAATTTAAACATCTAGTAACATTTTAATTTATTTTAATTTTAAATACATTGAATTATTTATTTACATATGTTGCATTCAAACAAAAACTGCTTCATAACATTTTTGCTAGAAGCCACAGAAAAGTTGAATTAAAGTACAACTAAAATATGCATGTCTTAAAAAAAATTTCGCTTAAAATATATAAACGTAAATTATTTTATTTATGAAATATAATAAAACTCAAAAATCCAGTTCATATCAATCACCACATAAAATTTAATTTAAGAATAGCGATAATATTATGTTTTTAAAAATAAAATTGCTAGCTTTTTAAACATATTTAATTACGCAGCAGTCATTCGATATAATGTCATTCAATAATAAAATCTGGCTGTAAAATAAAAGATACATTATATTATTTTAAAATAATTTTAGCTCGAGAAACGGGCGCTGATGGCAGTCTCGACAAGAGACGCGACGCGCCGCGAACCTGAAAAACTCATCTATGCCTTATAATGACTCAGACGAGAAATTAAAATGCTGTAATGTAGGCAAATATTACAATCAATTTTTTCTGAATAAAATACAATTATGAGGATTAGTTTTGACATTGTAGTTGGTAATAATAATAATAATTAAAATAATGTAATTATTCGGTATCAATATTTTTTTATCAACCAATTGAACGAATAGTATAAATTAATATAATTATTACTATAAAAACATTGCGACTATTAAATTTATAGTCCGTAATTGTATTAATAGTTTGTAAGTAAAACCAGAAAATGGATCAAATTAGATATAGAAATAAAAGCAAAATCTATGGAAAGCAGTAATAATTACCATCCAAATGTAATTTTATGCAGATCTTATTTTGAATTCAAATTAATAATATGGTTGTAAAGATTTGGAAATCTAAATGGATATCAATTCAAAGAACGTTCACTGCGAACCGCTATTAGAATATGAAAAAAAAATTTATAACGCAAGACAGTCAAATAATAAAATATAATTAATTTACATTAAGTTTGTTAGGTTGATAAAATTACCAAACTGAAGCGTAGAAAATTAGTTAAAAAAGTAAAATTAAAAATTTCTTATGAATTATAGTGCATTTTAATCATTTTACATAATTTGAAAATTTAACTAAGAGAAGGTTAAGAATATAATACGACAAAATGTCCGAAAACAGGCATATTAATTAAAACGTTCCATAAAAAGTCCAAATGAAAAAACGGTTTAACATTCAAATTTTGAAAAAATTACTTTATAATAATTTATGGAAAACATTAAGTAAAAATATTTCTTAAGGTTTAAATAACAATAAAAAAAATTACTTAATCAGAATTATGCATATACCTATTCCGTTAAGATATAAAACCAAAATAGCATATCCATTAAATTCGCAATATAATCATTTCCGACTCAAATACAAAATAAGTTTAATACTTATATGAGTCCGTCCCATTATTATCAAAAATGCATCAAACGGAAAGTTTCAATTATTTTATAAAAAAGTACTTATATAAATACATCATTTAAAAAAACTAACTGATAACATGCCAAGGAATGCTTTGATTTAGAAATTACAACAGGAATATAATATTTAATTTTTTTCAAATTTAAATATCTAAATAATTTTGTTTTTACTTATATTGTTATTTTATCCGCATTAAATATATATACATGCAATTTATGTTCAGTCAAAGCTTTCGTTTTGCACACTGGCTTGCAAGTGCACAAAGTGCTTTCTTTTGAAATTTGACTAAAAACATATTTTTTTAAATTTATTGTTTTATTCGATGTAAATTGATCAATCTCTTGGTATTTTATACTTTTTATATAAATGTAATTATGTCATATAATTTTTTTGTAATATTTGCAATAACCAAAAATAATATACGCCACCGTTAGCAAATGCCGCCTTTGAATTAAATTAACTAAAATTATCAATTAATAAAAGAGCTTTAAATTTTAGCACACTACTATAAAGTTTGGAGTTCTACACAATGTAAATTACCCTGTTGATCAGGATAGCTTTTTTTTGAAAATTTGGCTAATTCCGAACCTGTGAATGGTTAACCTTCAAATCCTGAGATGGCGGACGTCGTAAGGCCACGTCATGGCGCGCCTTGGTTCTTGTACTTGAGCTTTTGCCTGCCTTTATTTATGAAAAAAGGGAAACAAACTATATTAGGTTACGCTGATTTCACTTAGTCATATTTGACCCGCTTTTTTGATAAGAAATTTTTTTCAATTTGTTTTATCAATCTTCGTTTATTTAAACATAGATTTTAGACAATTTTTTTTTTTAACCCTGCATTCAAAGATTTTTTTCAAATTTTATTGACATCGTTTTCTAAATAACCATGACATTTGTATTTAAAGATTTAGTTTTTATAAAATTATTTTTATTTCCTTGATTTAAATAGTTAATAAAGAAACAATTTTAATACGACCTGAATTTTGTTGAATTCGCATTTTTTTTTCTGATTCTAAACTGTCGCTTGGAAAAAAAATAAAAAATTGGTTTGCGAATCAATGGATTAATGGATTTTTTTTTTGCGTACCAAACAGCAAATTTGTTACACTTAGTACATTTTTAAGCGAAAGCCCAAAAAGTAATTAAAAAATTCAAATTTTACCGAAAGAGGAAAATTCTATTAAGCAAATAGCTTTTTTCCATCAGGAGTTTTTTTCGAACAAGGCATGTTCCACACCAAAGAATTCATTTAAAAGAAAATATATAAATAATGAATATGGTCTTGTCGAGTGAAAAGACTGGCAGAAATTTAACTTTCTCATTTGGCAACCCTCAAGCAAAGGCTTATAAATACTTGATTTTTCAAAGTAATTTTCTTATTTAAAATTTTAAAGTATTTAATAACATAAGTTCTAGCCAAAATCTGTATTTTAAAGTAATTGTATATTGAATTGAATAAAATTTAGTTAATTTGTTTATCGACAAAATTTCCAGTTGTTTCAGGTACACTGGTGCTGTCAAATGCCCCCAAAGTCACACAACTTTATTTTTTTATATTTGAATACTCTATCTTCTCTTGGTTCGAGACGAGCTTCTTGCGCGCTTCTCCTTGTTTGAGACGAGCTTCTTGCGCGCCTGTTATTTTGCCTTGTCTTCGTCATTGTAAATAAATTAAATCTTTATTTTTAAGGTTTTTATAAAAAAATTGTATTTTATATTTATATTAAAACAATAATACAGCTAGATCCTGATTAAATGTTACTCTTTATTCCATAAAAATAAAATGGTTTCAGATTTATTTTTGTTTAGTTTTTTTAAAAATAAGTTTATATTTGTTACAAATATGATATTTCATTTTTAGCATAACATTAAAAGTTTAGGTGTAAACATTAAATATTTTTTAATTACAAGCCTTCTTCTTAGCGAGGATTTTAAGTGATGAATATTTTTTATCTACAAGAATTAACATTTAAAATAAATAAAATTCAGCAATTTATTTGATATTAATAAATATTTGAAAATAAAAAAAAAATGATAATCAAAACATCTATAATTTGGCTTTCATAACTCGGTCTTTGGAATTTATGTCGCTACAAAAACCAACGAAATAAACAATTTTTATTGCTAATTCTAATAATTGTCTTTTTTTATAATAAATTTTTCACATAAATTTACATTATATCTAATTTGAAATGCCATTTAAATAATGTTAATATATTTTTCAAATTTTTGGTCATTGATATTTAATTTTCTTACACTTAGTCTAAAAACTAAGCTTATTTTTTTAAGCTATAAATTCATTTTGTTATAATAATTAGAAATGATATTTAACATTAAAAGAATTATTTTTCACTCATGTATGATTATTTTAAAGAATTTTTAACTTGCAAATCAATCATTTTCAATTTTAAACGGTCTATTTAATTAATAATACCGAATTTTCTTTCTAAGCTTCAAGCAATTCTCTGGTCTCCGAATGGGCAATCGTCTTGTTTTCTTGCAAAATATGTTTTAATTATTTTTCATTAGTATTCTAATATGGAATTATTAAGTCCAATAAAATAAGTGATGCATTTTGTTTTATGTGTTTTTTTGAATATTTGATTTTATTCCCTATCTTAATTTTTGGGTTGATTTTATTATTTTTAAAAGAGCTATTAAAACGAGTATATAATTTATTAAATTTTTTATTAATCATTTTTATGTAAGTTTTTTAAATAAAATTATTCAACTCATTTAATAATCTTTTTTGATGCGTTTGATTTTTCATTCTGTAGATTCGTATGAAAAAATTTATTATTCCTTGGTTTTTATTTTTTTGCATATATTAGTATATATACGTTTTATAATTATCAATCAAGTATTTTTGGAGGGTTATAAATTGGCTTAAACCGATAGGTTCCCCCTTTTTTTGAACTAAGTCTTAGAATCCCTCACCCAATCACTATAAAAATATTTCAGGTCAGATCAATTTGAAAAAAGTGTCTCAGTCCCCAATGGACACTTTTGGGAAATTTGAAGAGCCATAAAGTGTCTTACCTAAACTGTCTTTACAGAGATAACTTAACAAAACCTTTTACGTATAATGGACTGAAAAAATTTTGTAAAACCTTTTAAAGAACAATATACAGACCTCAAATTCAATACATAACTTGTAACCCATAGTAAATTATTCTGATTGAAAACACACAATAAGCCAAAAATTCCAAAATTAAAGAAATTATTAAATAATTCATTACAAAAAATCAAATAAATAAATAAAATTGCAATATATTTAAATTCTAACCGATATTCTTGTTATATATTAAATTTTAACATAATTTGAACTTTAGTTGTTTAACGCAAGAAATTGTACAGCTTCGTTTTTTGTAATATTTTAGCATCATGTGTTTTTACAGTATTTAAATTTTATTAAATTAATAATTTGAGAAAAAATTTGCATACAATTTTTTAATTATTTTTGGTAGAATATTTAATTTTAAAGGATTTTTTTGATGTGTCATTTTTAAATATGCTTGAGCCAATTCTCGTCAAGTTTCTTTATTTTAATTTGTTTATCTGTTACAAACAAGTTTTAAAATAATGTTGGCAATTTTACTTTTCCATTAATTATGGATATTATTTATTAATCATTTAAGCATTTTTGCTTTATAAGATAATGAATTTATATTCGTTATTTTTATTTAAGATTTATATTTGTTTAATCTGCCTTTCTTCATGCTTAAATCTCAATAAATAGAGAGGTATATATTCTATTAGTAATGTTAAAATTTTTGTTTTTTAAAACAAATCTGGCGGCATTTTATAGACGGCCGATACCAAGCTCATACGGACGATGGCCTCTTTTGCCTCGCACATATGCTCAGTTCAATTCGACAAATACACACTCCGAGAGAACAAACACAACGGGTTGGGCACATACCGATTCACCGTGCTATTACTCCTCAATGAGCCACAAATTTATTTTTTATTACGGAAATATTAATTCAATAATAAATTAAAGAATAATTTTCCATTTATATATAATAAAGCAAATAATACTTTAAAAAACAATTTTGAAATTTACGACTGTCCGGAAAAACCTATAATACAAAGTAAACATTTTATCCTAAATATAAAAAAACTTCCGGCATCAATTGAGCATTAAGCATCCCACAAGTCACTCCGGGTATGAAAAAAATAGTACACGTTGATTATGAAAAATTAAGAAAAAATGAGTTGATATAGTTAATAAAGCCAAATAAAATGAATAAGCAAGTGAGTATAGTAAAGAATAGGCCCGTTTGGTTTTATTTGCTAATATATTCTATAATTTTTAACAACGATTACTTTTATTTTATTTACATTTTTTATTTAAAAAATGAAAGATCATTTCCATTGATTTATTATTTTATTGTGATTTTTTTGCGGCGTGGTGAAGAGAAACTGCAAAAAACGCCAATTTAAACGCACTTCAATCACAGAATAACCCGCAATTCAATCACAGAATAAGCGGACTGAACAAGAAACACATGGGCTAGTTTTGTTGTATACTAAGTAAATCAAGAATCTAAAATAATTAAAATAGAAGATTTGTTACTTTTCACTCGACATAAACGAACAAAAATGCAATGCATCACCAAAAAAACTTAAAAAAATAATAACCATGGTAATTTTAATTTTACCACGCTATTTAATAAATAGTAAAAAATATATAAAAAAAACAAATATAAAAAAATTTATAAATTTAGAACAGCTTCGATTCAAAATAAAAACAAGAACAAAAAAAAAAAAAATCACAACATATATAATTTTAATAAATTTAAATACCTTATCAAAAAGATTATAGCAAAAAACATTATAACAGAGCTGATTATAGCAATTGCTTTTTATCTTAAAACTTGGATATATCTCCTATAAAACTTTTTCTTTTTTTAATTATTTTTATATCTTTATTTTTAATACTTTAAGGATTTTCATAAATACTAGATTTAGTTATTTATTTTTTTATATAAATTAAAGATTTTGTTTTGCAAGTTTAATAATAAAATAATCTTTTATTTCCTCTAGCAATTTATTGACAATAAATTCAATTATTTTGACCTTTATAATGCATATATTTTTGCCTCTTTTGTTAATGTCTCCATTATTCATAGTCATGGAAGACGGATATTTTTTTGTTGTTGAAGATTATGTGCCTTTTTTTGGCTTTGTTACATACCTAGTTTTAATTTTAGTGAGAAGAAGATTGAAAAATCATGTTTATAATATTCCGCAGTTTATAGTCTTTTTTTACAGATTTCCACAAACTTTTTCATCAAGAGCTTGAAGCATTTCTGTGCTATATTTTCAGAAAGGGTTTGATTCTTTATTTAATTAACTTTTCTACCAGTTTGCATTTGGCACTCATTCAAATTGGCATGGGACCTTTTTCCATCAATTTTGATTGGCTCAATAGGTGGCACTTTAGCTTATTCTCGTTTGTTTCATTTGTTAGGTATCTTTAATATTCAGATCGATTTCGAGTAAAATTGTGAATTTGAATTATTTATTTTTGAATACAACAATCGTCGGAATGTGATATTTATAATACAAAAATCACTTTAGTAATTGTTGGCGTTTTTGGATATTTTTAATTTTTTCAACTTTGTATTTATTACGAATAAGAAAAGCTACTCCAGTTACGATTTAGCTTGTTTAAATATTATGAATAACTGTGAAGGATTCCCCACACATAAAACAACTGCAGATTCATCATTTTAAGCTCGGGCTACTCTTTAATATTTTTTATATGGTCTCCCTTTTTGAACTCTTTCAATATCCTTTTTCAACTCCGGTAGATGTTTCAACAAAATTAAATAATGAAATTGCATTAAATCAATATAAAGGTATATATAAATATTTTCAGCGAATACGGCTCGATTTAGCCGCGTTTGTTCCGAGGCTGCAAACTTTTTTTATCTTTTATTAGCTGAATGTTTTTTAATATTTAACTTCTTGGTCGTTCTTTTGTGTATATTTCACAATGAGTTTTAGTAAAATTCGTTTTTAGTTAAGTTTTTTAAAATGGTTCTTATATATGTAAAAATTATTTTTTAACTTTTTATTAACTACTTTTATTTTCGTGTTATAGATGCCGTTAATAATCATTTTTGAAAAGAATACAGATTGATTTTATTTTTTTTAAACATTGTTTTATGCAAATTACAATAATTAAATAATAATTTAATTTTTATATTCTAAGCTTGATTATATATTTTTTTGTTTTGTTCGCAATCTTTTTGTTACACTATGTAACACATTTTTTATAATTTGGCAATAAAAAAAGTTGTTTTAACTTTAAAGGCTCAGAATTTATTTTTTGCTATTTCAAATATTATCATTAATGTATATAATAATTTAATAGCGTTTTTAACATTTATTTATTGTTTTTATTTTTTATCCGTTATTTATAATAACTCATTTTTTAATCATTTGATAAATTCTTCTAGTTTTTTTAATTGGTGCAATGTTCATTTTAATAAAATATACAAGCAAAATTCAATTTTTGAAATTTGTTTAAAAACGAGTCCTGCCATTAAATATTTGATAATGAATTGTGTTGCCGAGATAATCAACAATCAACCAAATAATATTTAAATATACCATAATTAAATATACTTAACAATTCAAAAATATGAAAAGCAAAAAAATACAAAACATTAATCAGGATATAAATGTATCGCTTAGTGCTATGATATCGCGCGTAAAATAATTATCATCTGAATTTTAAATTAAAATAAGAATATATTTTTCGAAAAATGCTAATTTAATTAGACATACTGCAAAAATGATTATTTATAAGCTAAAATTTTTCAGACACAAGAATTCATTTATCAATTAAATAATTGCAAGGCTAAAAATTAGGAAAAATAAGCAACAAAATTGAAAGGTATTTTTATTATATTTAAAATATCTTAAATGACCCCATATCTTACCTGCAAGGAAGGCTAGAAAAAATAACTCCAATTGCACACGAGATATGAGAATCGATACCTAAACTATTTTTTCCATAACTTCTACGGATATTATACTATAGAGCCACTCCCATAATCAAGATATTGCTAAACATGAAATTTTATATAATTAATTTAACATTAATCTCAGGACGAGATTTTGCAATGTAACTTCTCTTTTTTTAATTAATATATTCACAGGGTTCTTTGTGCTTTTGATTTTTTACGAACTTCTACACGTAGCGGTTTATTTGATCTTTGGAATTTTTTAGTTTTCTAATTAATAACAATATCAATATTTTGCCTCACTTTTTCTTTGTTACGTACATTCATTCCTCCTATCTTTTTGATAATTTATGATTGGGTACAATATAATATTCTTTGTTTATAAAAAGGTTGTATTTCAAAAATATACTTTGAAATAAATTTTAAGTAATGCTCATTGTGCGCTCAGAGTTTTGGTAAAAAATTTATTAATATAAATCCTTTTTATTATTTTATATTTTCAAAAAGGTGACTTGCTCAGTTAAAAGATTCAAATTCATTTTGAGCATTTTTTTTGCTCATTTTTGAGTAACTTTTTAGTTAAGTTAATTTTTGTTTAGAATTAATATATGGAATTTTTAATAAATTTTTAAAGCGAAAAATTTTAAGATAGTAGAATCAATGATTGTTTTTTATTCCACTGTTATATTCATTCGTATTAAGCTCAAATTACCAAAAATTAAATAATTTTTATAAATTTTGAGTTTTTACTTTAATAAATACATTCTTTAAATCGACGCTTATTTTACTTGAAGCTTTTTGTGTATTAATTTTGTAAAATAAAAAGGACCATCATTAGAAAATTAATTCAAAGTTATAATTAAATAAATTTGAATATTTAGCCGTTTTATAATATATTTATTTTTATAGAATTTTACCATTTAGCTTTTATGATTTGGGGCTAAAAACCATTTAATTTAGTTTTACTTTACTTTTTTATTTTCATGACTTATCACTGTCCAAACAAACACTGTGAAATACCTGATTTGTTTCAAAAAAAGAACCACCAACATTGTTTTTTGCGCATTTTCTAAAATTATTATTTGAATTAAAGACGTTTAGACAAAAAAGGAAACGTTAATATTTTTATATGTTGTAAGAATAAAGTCATCTTTTAAAATTTTATTTTTATTTTAAAAATTTTACTTATTTTGAAAACGACCATTGTTGCTCAATTTCTAAAAATTAAACAGAGTCAAGTCAACTTCAGGTAGTCAACCAAGGGCGCCCGTGTCTTTAAACATATGTTCCAACCAGATGTCAGCACGGCTCGCTCTCCTATTTTGATTTTTGCAGTTGAATTTTTTTAAGTTTAAAGTAGAATTATTATTTTTTGTTTAAATTTTTAAACGTTTAAAAAATTATTTATTTACTAATTCACGGAATAATATTTTTTGCATGTTTTGTCATTTTTGGGCGATAACCGGTGAATTTAACCCAACTAAATACCGTGTTTTCTCTATTAGTAGCCCCCTCTATATTTGAAGCTCCTTCTTTAATTGTAGTCCCCTCCCCACTCCCCTCCCAAGCCGTGTAGGTACTTTTAAAATATAAGTTTCTACCTATGCGCCTAGGTATCTAAGATTTTTGCCATTACCTTTTCGTTAAAATTTATCGTTTATTATAAAAAAATGGGTGACGACGATTTTAACGAAGAGTTAGCTACATATAGTACAACAGCGGGATATTATCCTCAAAAAAATGTCGAATTTGTTTTTTAGTCTTTGTTTGTTTATATACATAAAACTTAAAAAATGTTTGTCAAAAATAATAATTCTGTATTTTTCATACAAAATTGATAATCAGCTAAGGTATTTTCACATAATTAGCATTTTTTGTTTTTGTCTTTCAAGAATCAGCAAACATTTTTTTAATATATTAATTAAATTTTTATTTAATATTTATAAATATACTTTTTATTACAGAATAATTATAGAAATTTTTATTTACTATTTATTCATATTTTTATGTTTTAAATACTGGACCCTGGCCTGTTCTCGTGGAACATGTGTCCCGTGATCGATGTTGAGAGCTTGGTAAACCAGATTTATTGGCATCTGCAAAATTTTGACCTAATAACACAAAGGCGGGTTTGTCTCAAAAGTTTTAATTATCATAAAGCGTTATAGTAGAATTTTTTACAATATGTTAAATTTTTTCAACTTTCTTTTATCATAAGAAGGTGAGAAATATTAATTTAGTTTAAAAACATTTGTTTAATTTTTCTTCAGAAGATTTAAAAAAATATTAATTAAAGGAATTTGCTGCATTTCTTTAATTCCATTTTAGTTTATCAAATTACTGGTTTTATTAATGTATCATTTTTATTGTATTACTTTCACGATGAGCATCGTTTTAATTATTTTTATAGATTTTTAACAACATTCTAGAGTTTACTTGATAAATTTTATGATTAGTAACACTATTTATTTCTTTTTGTATTTAAATAATTTGTTAGTTTTGCTTTTTTATACATGAGATCATCAGAAAGAATTCCTAACCGTGCAATACCAAATTTGCGCTATTAAATTTTATGATTTTAAATACATTATTTCCATTTGTGTAAATACATGGTTTGCTTTTTAAAATTTTATTTATAATTATCAAAAATATATTTAAACATTTACACTAATTTCAGTGGATAAAATTGAATCGATTTTTTAAATAATTACAGATACAATTCCTAATCTTTAGATAATGATTGACTTTTCTTTTATGATAATTGCGAAAATTTTAAATATACTCCTACAAATTAATTTTGAGTTCTTAAACAAACATAAACACAAATGAATTACGATGGCGCAAAAAACAGCCCAAAATTTGCTAATCTTGCAACTATTTAAAAAAATGTAAACAAAATACTTAATTTATAAAATTAAAAAATAAATAATAAAACGACGAATAGAAAATTTAATAATGATAGTCTTAATTATGTTATGTTACAAACTCAAGAAATAATTGATGAAATTGTACACAAACACATTATTAATAAGAATTTGTGGAAATATAAGATAAAATTAAAGTGTACGATTCGATCGGTCTCTGGTACAGTGATATAATTTTATATTTATTCCGCAAAGAAAAAGTTTCTTTCATATAATTTTATGAGATTACCGATCAAGTAAGCAACGGTTTGTTAAAATTTTTAAAATTGTATTAAACTGAGTTATTATTTTTTTTATTATATGTTAGGATGTTAAATATTTATTTTAAAAATAATTTAATATTTTAGTAAATTATAAACTTTTTATTATATTTCATCTCTTTGTTTTCTGCGCATTATTTTGCTTTAAAACAGTAAATAATTGTAGGTTGTTTTTTATTTAAATTTAATTTTCAAATTTCAAAAAATTATTTAAATATTTTGTTTTGGCTTCTGTTTTTTTAATGATTTATTCCTTTTTAAGCCAATTAAAATTAACCAATATAAAAATAATTGTTTGTTTCAAATTGCCATTGTTTTTTTATAAAGCAATGGAGGCTGTTTGTTTTGTTATTTATTTTTAATATTTAAAGTATTAAAATCGCAAATAACCAACGTTCCCCACCCCAAAAACGATGAATTCGGAATGACTTCATCTTTTTGATTTTTGCGCGATTCGTTAAATATTTATACATATCCTGATATTCGTTTTTTTGCATTATTGAATATTTTCAATTTTTTAATTACCACGTTATGTTACTCTGTTTAATAATTTAATTATTTATTTTGCTTTGAGAAAATTACTTAGATTTTTTCGTCGTTAAATTTAAACGACACAACCATCAATTTTATATTTTTTTCGGATATACACTGGCAATAAAAAAAAGCCCGAAATCAGATTTTAAACCACTCACCCTGCACTTTCAAATGTGCTATGTGCCGTTAACCACCCATTCGATTTTCTTCGTGCGCATTCACTTGAGGAGATTTTATCATTGTGAATTTATTTTTCATAAAATAAAATCTGAGTTGCATTTGCAAATAAAATTATTAAAAAAAGAATAAATAGTGCAAACAATAAAACAGAAAAACAAAACCTCAAAAAAATAAAAAAAGAAAAAGAAGGAGAGCCAAAACAAAAATAACGAATATAGAAAAAGGAATAAAAGAGTAATTAAAGCAATTAACTTTCTAAGAATTCTGCAAAATAAACGGTGGTATATTCCTTGTTGCGAGTTGTATAATTATATATTTTTACCCTCTATTAAAAATAATATCGCTATAAAATAAACAATGCAATTGGAATTATAATATTAAACAAAAAACAAAAAAATTAGGATTAAATGCTAGAGTAAACGGTCCGATTCTTAACAATTTTTAGATGGTCGTTGATGTCCAAATTAAATAAATCAATAATCTTCAAATTTAAATTCAGCGTCATGAACGCAAATACTCAAAAGAGCGTTAAAAATGTTAAATCGGAAAATAATTTAAAAGGGTTATGGCTGAAATTTGTACTCCGTGTTAAAAATTTTGTAGTTAACTAATCTAATTAATGTGAAAAAATTAGTTTTATTTAAAATTAAATTCGAATAAATAATTTAAATAAACTAAATATTAAAAAAATTTTATTGTTGCGTGTACTTATTTTAAAATTTTTTAGTATAATTAATTTTTGGTGGTCATTACTGCCTGAAAATTTACTTTTTCAATAAATTGATCAAATTAATTTCAATCAGAAGAGCGACAAATTGATTTTGAAAGGCAAAACGAATTTTACTTGTAATTAGACATCACATAAAGAACAAGTGCGTAATATCAAATTAAAAATTTAAATAAAATTAATTAAAGTATACCATGTTGGTAACTCATTCAGTATCAAGTTTCATGGCCCGTTTCATAAATTGTT
Source organism: Globodera rostochiensis (assembly GCA_018350325.1). Classification (NCBI taxonomy): domain Eukaryota; kingdom Metazoa; phylum Nematoda; class Chromadorea; order Rhabditida; family Heteroderidae; genus Globodera; species Globodera rostochiensis. The sequence continues at coordinate 481,888 of JAEVLN010000011.1, forward strand.
TTTTATGAGAAATGATAAAATGTCACAAGAGAATAAATTCATTAAAATTTCATAGATAAACAAATATGTTATGTAAAATATCAAACCAATTTGGTTGAAACATTTCAATTTATAAAGAACATAAAACAAACAAACAAATTTAATGGATTTCCATTCAAACTTTTACACCAATTAAACAATTCAAATAAATTCTAATCATAAATAATAAATAAGTGTATAAAATCTTCATCCACAAATTGTTCAAAAATGTTCCTGGAGGCGAGAGCTTCCGAAACTCCGAGGAGGCAGGTATTTGCTTCGGCATTTTTTCTTATTTGCGATAAAATTTTAATTTTTAAAAAATTTGAATTCTGAAAAATGTTTCATTGAAGAAAAAAACGCAATGACAGAGGCGATGCCCTGCCTCGTGCACGGACACACTGGCTTCGTTTGACAAATATTGTTATATAAATTAAATATTATATTATTTTTATATCGCCTATGGATTTTGTAAAGAAATCTTTTGTATTTTAAGGATGCAATCTTTCAGCAGTTGTTCAAAACTAAAATAAATTTAATGACTTTTCAAAAATTATTATGTATACAATATTTTTATCAATAAATAATCAACTTCTAAAAGTCCTGAATTAATATTTGTTATAAAACAAACTTAAAAGCTAAAAATATTAAAAAATATATTTAAAAAAATGATTGTTTTTTAGAATTTTATTTAAACAATTTTAAAATTTTGTTTATTAATGTTTAATTCATTTCTATAATTTTCCGAACATTAAGTGTTTATACATTTATAGATTATTTCAATTTTTAAATTCTATTCCAATAGAGTAATATTCCGTAGAAGCATATCAAAAACCGCTTAATGCATTTCATACATTAATTAACAATATGACAGCCCTGCTTTATCATCATTGAACATTAATTGAGTTTTGCTTTTTTTAAGTAAAGAAAATAAACAAATTTAATTATATAAAATTTACAAATTAAAGAACTTTATATAAACCACAAGCACCATACTACAATTCGATAATACGGTGCAAAAATCTGCTTTATTTTTTAAATTAAGAGTTGAAAACTATTAATTGATTAATTATCTTTTATTTTTCAAAATCATTTTAACTATTTTTCTTAAAACTTATTATCTTAATTTATAAAAGAAGGTAACATTTTAAAACTTTAACAATAAATGTTCATCAGCAAATAACATCTGAAAAACTAAAATTTTTAAAATTAACTGGCATAAACTATATAATGGAGAGCATTTAATAATCTCATTCTTCTGACATTATAATCTATAATAATCAAATTATTTGGTTCAATTCATTAAAGAGTTATAAAAATAAGGCTTTTTATTATTTAAAAAAGCTAAACATAACCTTACTTTATGATATTGAATATGTCAATCATATAAAAGGGAAATAACACTGCCGCGCTTTGTCGAACACTTGCAATAAAATTGAAATAAAATTAAATAAATGAAACTTTGACGAAAAACCCGCCTTTGACAAGGCTGTGTCGATGTTGTATATGCTAATTAATCAAAATTCAGACTTATTATCCTTATAAAAAATTTATTTTCTTGCTTTCAACATTTAAGCAAACAAAACAACTAAAATAAATGTGGATGTCATTTTCGTAAAAGAGTAATGCCTCGTTTATTGATTAAGCTCTTAAAAAAATTTAAAAAGTACATTTTAACAACAATTATTTAAAAATTAGGCGTTTCATGAGACGAAAAAGATGAATAAGAGAAGCACGGCTCCAATTAACACGATAACAGTGAAAGATATTAAAAATGTGTCCCAATTTACACCAATTTAAAGCGGAAAAGTTATGATAAAAAGAAAATAAATTTCAATTGTTTTCGTTATATGGTGAAGAAACACGCTACATATGCGCAAAAAGAAAGATAATCGTATAATAATGACAAAAAATGATACGAAAACATGCTTAATTAAAGTATAATAATAAAAGCATAAACTGCAAACAGTTGAAGAAGGCCAGTAAAACAACTTTGTCAGACGATGCTTTTTGTGTCCTATGGTTGTTCCGTCGGTATTTAGAGTTGTATCGGTTTGCTCCGGCAGCTTAAACCCGGGCTTTTTCAGTTGGATAAATTCAACCAGCATTATTATCTATAATATCAAAGATTAAAAATTAAGTTACTTTAATTTAATTTATATTAAAATTATACGGATTTAGTTTTGCTTAATTTTGGTTCGCATGTAATTTTTAATCTTTACATTTTTCCTATATTAATTTATTGATTTAGAATTTATTTTTACTTGTTTTTTTTAGTTTTGTTTTAAATTTACCAGCCAAGACATGAAATGCACATACATTATCCTTTTTTGTTGCCACTCAAACAATGTCAAGCCTTTACATTGTATTTTTTTCTTTAATCTGCTTCGGTAATAGAAATAATGTTTTATTAAAACAACGCAATTTTATTATATTATAATGCGGCCTTAAAATTTTTATTAATAATTTATTTGTGAATTCCAATATTTAGAACTAAAAAAATTAATTTATATAAGATCTTATTTTTATCTATTATAACTTTTTTTCTGTTAAATTAATTTCATTTGTGTATTTACTTAACCGTTAAAACTTTCGACCTTGTTTATGTTTTTATTTAATTACCAAATTATTTAAAAATTATTAATTATACCAATATGCTCAAAAATCTTCAAATTTTTTATGGATTGCTAAATAATTTTGTTACGGTCGCTAATTATATCAATCCACAACTTCCAGCGCGCCTTCGGCGCGCTGGCGTGAGATTAAATAATAATAAAGATGCGTATGAAAAAATTGCCAATACAATAACATGCACCGTGCCTGCCAACAAGCTTGCAGACAAAGCTAAGACCGTAATACACCATGAAAAATCAACAAAAATCCCGAAAAAAGAAAAACAGCGGCGAATTCCCATGATGACCAAATTACTCAACCGTCTGACTCTCTCTTTTTAGCACACTATTTCTTCAAAAAAAAAATGTTCAAAAAATTAACAAAAAAATTATTAGATGGGGTGTGTTGATGACCAAATTAGTCTAACCGTCTGACTCTCTCTTTTTAGCACACTATTTCTTCCAAAAAAATGTTCAAAAAAGTAATTAAAAAATTATTAGATGGGGTTCCTTGATAAAAAATTACTCTAACCGTCTAACTCTCTCTTTTTAGCACACTATTTATTCAAAAAATAAAATGTTTAAAAAAGTAACTAAAAAATTATTAGATGGGGTGAGTTGATGACCAAATTATACTCTAACCTTCTGACTCTCTCTTTTTAGCATAATATTTCTTCAAAAAATAAAATGTTCAAAAAAGTAACTAAAAAATTATTAGATGGGGTGCGTTGATGACCAAATTAGTCTAACCATCTGACTCTCTCTTGTTAGCACACTATTTCTTCAAAAAATAAAATGTTCAAAAAAGTAACTAAAAAATTATTAGATGGGGTGCGTTGATGACCGAATTACTCTAACCGTCTGACTCTCTCTTTTTAGCACACTATTTCTTCCAAAAAAATGTTCAAAAAAGTAATTAAAAAATTATTAGATGGGGTTCCTTGATAAAAAATTACTCTAACCGTCTAACTCTCTCTTTTTAGCACACTATTTATTCAAAAATAAAATGTTTAAAAAAGTAGATAAAAAATTATTAGATGGGGTGAGTTGATGACCAAATTATACTCTAACCTTCTGACTCTCTCTTTTTAGCATAATATTTCTTCAAAAAATAAAATGTTCAAAAAAGTAACTAAAACATTATTAGATGGGGTGCGTTGATCAAATTACTCTAACCGTCTGACTCTCTCTTTTTAGCACACTATTGCTTCAAAAAATAAAATGTTCAAAAAAGTAACTAAAAAATTATTAGATGGGGTGCGTTGATGACCAAATTATACTCTAACCTTCTGACTCTCTCTTTTTAGCACACTATTTCTTCAAAAAATAAAATGTTCAAAAAAGTAACTAAAAAATTATTAGATGGGGTGCGTTGATGACCAAATTATACTCTAACCTTCTGACTCTCTCTTTTTAGCACACTATTTCTTCAAAAAATAAAATGTTCAAAAAAGTAACTAAAAAATTATTAGATTGGGTGCGTTGATGACCGAATTACTCTAACCGTCTGACTCTCTCTTTTTAGCACACTATTGCTTCAAAAAATAAAATGTTTAAAAAAGTAACTAAAAAATTATTAGATGGGGTGAGTTGATGACCAAATTATACTCTAACCTTCTGACTCTCTCTTTTTAGCATAATATTTCTTCAAAAAATAAAATGTTCTGTCGGATTTAGTCATAAAAATCCGAAAAATCGAATGTTTCGATTTAGCCCAATTTCCCTTGTTTGCACAAATGTGCACATTTTTGATAAGAAAGCCAAATTGTTCGTAAAGTCACCCCATTTTTGCCCATTTCATGCACATTTCGCTCTTATCTCCCCCAACTGATCAAATATTTCAGTCAATTGCCCGCTCATCCCACCGTCTGGTAAACAATTTTGGCCCCTTTATAAGCTTCTCCGTTACTCCCCACTGTCATTTCCTTTCATTTCGTTCACATTGGGGCAATGTTGCCATCAGCCACCACAAAACTATTCCTATACCCCTCTTGTCCAATCAATTTGTGCCTTTTACTATAAAATTCCGTCCCTCCCTTTCATCCCCTCGTTTTTGATTCTGTTTATCCAACAAAATATCAAATCCGGGGTTCATCCAAAGTCATGGGCATTTTCATTTTTCACCAATCATTTCCTCATACCTTAACCATGTGATCACTTAAATCCGCATTGATCACTTTCAATTTTGTTCCGTATTTCCCCGGTTTAATTACCCAAGTTTGAGCGGATAAAATTTTGTGAAATCTTGGCGTTTTAATTCCTTCATTTGGTCCTAAAAATCCCGACCACATTCCAACTCCGACCCCAGCACTATCGTGTGCGCAAATTGTGGGATTCGATCAACTTCAATCCGCACAGTGGCGACCCTGGCAGGGACCTGTTGGAAAACAACACCTGCGCATCTTCAACAACTGAGCAACTCCGAACGAACGTCTTCACATCGGTGGCTTTAATTTTTTCTTTTGGAAAAATTGAAAAAATTGTTGAGTGTTGACTCTTCGTGGTCAAGCTTAACAAAAACAAAATTCGATCAAAAGGGGGGTTGGAAAAGTGGTTCATAGGTTAGACTAGGCACTCTTCGTGGTGCCAGTTTAACTCGGGTTGGTGTACTGTTCGCTCTTCGTGGCGAAGGTATATCAAATTGGGAAAAATTCGTGCTTTTCCGGATATACTATCTGATCGTCGTGTCAGAGGTAAATCCTTTTCCGGATATACTATCTGATCTTCGTGTCAGAAGTAAATCCTTTTCCGGATATACTATCTGATCTTCGTGTCAGAAGTAAATCCTTTTCCGGATATACTGTCTGATCTTCGTGTCAGAGGTAAATCCTTTTCCGGTCATACTTTCTGATCTTCGTGTCAGAGGTATTGCCATCAATTGCTGGCTGTACTGCTCGAACTCCGTGAAAGTTCGGCACACAACAGCATCGAGTTCACGCCGAGCAAATCAATCAAAAACAACAAATCGGTCGAACCAAAGCACGAATCAACGACACAACTATGTCGGCGCCAATCCAACAAAAATTGGGAGCGGCACTCAAGATTATGGCCCGCGCACGCACAGCGGCAGAATTGAATCTACTGGCTGACAACAATGCATCGCATCTCGAGAATGCGCTCAAATTTGAAACACAGCTCGACAAGGCCCAAAAAGAAGCGAGGACCTTAGAAATTTTTATGGACGACATACGCGAAGCGTCCAGTGCATGGGCCGACCTGCTCAGAAAGCTAGCAGGAGCAGATAGAGAGGCGGGAGACGCTGAATTCAACGCATTCAACAAGAAAGAGAAAATAAACGACAAGACAGAAGAAGCCTCAACCAAACTTCGGGACTTGCGCGACCTCATCGGAACACTCACGGTCCAAGCCCGGCTCTACCGCAGCAGAGCAGACAAAGAAGATCGAGATGTTCAAGCAGCACATGCACAAGCATTACAACAAAACGTCGCGGCACCAACGCGCAACAATGCGCCGGCTTTCACAGCACCTCTTTATCAATTCCAGCCAATTCAACTGGAACGTTTTTCCGGCCAGAAGCGTCAATGGCCGGAGTTTTATGAGTCGTTCAAATCGGCAATCGGAGGTCAGCCGATCAGCAAAGCAGAAAAGTTCAACCTCCTGCGCAACATGCTTGGAGGAGAAGCCCGGCAACTCGTCTCCGGCTTCAGGCTGGAAGACCAGAACTACGATGTCGCGCTTCAATTGTTGAAGGACACGTATGGTGCACCGGAAGAGCACATCAGAGCTCTGCACTTCGAACTGGCCAATCTCAAGGCCTGCAAAAATCTTCGTGACACAAAGGAATTTCTGCTCCAGCTCGAACGACTCACGCGCGAACTCAACAATGCTGGAGAGGACTTCGAAGGTCCTCCAACCTTCCTCATGCTGGAAAAGAAGCTGACACCAGCATTCCTCCGCACCATACTCAACAGAAAGGGGGAGGATCCTGCGCACTGGAGTACAACCAAATTCCGCAACGTACTGAGCGAAGCAGTACGGAAGGAGCTCCAAATTCAAGAAGTAATGGGCGAATACGGGCACAACAATCAGCAACAAAACCGACAGCCCAAGCCATTCAACTCCGGAATGAGATTCCGCGAGCGAACTCAAATCCAACAGCAAAGGGATCGAACTTTCATCTCATCAGCGGTAGATGAGACACACAAACGACTCGGTAGCAAGCCAAATCAACGAAAGCCCCAACCGACAGGGCAACGAGCGGTTCAGCAAACGCCTCAGCAACAAAAATGGCCACAAGCCTCTGCGCAACGAAAGTTTCAGCCCGCAGGGCAACGAGCGGATCGACCGCACTCGCAACCACAGCAACAATGGCAATCGGCCAGACAACCCCAACCGGCATTTCAACATGGTCAAAGAGGAAACAATCAGAAACCACCCTCGCCATGTCTTTTCTGCGCAGGCAATCATTGGAACGAAGAATGCCGCAAATACTCCACAATCCAACAGCGAACTGACGCTATCCGAGAAAAGGGATTGTGCTTCAAATGCCTGAGATCGACGCACCGATCAATCGACTGTCCAAAGCCCAAAAAATGCTTCAAATGTGGACAATCTCACCCAACCGCGCTTTGTCGAAACGACAACAAAGTAACAACGCAAATCGCCGCAGCAATAATTGGTCCGATCAGGGACGAGAACGGCTCAACCTCAACAGATGGCCTCGGAACGGAATCCGAACCACAACAAAGCGCTGTGGTCAGAGACAACGAAACAAAGGCCCTGCTAATGACTACGACGGCAACGATCTTCAATCCGGCACAGCCTCATCTCAGCATGACAGCGGCAGTCTTTCTCGACCCAGGAAGCCACCGTTCGTTCATATCAAACAAAGCAGCTAAACAATTGGGTCTACCGGTGATCCACCGTGATGAATGTCATCTGACCAGCTTCGGCGATCGGCAGTCGAAGAAATACGTCAGTGATCTGGTCCAGATCGGCATTCTCGGCACAGGCGGTGAGAAACTCATTTACCGCCTCAACGCATTGAGCTTCATGGTGGCAGAAATGCCAATCATCAAATTATCAGAGCTTGACACATCAAAACTTCAACAGCAAAAGCTAGCACTGTCACCAGAAAACACGCAACCGGATATTATGCTTGGCATTAATATCTGGCACGAACTCAACGTTCATCCAATCGAGCATCTGCCCAGCGGATTCACGCTTTGTCAATCAAAAATCGGAAAAATCCTAAGCGGATCAGGCCGCATCGCTCTAGGCAGACCTTCAGCAAACGTCACCTTCGTCCTCTCGGTGCACGACCAAACGACCGAGGAACCGAATCAGGCACACCAAGTAGAATCAACCGACAGCGATCAGATCTTCACGACGGAAGACGATCTCAAACGCGATGATGAGCTCAACTCCTTCTTTGGGCTCCATCTTATTGGGATGGATGATTCAACCACAAAAATCGACCAAGACGACGTTATGGTCGAATTCAAACGGAATTTGGCATTCGTCGAAAACAGATACCAGATCGCTTTGCCTTGGAACCACCGAATCTGCGACTTACCCACAAACTTCCACCAGGCAAAGGCGAGGCTAATAAGCCTGATCAGAAAACTCAGATCGCTCAATCTGATAACGGAATATCAGAAAATACTGACAGATCAACTTCAAAGATCCGTCATTGAATTAATCAACACGCCGGATCAAAACATCGGACCAGTTCACTACTTACCACACAGGGCGGTCATCCGCACGGACAAAGCGACAACAAAAATCCGCATCGTCATGGACGCGTCCGCTAAACCGAAAAACAATCCAATGGCGCCATCGCTCAACGACTGTCTCCACACCGGTCCGCTTCTGCTCAAGGACCTCACGGGAATCCTTCTCCGCTTTCGAAGAATGGAAGGAGTACTTCTAGCTGACATTGAAAAGGCTTTCCTCCAGCTAGGCGTGCGCGAACAGGACCGCGACGCCACTCGCTTTCTCTGGTTGGCAAATCCGGCAACAGACAATCTCGACCCTCTAAGACGAGAAGATATCCTGGTTTACCGATTCTGTCGAGTCAGTTTCGGACTCACGGTTTCGCCCTTCCTGCTCAATGCAACCATCCGCGAACATCTCGCCATATACGAAAGTGATTTGGCCCGGCGAATCGACGAAAACCTGTACGTCGACAATATCTTGATCGAGGTCAAGAAAAATGACGAACTGCCTGCTTTGGTCCGCGAAACGAAGGAGATATTTGCAACAGCAGGCATGGTGGTCAGGGAGTTCTTTGGCAGCGACCTGGAAGAGGTGAAGAAGCTGCCACCGGAAGACTTGGCCAACGAGTTGGAAGAAACGAAGGTACTCGGGATCTCGTGGAAACCCAAGCACAATCGACTCAACTTCAAAATGCCAATCTTCGAAGGAAAGATCACCAAGCGGACAGTCCTTTCACACATTGCCAAAGTGTTCGATCCTTTGGGACTCATGTCCCCGGCACTCCTACCGGCTAAAGTGTTTCTTCAAGGCGTTCAAAATCTAAACCCGAAATGGGATGACCTTCTGCCGGACCTCTTTAACGAAGAGTGGCTCAGAATCACGTCACTTTGGTCTAACCGAGGCGAACCATTCATCATCGAATTTCCGCGCTACATCCCTTCCGCGGAACACGACGAGTACCACTGCTTTTGCGATGCAAGTCGCTACGGAATGGGACTCGCGATCTACCAAAAGGCAAAAACTGCAAACGGAAAGGAAGAATGCAACCTCATCTACGGCAAGAGTTTGGTCAAACCAATCAAACTCAGTGATAACGATGCAACCATCCCGAAACTTGAGCTTCAGGCTCTGACGCTCGGCGTCAAGGCGGTAAAATTTCTGCAGACTCAACTGCAATTCCCCGACGACCAAGTCATTCTTTGGACGGACAGTCAATGCTCCGTCGAACGCCTAAAAGAGGACAGGAAGCAAGATCGCTTCGTCTCCAATCGATTGAAGAAAATTCGAGCAGCAAATTTTCAAGTTCGACACGTTCGAACTGACGCCAATCCGGCGGATCTCGCTTCCCGCGGCACCGAACCACAACTCCTCAGCACATCACTGCTATGGCGATTTGGCCCACTCTGGCTTCCCAAATCCGATCGCTGGCCAGAATCAAATGCCATCTACAACCCAGGCGAAGAGATCAAGGAAGTAGAGGAACTTCCCGTCGTCCAAATGAGCTGTGCTGTCCAAACAGCAAGAGAAGCATTGACCTACCAGCCATTGATCAAAGTCGAACGTTTCTCCAATTGGAATCGCCTCAAAGCAGCAGTGGCCTACGTACTCCGATTCCTTATGACATTGGTCATAGCAACCAACTTCAAGGCCAAGCAGTACCCCCTCTACCGACTCTCGCTAACCGACTCCGGAAAGAATCCGAGAAAAACTCCAACAACCGGTCCCTTGACACCCAACGAACTTGAGCGCGCGGAAGAATGGCTTTTCCGGGAAACGCAGACAACATATCCGCCAACAGAAGCCCTCAGACGAGACCTCCGTCTCTTCAAAGGACATGAAGTTTGGCGATGTGGAGGCCGAATTGGTCAAGCTGCCGATCTTCACCACGAAGTCAAATACGCGATCTACCTCCCGCCAGAAAGCTGGATCACGAAACTGATCGTCAGACACTACGACAAGGCACTCAACCACTGCGGCCCAAAGATATTATTATCCAAAATCCGAGAAAAGTTCTGGATTCCACGCGGACGAAAAACGGTCAGACACATCATCAATTCCCCCCGCTACGGATGCTTGGAATGCCAACGCGACCGATTGAAACCTTACGCCTATCCTCAGGCACCAGACTTACCCAAAGAACGAGTCAATGAAGCTCGCCCCTTTCATCACACGGGGGTCGATTACTTCGGACCTCTCAAAGTCCGGCAAGGTCAAGAAACCGTAAAGATTTACGTGGCTCTCTTCACTTGTCTCGTCATCCGCGCAATTCATTTGGAAGTCGCTGAAGACTACTCCGCTGAAGCCTTCCTCAGAACCTTTCGGCGATTCACGGCACGCAGAGGCGTCCCAGCTCTCATCATGTCCGACCAAGGCACAAACTTCGTAGCCGGATCGAAGGCCATCCGAGAAGCTTGGACCGACACATTACTACCCGCGCACAGTCAACAACAATTGGCCCAACAAGGGGTCAATTGGATCTTTAACACTTCCCACGCCCCCTGGAAAGGCGGGACGTGGGAACGACTCATCGGCATTACAAAGAATGCGCTGCGCAGAAGCGTCGGTCGGAATCTACTCACTCTGGATGAGTTCGGCACGCTAATCTGCGAGATTGAAGCGATTGTCAACCACCGGCCGATCACTTTCGAATCCGATGAAGACCCGACCTACACGGCACTTCGGCCGGTTCACTTTCTGATCCCGTACGGACAAGTGGAAACCAACTTCCCCTTGCTCGAGGAAGACATCAACGATCCCGATTATGTCCCGACTCCAACCAATCGTGACCACTTAACACGGATGTTGAGCAATGCAAATTTGCGATTGAACAAGTTTTGGCACGCCTGGAGAACCGACTATCTCCTTTCACTACGGGAACGCGACCGCTACAAAACTTCGACGGGACATCAATCTCCAACAGCAGGGGATGTAGTGATCGTCGAGGACGATCAACTTCCCCGATCATTATGGGCCCTGGGAAAAATTGAAAGAGTCCAATTCGGAAAAGACGGAAAAGCGCGAACGGTTTTGCTAAACCTAAACGGCAAACAAAAAATCCGAGCTGTCAATCAAATTTATAATTTGGAATTGACCAGAGATTTTACAGTGGATCAGGTCAGCGCACTCATCGCACCAACAATGGCTCAGGATAATCTCGACGATATCGTCCTCGACCACAGCTCAGACGAAGAAGACCTGGCCATCATCGAACCAACACCACCGCCTGCCGTCAGCTCAGTTAAACCAACGAAACCAATTGTCCAAGTGACCGATCAACTCATCGACTTTGATCCCAACTTCAACATCAAAAAACGACGAACCGCGCTCTTACGTCCAATAGGCCAACAACAAAGTCCACTTCAAGGAAAACATCAAAAACGCAAACAACTCGGCGACTCAGGCCTTCGAATGCTCTTCCAGGCCATATCTGAGCAACAAGGAGGCAGTTCAGCAACAACTGAAGCAATCAAACAAAGCCGCGCGCTAGAGAAAGCGCCACGGTATCAACAAATCCAACACCAGCAAGCATTGGCAAAACAAACTCAACAAAAAGCGCAACTTCGGCCTTCGAAACAACTTCAAAACAAAATCGCTGCACTGGAGACATCGACAGCAACTCAGCCGGAAACCGACAACGTACAAACGGAACGCACAGTCTACGACGAGCTGCGCACAAAGAAGCGACGAGAAAATGAAGACGCTTGGGAAGAACTTCGGAACCAGTTCGACACCGACCGCATGGGGCTACCGGTACCTCCACAACCACGGACAGACCCTAAGGTCCAAAACAACTTCGCCGATCGCGACTTTATCAGCCGAAAGAAGAGAATGGACATCACCCAACGACGACGACCGACCGAGGACTGGCCCACCGAGGGCGAACTACTGCGCGACTACTGCATCCGCATATACGGCGCCGAGAATTGGGAAGCAACGTGGCGACGAGAGAAGCGCGTACTCAAAGACCTTCACGAACTTGAAGAACAAGGAAAATGGCTCCTGCACAACGTCAAAGACGGCAAACAGCTTCAAGCGTCACAACTTTACGGAGGCAAAAAGCCGTTTGGGACCTTCAAGTTTGCCAATGCCAACCATTACACGGACATCACGCCCGTTCAATTGGAATTCCGACAACAAGTGCCCGAAGGGGAAGTCGACATCGTCGTGGTCGAAAGCCAACCCGACAAATCTGCTGAAAAACAGGACGACGAGCCAGAATTCATCACACAACCTACGGGTCGGACTCTACCTCCGCGGCAAAACCGATCAACCTCGCCAAGAGTGGAAGAATATCGAATGCCTGACATCAAACCGGACAGCTTCATCAACTTCAACCTGTTCAGCCCATGTGACGACACACATGCAACGTGCGCCAAATCAGCGACATACGGGCTCATAGCGGCACAACGTGACTCCCTAGCCGAATTTGGAAACTGCAAGGCGCGGTCACTCTTTGAAGCATTGCTCTTCAGTTGGGTGTGCCGCAGTTCACATCTGTCAGCCTACGAACTCTGGGCAGTGCACGAGCGTTATTTGATGAGCAACGAACCCATTCAGCTGACAGCCCGAAAATTCTTTGAGCAACAAGTGCATCAAAAAGGGCGATCGATTGGACATGACCAGTACATCGCCAACGCATTCGACGTGTGGAAACAATCCTGCGATCAATTCGGACTAAACTTTCAAAAATCAGCACTTCAGCAAGCCAAGTTCAGCAAAATTCTGCCGCTAGGTCATCGACAGACCGACTACACGGAATGGATCGAACGACTTAATATGAGGGCTAATGAAGTCTTCATAAAGATACGCACCCAAGCGCAATTCCAGAACTACCTGAACTACAATTGCACGACCGTCTTAATCGGTGACAACATCGCCGAGTTCTTCAAACCATCCTTTCAAGACGCCAAACACTTCACCCATTTTTTGGGCGACACCCTCCGATTCATCCCAGGTCCAAGAGTAAAGCATATAATCTTCGGATATCAAGCTCCGGACGACGACATTGCGCTCCAAGTTGCCCCGCAGCTTCATCGATTCAAAAACAGCGACATCGACACCACCTTAATCTTGAGCAAGAAGGAGAACAGCAAATGGATCGAAAACAAGAAGATGTGCTATGATCTGACAAAGCTGTTGTGCGCCGGATTCTTCGTCTTCAATGGAGCAGTCGGCGAAGCCGCAAAAATTGCCGATCGGATCAAACAACGAATCGAGCAGCCAACAGAGCTCGACCAAGAACCTACGACATCGTCTGGCGGGTCAACGCAAGCATCGTCGAGGGCACGACAATCGGTGAACTCATTACTGTTTCTCAGCATATTATGTTTGCTTGCTGGCCAAAGCGTCAACGGCGACACAAGTCGGCCCAAACGATTTGGAGGGGTCGGAATATGGCCCCGCAACAACATCTTTGACCTCTTTTTGAGTCGAGAACGTCGGACTCCGGCACCACAGTTAACGCCAGCAGGGCAACGTTATGTGGATAAAGTCCGCGCATTCTACGCAACTTCTGTTCCACCAATCACCTTTCCCGTCCACACGACTCAACCAAGTTGGACTACCACTCAGCCGACAACTACTGACCCAACCACAACACAACAACTCCGAACAACTCAATCGGCAAGGCAACATTGGATTCAATCAACTCAAACAATTCCGACAACCACTCGGAGACCGCCTCCAACAACATCAAAGCACCCAATTGCAACAACCCAACGAATCCGACCAACAACTCATCCAACAACGACCACAACAATGCGTCCCTACGCTCTGCCACTGAAAGCACAACGAGCGGCTGCAACGAACAATCCGGCGGCGTCCGATCGTCGGATCATCAACGCACATGGCGACAACGTGTTCTGGTGCACGGACCGAGGAAGCTCTCTGTGGCAAATTATGGGGAGCGACAAATCTGCTTTCTGTAAACCTCCGCCAAGTTTGGAAATGCAGTGGCACCCGTTGCGAATCGACCTCTACGTTCGAATCAACAAACCAGAAGAGATCACGTCCGCTTGGCACTGCGCAATCAAACGCACCACGGAGACGTACTACACCAATCTCTTTGGAGATCATTTCGTAGACATCAACAAAGAATTCCCAGCAGTTAACGAACGAACCTGTGCATTAATGGCACGACAACAAGTCTGCGCCGCCGCAAAAACCGAGATGCTACATCAAGGCGATCAAATTTGGGCAACTTCCGACAACATTGAAGTGGAATTTCCCGGCGCGTTCGCCGGACTCTTCAAAGGACGTCAAAGCAGTTCGGCCACGAACTGTTTTGCTCAACGCGCCTCACTCTTTGTAAAGCGGCATAACCTGGAACTCCTGTCGCCCATCCATCAAGTGAGGAACTGCATTTACTCTTCGGGATTCTGCCAACTACCAGACAACACAAGTTTGATCTGGACACCAAATTGTCCAAATCAGCATTGCGATCGATGCGACTACGAACAGGCCGAAAGCATCGACGGAGAATTCACGCCTGCATTTGGAGAAACAACGGCGGCCTGGATCTCCAAGGATCGACAAAAGGCTCTGACCTTCATGCCAAACGCCCCCGAACTTCTTGCTTGTGACAGCACCCACATCGTACTCTCCGAGCAAAGCTTTGGCATCAAACGAGAGCAGTTCGAAGCTATCATGACAACGCAACCCGAAAGGACAAAGCGAAATGTACGGCCTGAACAGCTCGCTGCGCAATTGTCTGCATCACAGATGGCAACAAACATAGCTTTGGCCCAACTTTTTTTGCGAGAATGTCAACGAAACTTCCGTGCTGCAAACCCAACTCTACAAGCTCGAAAATTACTCCAGCGACAGAATCTACAGGCTCGTTGGATAGGAGAGTCTACGATGGAGATCTTCCAATGCGTCGACATCAAACTCACCGACATCAGCTACAGGCCAATCAAAACGTGCATGGATTACATCCCGATTACAGTACATCTCCCGGAATCAACAATGGACGCTTTTCTGGACCCCGAGCTACGAGTCATCTCGTTCAGTGCAACGACGGTCAGCTGTACCCACTACCGATTTCACTACCTCAAGCTGCACTCCAACATTTGGCTGCAAATTGACGCTCATACAGGCATTGCGCGACAACTTGAACCAAACACCGTTCACGACCTTTACGAGACAGTCATCAACCAATCGAGCAGTGACATGGAACTTCATCCACTGATCTTCCACCAATGGCAACTCGACAACGACACAGACTCGACGAGATTCCCTCACATAAGGGAATTTGCAGCGCTCGAAAGCTTCAAGGAAAAACTGGAACAACATTCGACCGCACGTGCCGATGCCCTCGGAGCTTTACCCGGAGGCCTCGAAGGCTGGACAATGCGGTGGTTCAAGAACATCCTCAACTCCCTCGTCGACTGGTGGATTAAATTGGCATGCGCCTACTCAACCTTCCTTATGCTACGCGACCTTGTGCTACCGTGTTTGATTGCCTACATCCTTAATCCCATATGGATCACGGTTCTAAGCCTATTGGGAGTGAGGCGACAACAACAACAACATCCAGTCGGAAACGAAACGACAAGACTCCCCCGGATTCACATGGAGGAGGACAGTCTCCTACGCGGACTGAGAAGAGCACCGAAACAAATCACCTCACGCGAGGAAACAGCAACACCGCCAATACATCTAGACGTCATCGGAAGAACGGCACACTTTCGACAACGAACGCAGAGCGATGCCGATTGGGCGAGGGACACCCCATTCGGCAAAACCAGAAGACTGGCGGCCCATGACTGACGAGACAGGCCGTCCGATCAAAAAAGAATGAAGGATGATGAGCCATTGCCGCCGGGAATGTCGGATTTAGTCATAAAAATCCGAAAAATCGAATGTTTCGATTTAGCCCAATTTCCCTTGTTTGCACAAATGTGCACATTTTTGATAAGAAAGCCAAATTGTTCGTAAAGTCACCCCATTTTTGCCCATTTCATGCACATTTCGCTCTTATCTCCCCCAACTGATCAAATATTTCAGTCAATTGCCCGCTCATCCCACCGTCTGGTAAACAATTTTGGCCCCTTTATAAGCTTCTCCGTTACTCCCCACTGTCATTTCCTTTCATTTCGTTCACATTGGGGCAATGTTGCCATCAGCCACCACAAAACTATTCCTATACCCCTCTTGTCCAATCAATTTGTGCCTTTTACTATAAAATTCCGTCCCTCCCTTTCATCCCCTCGTTTTTGATTCTGTTTATCCAACAAAATATCAAATCCGGGGTTCATCCAAAGTCATGGGCATTTTCATTTTTCACCAATCATTTCCTCATACCTTAACCATGTGATCACTTAAATCCGCATTGATCACTTTCAATTTTGTTCCGTATTTCCCCGGTTTAATTACCCAAGTTTGAGCGGATAAAATTTTGTGAAATCTTGGCGTTTTAATTCCTTCATTTGGTCCTAAAAATCCCGACCACATTCCAACTCCGACCCCAGCACTATCGTGTGCGCAAATTGTGGGATTCGATCAACTTCAATCCGCACAGTTCAAAAAAGTAAATAAGAAATTATTAGATGGGGTGCGTTGATCAAATTACTCTAACCGTCTGACTGTCTCTTTTTAGCACACTATTTCTTCAAAAAAAAAAATGTTCAAAAAAGTAACTAAAAATTATTAGATGGGGTGCGTTGATGACCGAATTACTCTAACCGTCTGACTCTCTCTTTTTAGCACACCATTTCTTCAAAAAATAAAATGGATATATAAATAAATGGAATTTATGTAATTTTTTGATTTGTTGATCACAAAGCTAAAGAATACAAACATCATATTATTACGAGATACTGAACTTACTGTTTACTTCAAATGATGCTAAAATGATTAAAATTAAGAAGATATATTGAACTACAGTATAAAATCAAATTTTAAAAATAATTCAAATAAAATATTTACGTGAATAGTAAATGAAAATAATAAAATCTCCATTATGGATGCCGAGCTTAGACTTTTCCCAACAAGTAATGGATGCAGCATTGCAAAAACAGACTAAATTTAAAAACTATAAAATAAATAAGGCTAAAAAAGTAAAAATTTCGATCAATTTAACTTAAAAAATAAAAGAATATATTATCATAAAGATAAAAAATTCCAATTTACTGCGAAGGAATGAAAATCAATTGTTAATTTGCATAGATCAAAATTTGACTGAACTTTGTAAAATATAATAAAATACACAACCTACCAAAGTTAAAAATGCGACTATCAATTTCCCAGTGTAAAAATGTCGAGGAACCTTATTTAGCAAACAAATTATGATTTTAATAATATAAAATATTTGTAAAAAATAACTGAAAAGGTAAGCTAAAGAGCAATTGATTTTCAATCGTCATAATTTTCTACATAAAATAAACTAATATGATAATAAATTTTTGAATTTAAAAACATAATAAAATTTGCAATATCTTAAAAAATTACAAAACAAATTGATATTATATATAAGTTGAGGCCGAAAATTTTGATGAGAGCTGGTTAAATCTGTTAATCTTGAATTACATAATTTTTATCAATTACCGATGGAAACACATAAATAAACAATTGCACAAAGGACGAATAGTTACATATATAAAAATTTTTATAATTAAAAAAAGATAGCGATAAAAAAGACAATTTTGTAGAATTAATTATTTTTTAGCTGCTTAAAATTTACCTCTTATAAATGAATAAAGTTAAATGGTGCATTTATAAAACGAAAACAGAACTCCATACCCGAATAACCTAAAATAATCCGATTTCTTGGAGGGCCCAAAGCCCATGAATATCTTAAAAGTCAATAAACAATAGAAATAATTATTTTAATCATTTTAAATGAAAAAAGAAATAATTAATAAATCATAATTTTATAATGCTTTTTCAAAGATATTGCATTCAAAAATATATAATATAAAAAGTCAGTTACAAATGACTGAATTGCAGATTAATCGATACGAACTTATTTCAACATATGTTAATTCGGTACATTTACGAAAAAAATTAAAAAAATTAAATAATGTTGTAAAGTTTGACAAACCCGTTGACGTGGTGCCAGCGACAAATCCTGACCAACTCAACCTTTCGCGGCGATTGTCTCGCTATTTTTGTTGAATGTTTAATAAATACCATTTAATCTATATAGAACAATAAACTGACAAATTTAGAGTTTAAATTTAGAATTAGCTTTGATAGAAAAATCAAATAATATAACCTGTAAAATTGTCTTAATTATAAACTAATAAAGGAACTAAAAACTAATATCAATTTAATATGACTAAATAACTAACTTTGAAAATTAGTTTGTGAAGAAATCATTCTGAAATTTATAAAGTTAACATGCCAAACACAGTATCCGAAAACGATCACACCAGTTAACCTTCTTTTAGCAAAAAAAATATTCTTAAACGATTTATAAAGTATCAGTTCTTGAAATAAACAACAATAAATATTTAATATAGTTTCCAAACAACTATTATAAACAATTAGTAAATGAAAATAATAAAATATCTCCATTATGGATGCCGTGCTTAGACTCTTCCCAACAAGTAATGGTGCTACTTACTGTTGATTTAATTATGTTGTGTTAAATTGCATTTTAAATTATAGTTGCCCAAAAACATCAAAAAATCAAGTAAAAAGTTTATTATATATAATCAAACAGATTTAAATCTTTTTAGAAATGTTTTAATAAAAATTCTTAACAAAAAATGCAGTAAAAGACAATAAATAGACAAATAAGCCCCTAACTCATTCAAGGCTAATTGGATGCTCGCAAGCGCGCGACGCGGTAAACGACAAGGGAAGCGTTTATGGGGATAGCGGGAGCGCTGTGGGGAGGAGTCAATGGACCGCAGATAGGTGGACAAGCGATTGGCAAACACAAAAATCTATTAAATGTTTTAATAAAAATTATTAAAAAATAACTTAAGCTAATATCGTATGAAATTAATATTCGATGCAAAATAAAAGGATAATAACATGAAACATAAAAAATACATTATGTAAGGTAAAGAGCATTGGCACAAAAAATTATTATTAACACATATTTTTAAATATTTTAAATTAAAAAATCCCAAATAAAAAACAAATCTTCAAATTACGCGTGTTTGAATATTTTAAATAAATCAAAACAATCAACAATATAAATAGCATGCCAATTTTACCGTAATAAAAAATAACAAGCACGGCAATATACATGTAGGCATTGACAGATAACTAAGTTTAAAAAAGAAATTAACGAAAATAATGCAAAACTTTAAAAAGCAAAAAAAAAATAATAATAAAGATTAAATTTATAAAACAAATTAATGTGGCTAAAATGTCAAATCGAGTCTTTTAATGATAAAACACTAGGGTAAGACGGGACTTTTGGGAAAAACCGGGACCGGTCCGGGACCGGGACTAACCGGGACTTTTCAAGGGAGAATTTTTTTGTTATTCAAAAATATCTTCCTCATTGTCTTTAACTTTAATTTTATCATAAATCATTTTTTGAGATTCTGCTTTACTTTTAGGTGGTGGGGTCGGCGGTACCGATAGGCGCCGCCGCAAAAAATTTTTGAAATTTTGACTTTATTTAGTTAAGAAATTTCATCAAAATTTTAGCAAAATTATGAATTATGCTTCTGAATTTCAGGGAAAAAACTGGTTTACGTAAGAATGTAGGATTTCCGGCGGTGCCGACAGCCTCCGCCGGAGAAATTTTACAAAAATTGCCAATCTTTGTTAAGGAAACTGAAGCAAAAATTCAAAGACGTAATGAATTTATTCAATAAAAATTTCCCGTCGGCGCTGTCTGCTGTAATTATTAAATTTAAACTCCTTTTTTTTAATGTTTTTAATTTCTTTGCAATTGATTTACCAAAGAAATAAACAAATTTGAGTTTAATATAATAATATTAATTTGACAGATAAATTAACACTGTCATGCAAAAATCCAAGGAAACAATGATCTTACTTAACACAAATAAATTTTTCATTGATATCAAATAGTTTTAAATTAAATAATATTATATTTGAAATCATAAAAGTTTTAACTATCATAATACCTGGTAGATTAAAAAACTCATTACCTTTACCTTTAAGCACAAAATTGTAATCATACTCTCCATGAGGGATAATTATTGCACTAATTAGTTATAATAAAGCTAATGAACCTTTTAGAAATTTTCAATCCTCAACACATCAGGTGTTTAAAATTAAACAAAAAAAGTTTAATCAAATAAAAGACAATAAAAAAAAATTAAAAACTTTGCTTTGACAAAACCTTGAAATAATATTAAACCATAACTTCTAAAAATTATTTTGAAGTAATATGTTTTTCATCATTCCATTTTTGTATGTAATTTTATATTGCAAAAATTATTGTTAAAAATTTAAATTTGTTTTATTTCTGGGTAAAAACATATTTTTTGCTGGTATAAATAATAACATTCAAATATTTTCCTGTGTTTTGCCTTCGTGGCTCTTAAAGAGGAGCCAACAGACACGGTTGGTCATCACTACTTATTTATTTATCTGAGATCTCTTGCACCGCTTCCTTCAACTTTATGAATATGTAGTAGAATCTTCAGCTGCAGCGCGAACGTCGGCTCGCGCTGCTTTTTTTTCATAACCAAATATATAATCGTAGGATTTATTTTTTTTGGAACCGGCGGTTTGCATGTTCGAGGCTTGACGCGCGTAAAAATAAATATGATTTATTTATAAACAGTAGTTTATTTTGTCAATTAAATAAAATTTCTTGAACTAATTTCAATAATGGTCATAATAATCATAATCTGAAGATTGTTAGTGCATTTTAACCAACATTTTTTTTATCTCATTGGATGTTTTTAATTTTTGCGAAGTATATGAAATTTGATAGTTAGTACAGCTTATTTTGGCTGCTTCAAAAAATTATTGATGATTTAACGAATTGTAAATGTATCCACATTTTTTAGTATTTTTTTTATCTTTTATGAAAGGGCTATTTGCAAAAAAATTTATTGTGGGTCAAAATACACAAATCTCCTGTTGTCGCTTTTTTCATTATTTAATTATTTGTGACTAAATTGTTTAACTGTCAAGGCGCTCATCCACTTGGAACTTGGGGCTGCTTCTGAATAGAGTCCGCGTTGGGATCAAATGATTGCCTTCAGAATTATATAAATTATTTATTTGAATAAAATCATTAAAACATTTTCTTAAACAATTATCTAAAATTTTGGTGCAGCCTTATTCTTTCAATTGGGATGAAGAAGATAGAGGTTGTTTATAAAAATAGTTTATTAAACTTTTATCTAATTTATTGAATTCATAGTCGATTAACGTGGGCATTGCAGGCGCCAATGTCACCTTTGTCCACAGGCTATGCATATTAAGCCAACCTTTTATAAGTTTGTATTTTTTAAATTAAGTTTAATTGAACAATGAATTCGCTCAAGTTATTTAATATTTCTCAAAATAAAAAAAACAATAATAAACATAAAAACATTTTTTATCGTAGTAGTAGTTATTTAAGTTTTAATATTATTTTATTGCCATAATAAAAATGCATTTTTATTTAAAGATTCGTAGTAATATCTGACTTTAGAGTTTTTGCAATAACGATTTTAAGAAAATTTCAATAATATTTTTAAGCAGTCTTCTGGCTTAATTATACTATTTTGTATATGATATTTCAATTTTCTAGGGCCAACATAATCTTTTCGTCTATGCAGTACCAATATTTTACAATTTACTTTTATTTTATATATATTTTTTTGTGATCCTTATTTTTATTGTTACACGTTAGAGATTTGAGTTATTTGGTTAAACCTAGAGTTGGTCGGGACCGTGCTCTTGACCGACGCTCGTCGAGGATCCCGGTGTTTTGTAATCTAAAAATCTTAAATATTTTAAAAATTTTTATGAAAATTGGTAACGGTAGTTCGGTAAATTACCGTTACCGAAATCCCAAAATTTTTCTCGATCGCTATACCGAACCCATAATGCCCAAAAATAACCGCGGTAATACCGAAAATTACCGCGTTAATACTGTACCGTGCCACACATACAAATAACAATTATTATTGTTATGTGTGACCGTTATGTAATTTTTTTGACACTTAAAAAACAATCCAATGCAAGAGCAAACTAATACATTACCTATAAGTTTAATTTAGTTGAAGCGTAATGCATAGTTGACTATTTAAAACTAGAAACAATAATCCTTCAAAATCAAAAATAATTATTTGGAATTATTTCAAAAAAATAATAAAATGGTCATTTCCATTCAAAATGATACAAGATAAACACAGAATAAATTAAATTTTTAATAATTAAAGTGTTAGTTTTATACATTAATAGCTAGTTTATCAAAAAGATTGTCGACTTTAAGGCAAAACAATTTTGGTGCCAGTAACATTTTTGTTACAATAAGTTTAAAAATTCAGATTGAATCACTATAATGTTTAATTAAGTTAAAATGTTACAGAAAAATGGGTTTTAATTAATATGAATTTTAGGCCCCACAACGGAAATTAATTTATGGTACGAGCAATTGGTCGCCAAGCCAATATGTCGATTGAGCTCGACGTAGGGTTTAAAACCTAGACTTAAACCAAACTTAACACATAATTAATTAAAAGTATCAGCAACTATAATTACCAGAACGAGCTTAGGTCTGGTTATTTAAAATATCAAATGTATTCTCAAAACAGTGACGCCAAACCTTGATTTATAATTTAAATGATCATTGAGTTCTTAAACAAACATAAATACAAATGATGACGATGGCGCAAAAAACAACCCAAAATTTGCTAATCTTGCAACTATTAAAAAAAATTCTTATTTAAATAAATAATGAAACGACGAATAGAAAATTTAAAAAGGATAGTGTTATTATGTTATGTTATAAACCCAAGAAATTATTGAATGTATTTTTTAAAATGTAATTTTATATCACGATCTCTGGAAGTTCGACCAGCAAGTTTACCAAAAAGAATTATAAAACAAATTAAAAAAAGGAATTAGAAATAAAACATTTTAATAAACTGATTCACAAATATTAATATATATTTATTAAGATTTAAAAATGTTTTAGGAAACAAACCAATTAAAAATAAGAAATTATTAATACAATTTTTTACTTATAGTCTAGTTAAAAACATCATCAAAATTAATTTTTTATTTCATCGGATCTGATCAATTGAAAATAAAGATTGAAAATAAATATAAAAATTGAATATTTATTAAAAATGCAAAGCATTTTTTCATTTTAAATACCAAAGTAATTTATGCGAATAATTAACCCGCAAAAGCATACGTGCATTGAGTTCACTTTTCGCAAAGTATACAAATAAATACTGTTCATCGCCCTAACAACTATTCCAACCGAGGCCACAGACGTATTGGCTTGCATTGTTGAGAAAATTTATGTTTTTATTTTGTTAATTAATAATTTTTAATTTACCGAAATTCTAAAATACAGTGGTGTGCAAAAGTAAACGGACAAATTATTTTTTAAATTCTTTGCTTTGTATCGTGCGTAATAATTAGAGCTCAAAAAAAATACCCAGATTCACGATTGTGGTTTCAATTTTACTTTAATTTTAGATGAAAAAAAACTAAGAAAACACGGAAAAGGGTCCCGAAAATCGAAAAAATGTCCTCTTGCCATGGTTGTTAAATACTGAATTAAACTAGCGTAGCACGGGACCGGTTCTCGGTTTTTTAAGTGATTTTCCGATCTTGGTTTTTTGGTAACGCGGGGACCGGGACGAAGATGTAATACTATTTACTTCCATTTTTGGCTTTAGTTCTGATGTTATATAAATCGTTAAATGTTATTGCGGGTCTTCACTAATTTGCATTATGTTTTAATTATTGATTGGTTCAATAATGACCGTAGATGCAAAGTAAAACCCGATAAAAAAATGCCGAAAAAACAAAAACACTAAACGAAAGTAGAAACTATATAAAAATTCATTTGCCTAATTATAATAAAATAAAGAAATATATTTTATTTTATTTAAATAAAAGATTTTTGTTAAAGATTTTTTTGCTTCGTAAATGAATAAATTTTTTAAAATTAATAATTATTTTACAACATTAGTTTTTAATAAATACTTTTCCAGGATTAATGATTTTTAAACATTTTATAACAAGCATTCATTTTTAAATGTTTAAAGCTTTATTTCACTTTGTTTTATTTGCATAATATTAATCCATTTAAAAGGAAATGTAAATATATTTTTAATTAATAACTGAACTAAACTTTCTTCATTTCATGATTGATAATAATTCCACGTTTTTTAAGAACTAAAAACACATTATAAATACAATATTTCAATGCCAGATTTTTAATGTGTTGAATGCATTGAATTAACATTTATTGCATTTTTAAATATTTTTATTTCTTAGACTGCATTTATATTTTATAGACTAAAATTTTTTGAAAGAATTTATTCAATTTTTTTTCGCTTAAGTAGTTGCATATTTGGTGTTTGTAATTTATTTAAAAATAGAGATGATGATCAATCGTAGTCTTAATTACTCTGTTGGACTTTTTCTCTTGGTGCTTGCGAGGAGCGTTTTTTCAGCTGGATAAATAAACAAATTCCTCATTTACTTTCTTTAAAGCTTATTTGACAATATGCACAAAACAAAGTAATTTATTTTTTATTCATTTACTAATAACTTTTTAATTTTTAGAATTAAGTTGATTTTAATACTCATCTCCCACACCACACTCGCATAGTACGCCTGTTCGGTAAATAATTTTGTTTTTAAAAATTTAATCTATAAATTTGAAAACATTACTTAAATGTAGAATTATTTGGTTTGCTTATCATAAACTTATAAATTTATTTTAGATATTTGTTTATTGAGAATTTTTTTGTTTGACTTTTTCGCATTAAATGTCATTAAATTTTATAACAGCCATTTTCAAGTCGTAGGCAAGTGAAGTAAACATTCAATGTTTTTCTATTAAGTTAGGGCAGTATTTGCCGTTCATACGTTTGACCAAATAGTGTTGTTAAAAGCCACCTGTCTTTCTTCGCGATAAAATCCAAGAACGCGCCAATAATTCCCTTAGGGGGCAGTTTTTTTGTTTCCGATAATTACTTAAAAGTTTATTTTATTTTATTTGCGTAGTTTTAATCTTCGTATTTGATTTATTTTTATTTTCATTAAACTTTTTTTTCTGTAAAATTAAAAAAATTTAAAAACAAATTTTATTTTATAAATAATTTTATTTGCATGTGTTGAGAGTTTAAAATAAAATGGTTGGTGGGTTTCAATAGATTTTGGGTAAAATATAACAGTTACTTACTTATTTTTATTTAATTCAATTTTATCGAGAACTTTATTTACATAATAATTTATATCGTAAATTTGTCAACCACTTTCTCAAATCGTATAAAAATGGCAATCATATAGCCTGAAAACGCAAAAAAACAACAACTTTTAATTGTGTTAAAAATAAAAAATTGTAGAAAATTCTTGCAAAAGCACTATCGGGAAATTTTAAATATTAAATAATGAAAATGTTGTTAATTTTTACATTTCATGGGTTTATAATATGCACTTACTTTATTCTTTAGGGTTTTTATTATGTTTTAATAAAATAATAATTAACATTACATTTAACTTTTGAATTTCGGAGTTTAAAAAATATTTTTGGATCATTTACGGGTAAAGACTTATGTCGCATATTTTACATCATAATTTAAAATTTGCCAACGACTCGAGCTGATCCCCTGAAAAGCTCCCGCGCGTTCCCCCGCAGCGAGGGGTCTCAAATCCAAAGTTTGAGCGTTTCGAAAGGCCCAAATATAAATAAAGACAATTTAATCTTTTTTAGCGTTATAATTTTGGTTTATTTTATTCTTCTTTATTTATTATTTTTTGTTTAATTTCACGAACATTTTTTTAAATTGCTTTTGATAAACGCGCGATCAGAATACCCGGTGTAAAAAATATATACTTTGTCGGTTTGTGTTCAACATAAATATATTTAATTAATTTATCCATTTAATTATGGTTGCCCATTTTTTATGGCCGTTTATAATATTTTTTGCTTCATGCTTTTTTTTTTAAATTTATAAATACATACGATGATTCATTTTTGGTTTTTTTTAATATATTTTTCATGCATTTATGGTTTTTAAAATTATTTTTTGGCAGCTTTTTGAACATATATTTTACGTTTTTGACCGTTTATTAGTTCTTCCTTTTATTTTTTTCCAAAGTATTTCTCTTTAATATTTTTGCATCACTCGTTGTCGATGAATCCAATGAAGTGTGATGGTTCCCACGCCATGACCCCCGATTACTAGCTGGATTATTTAAATCAATTTTTTAAATGATTTTTTGGAGAAAAAATATTTGCATCTTTAACACATCCACTCACTCATTTACCCAACCTTTTGTTGTTGTAAAATACATATTTACTTATTAAAATATGTCTTTGATTTAAACACTTTTTTTTTTTGTTTTAATATTTAATATTAGTTAGTTTCCTATCAATACACAAAATTTATCGGAAATTTTAATTTTTAAATTTGGATTTTATATACTTTCAACATATCTTGTTTTCTCAATATATAATTTCGATTATTCATTCCTTATATGAAATTAATGCAAACTCAGACACCAGCATTTACGCGTAGTCTCGTTACCGTTTAACTTTTTACAAGTTGCGTGATTATCTTTTTATGCCATGTTTTTGGTAAATTTACTGTTTTTATTAAATGTTTTTGCAAAAAAAAAATTCATGGTTTTAGCAAAATACAATAAATTATCTAATAATCGGGAAAATTAGATTTATTTTGCAAATTTTTACCTTTTTATTTTTTACAATGACTTTTAAAAACCAAATAAAATTTCGACGAACCCGCAGAATATTTGCGACTACTAAATCGGTAATCCGGTACTGACAGTCACACGCAGACGCCGGCATGCTATAACAATATATTGGAATTCATAAAATTTTCATTATGCTTTGCATACAAAATTGATTGGCAGCACCGGTCGTACTTGTTGTTTTTATAAATTGGTGAAAAATATTTTTACGCATTAAACTTTTATTTCAACATTAGTTTATAATTAAAAAGGATTCGATTTATGTGTAAATTTTTTTCGTCTGTATTTTAATGACTGTAACCAAAGATCCTAATTAATTAAATAGGTATGTTTGTTTAGTAGTTTTAAAACATTGCGTATTGGTCGTTCCAAATTCGACTATTAATATGCTAGTTATAGTTAATAGGCCTAATATATTTAGATTTAAAATGAATGTTGGTTGGGTATTATTTCTTGGCTAATTTATTATTTAAAAAAAATATATCACAACATTGATAATAAAAATTTCTTAAAAAAATAAATTGTTTGCTAATATCATTTATTTTAATTTTTTATGCCTTTTTATTATTTTTGTTGTTAGTTTATTTGTTTATTATTGAACTTTAATTAATTTTGCAATTTAATGCCTAGCATCGGTTTGGAAAATATATTTATATTTATAGGCAATACTTATTGCTTATTTAATATTTGTTCTTGCAGAATTCACTTTATTTTATACAGTTTTACAGAGACGATTATCCATTGACCTATGTACTTTATATTGAAGTAATTATGAAATAGAACATATCAATGATAATCATTTTGCTGGCGACGCCTTCCACCTTTTCTTGAATGTCGTCGCCAACCCGTTACAACCGGCCTGACTCTGCCGACATCTCACGGCACTGGAAAATTATTTTAAAATTGCCTAGGTTTTAATTAACAAGATTATTTTTAAATTAATTATTTTTAGTTCAATTACTTATAATAATGTCAAATCAGATTTATAAGTATTTTGGAAATTTTTGAAATATTATCACTAGAGCATTGTAATAGTTTTTACAATTTCATATTATAAGATCATAATAACAAATATTGTGAGTTTGCTATGTTTAATTTTAGGATTTTTAATCAAAAATTTGTTTAAATATTTTTATTGTTATTGTTGAACGATTTCCTGCAATAAATTACTATTTATTTTTCTATACTATTTCGCTTGAGTGCGAAGTTTTAAATTCACATATTTATTAAAAGGTTTTAAAAAATTTTAGTACAATTATTTATTATTTACAGTTTGTTTTATTTCAGTCATACGCTATGGTTTTTTGAATTAACTACATTTATTAATAATAACTAAATTAATTGAAGTGTACGTTTATTTGAAGACGTTACGCTATGCTTTTATCATTTATAAAAATCTGATATAAATCGTTTGGTAGCAATTTTGCCGTAGTTTAAACTATGTTTACTGTTTGCTTTTAGCAAATTTAGCTTTTTAAATTTATTCAAGTTTTTAATTATTTCTTAATTGCATTAAAAAGATGTATGTTTGGTTTTAGCATTTTTTTGTCGGCTGTAATTATACAAAATCATCATCATCACATTTTTATCATTGCCCACAACTCTTAACGACAATGATGAGAGACCGCTCGTCATTTTCGTGTGCACGACTGGCCATAAAAAAACACCTTTGGGCCGCGCATTCTGAAGCAAAGCAAAAAAGATTAAACATTTATGTTATAACTTTTTATTATTTCGCCCTAACTCGCCCAACGTTTGTATTATTTTAATAAAAATTTAAATCTAAAATTCTTTTAAATTTTTGAACGGTTTTTGGTGTTTGGTGGAGTGGCCAGTTGACATTTGTCTTTCACCTTGAAAATTCATATTTATTCTAGCATTTAATGCAATGCAATTTGTCTATTCTTGCAATTGCATGCAAAATGCTACTTTGTGTAAATTTATTTTAAATTATCCTTCAACTCCGACCAGTATAGTTAAAGTGTGATTTGCTAAGAATTTTGGCGCATTAATATTATTTGTAATAATCTTACGTTGAATTACCCATCGAATTTATTAATAATTCTCCCACCTGCCAGTGAATACCGCGTCGAGCATTAATGTTATAGCTATATTATTATAAGTTAAGCCAAAATTTAGATAGGAATCTTTTATATTGTGATTTAAATTAAATTATAAACTTAAAGTTTAAATGTTCAACTGCCAAGTCCTGCCATATTATTTCAGTGCAGTCGCAAAATTTGTACTGAAGATTCTTGAATTAATTATGATTTTTTATTAATCCTTTAAAAGTTGCGTATAATTGAGTTATATTTAATTTATATTATTTTAGTGTTTATTTTATCCAATTTTTACATATACTTTGAAAGTTTTCTAAGCTGACTTCGAACGTTTAGTTTAATTCATATCATCCAATTTTGAACTGGTTAGCTGATAATGAAGGTGTTTAGTTAGAAATAAAACGAATTTACATAATGAAATAAATTGATCATCTAATGATTAAATAATTATTTAACTCATAAATAATTTATAATTATACAAAAAAAATAATCATAAAAAACCTATGTAAAATAAAATTCACTCTTAAATTAAAACAAATATCAAATCCAAAAGTTAAACAAAATAAAGATTCTTTAAATTCTTGTGACTAAAACAGCATACATTAATTTATAATAAAATCATAAAAAATCACAGAACTAAAACTGGACTTAAAAACAATAGGAATGAATATTATACAAATCACAAATTTAAATTTATTAGGTCGGTCAACGTGAAATAAATTAAATATAATAAATAAGTAAATTATTAGATACTAATACCCTATTTATTAATATTAAAATTAACATATTATTTTGTTTATTTTGAATTTAATAAAAATATGATAATAAAATCTACATGTAATGATTTCTGTCATCGACTTTTTTTTGTCCGATTTCCGTCCGTAACGCATGCACTTCGTTGACGCCAAACTTCCATGAAAACGCTAACTGATGCGTTCAACTGCAAGTTGAGTTTTTAATGCATTTAAACTATAACAATAATAAATAATAAACTAAAATCAAATTTAAAGAACAAAATCTTAAATAAAATAAAGTATAAATATACAATAATTTAAAAGCTAATAAATGAAAATAAAAATGTTTGATAGAAAAGGACGGGGAATCACGCCAAAATGTGTTCTCAAAAATTGAAGAAATGATAAGTTATAACAAAATCAATTAAAAAATAATTATTTTATCATGGTTAATTCAAACAATGTTAATAAATAACTACAAAACTACACGACAAAATATTGATCCAGCTTATATTAATTAGAGTAACAATAATATTAATAAAATTCGTACAATGATGTCAAAATTAAGCATATAAAATTTAAAAATAAATTGAAAAGTTGTGATAAAAATTACGCGCAAAAAAACATAGAAATTTCGCTTACATTGTGTCCGTTTTTCACAAGTCAAATTTTGCACAAAGAAAAAACATTTTCCCGGCGGCGCCTGTCGGC
>JAEVLN010000011.1:516584-542935 GCA_018350325.1 Globodera rostochiensis
CTTCTAAATCTTAATGCTAAACTATTATTTTCAGCTAGTTTCGGGTAAAAGAGATTGGCCAAAATGGAATAATTTATTGTTTGCAAAAAAAGCCTTGGGCGAAAGAACCATTTGGCGGAACCTAAAACCACCCTTCTAAATCTTAATGCTAAACTATTATTTTCAGCTAGTTTCGGGTAAAAGAGATTGGCCAAAATGGAATAATTTATTGTTTGCAAAAAAAGCCTTGGGTGAAAGAGCCATTTGGCGGAACCTAAAACCTCACTTCTAAATCTTAATGCTAAACTATTATTTTCAGCTAGTTTCGGGTAAAAGAGATTGGCCAGGAATAATCTATTGTTTGCAAAAAAAGCCTTGGGTGAAAGAACCATTTGGCGGAACCTAAAACCTCACTTCTAAATCTTAATGCTAAACTATTATTTTCAGCTAGTTTCGGGTAAAAGAGATTGGCCAAAATGGAATAATTTATTGTTTGCAAAAAAAGCCTTGGGTGAAAGAACCATTTGGCGGAACCTAAAACCTCACTTCTAAATCTTAATGCTAAACTATTATTTTCAGCTAGTTTCGGGTAAAAGAGATTGGCCAAAATGGAATAATTTATTGTTTGCAAAAAAAGCCTTGGGTGAAAGAACCATTTGGCGGAACCTAAAACCTCACTTCTAAATCTTAATGCTAAACTATTATTTTCAGCTAGTTTCGGGTAAAAGAGATTGGCCAAAATGGAATAATCTATTGTTTGCAAAAAAAGCCTTGGGTGAAAGAACCATTTGGCGGAACCTAAAACCTCACTTCTAAATCTTAATGCTAAACTATTATTTTCAGCTAGTTTCGGAAAATAAGGCACATTGAAACAAAATAAAGTACATTAAAAACAAAATTTTAAAAGATAAATGCAGCATAGATAAAATAAAATAAAATTAAAAGTAAATTCCAGAATAGATTTTATTACAAATTTAATTAACCAAATATGAGCCGTTACAAAAAGTAAAGTATACATGGTTTTTTACTTTCACATCAATTCAATAAAATTCAACGCGAAAAAGGAAATTATTTCAGGAATATCTAAATAAGTTGGATTAATTTTACACACAATTAAGGCTAGTCTGCTTAAACCATAAATTACTTCATACGCAGGAATATATATATTGAAAATTTTTAGAATCACTCCATTGGAAAAGAATATTACCGGAAATGAAGGAAAAGGCATTAAAGTTTGTTATGACATTTTGAGCCTTATTTAAAGTTTGTAAAAAATATTAAAATGCAATCTAAGCATTGAGTCGTTTAAAGCTGATTAGTTTTGTAAAGATACGGGTAATTATTAAATCGTTTTTTTCGGCGGAAAAACAAATCCTAAAATCGGTTTTTGTCTAAATTTAGTCAATATTTCTGAAAAATGCTTTTAAACATCTCGCGCAGAATCCTAAAATTATGTAATTAAGAAACTCAATAATATTTTAAAAATCCAAGGTTATTAATACAGTTGTGCAGTAAAATAAAATGAATTCTCTTAAAATTTTACATCTGCTTGGTTCGTGTTCCAGTTTTTTTTAAGAAGAAGGAGCTATAATTTATATTGAAGTGGTTGACCGGTTTCAAAAAACGTTGTGAACACCAAGAAAAATCGTGTTTGAATATAACAAAACAAAAACACACAAATCTTTTTATTACAGCACGCATTTGCGGTATGTTGAAACGATTAAATATATTTAAATTAAGTTTGAATGAAAGACTAAATTATATATATTTTTAAATACAAATAAAAAGTTAAAATAAAATATATTAAGCTGACAAAATTTAATTTTGATAAATAAAAAAAGTATACATTTTAAGCAATTATTCGTAATACTTTAGGCCAATAAATGGACTTATATAAAAGATTTAGTAAACATAAATACATTCGTAAACTAAATAAACTTTATAAAACAATGAGAAAGATTATTTAATAAAATATGTAATATTTAAAGTCGCATATAAATTTCAATGCTCTTATAAATGAATTAACTTAATCATTTCTAAAATAATAATGTGTTTTTTTAATACCAAAATTAAAAATAAAAAATAAAGATCTTAAAATTGAATACCATAAGCAAAATAAATTCATTAATTATTAAAGAACTCAAAAAGCGCTATTAATATTCTAATAATAATAAAGAATTTAAAAGGGCCTACGTGTATTTTTTGTTAAATTATAAAACAAAGCATTCAGTCAAGGTAAGTCACTAAATAACAGAATTCTAGAATGGAGAAAGCTAATT
Source organism: Globodera rostochiensis (assembly GCA_018350325.1). NCBI lineage: Eukaryota > Metazoa > Nematoda > Chromadorea > Rhabditida > Heteroderidae > Globodera > Globodera rostochiensis. The sequence goes on from JAEVLN010000011.1 coordinate 518,843, forward strand.
TTAACTAATATATTAATTATACTAAAAAATAAAAATGCAGAAATTGATTATATTTTACATAGGTATTATTAAGAACTGTATCAACTATTATAAATAAATAATCAATCACAAAGTCTACAAAATCTGTTTTGAGAAAACAATAATGTAAACCATAAAATCTTTATACGTGCAGTAGAACTAATCAGTAAATATCACTAACTAACACAAGTATCGTTTAAAATAAATGATTTCATAACGTAATAAAGAATGCTTCTATATTAATTACTTTATATGAAATTCATCAAATCTGTCACTGCTTTTGAGAACGATGTTCGCTGCAATTACGCAACGAACTATTCCTATCGAGTAAATAAATCAAAATTAATGATAACTTAATATATTATTTAAAAAAATTTTATAATTTCAAACCTAATTTTTATGAAATTATATCTATCCATACGCGTAATAGTGAAAAAATTTTTATCTTCATGGTTATGTCTATTAATTTCCGAAATGAGTCAACAATTTTATTTAAAAATATAGCGATTTAAAGCCTTTGGCGAAACTTGTATTAATTATAATGTAATAACTTCATTTTTCCTCCATACTCAACCAGGCTTCTTTCATTTCTATAGTTGCCAAATGTGTACAAATTTCCTTTTACATTTTTTTATTTACTATTTGACAGTGAATTTTGTTTATCTACTTAATACTTCTTATATTTATTTTTTATTGTTTGGTTAAATTAGTAAGTGAGGTACTGAAGTGATCCGCCCCGTGGTACATACCGCTAGGCTTGTTTGCACAAGGCCTGGTATGTTGCCCATGCCCACAAATCTGGCAAGTCCTCCAAATAAATAATAAAATGAAATTAGTATCGAATATATGACAAATGCAGTATTTTATTTGATTACCAGTGAGATGAGTTTAATTTTAAATAAACTAATTATTTTGTAAAAGCTTAATGTATTTTAATTTAGCATTCTATACAGGTAATTAAGTTGGGCTATTAGTTTCGCTAAATTATTTATCGTTAAAATTTTCATTCATTTTCTTCATTAGTAAATATTAATTTGATTTTTGGAATACTTCTAACTTACTTGTTGGTATGCGCAAATGCAAAGCGTCTTTTTAATTGAGTGCCGGCATATATACATGCATTGCTGCTAAAGACTTTTACTTATTTAACAAAATTAATTGTAAATCGGTAAAAGTTTGCCTGTTTTTCATTTTCTATTTATTGAGGGTTGAAGTAAATTCAACTATTTTTGTTTATTCATTTCTTGATTGCGTTTATTCGTATTTCAGATTGAAATTTAATTTAAAAAATTTACTCTTTCTATATTAAAGTTTAAATTTTGTTGAGATTTTTGTTGTCATTAAAACATAGCATGAGCTAATTAATTAAATGTAAATGGTTAAAAATTTTAGAACAATCAAATGTTTAAAATTTAACTATTTAATAAAATTTATTACATTTTAATTCCTAAGCAATGAATAGAATTAATTCGTTGGATGTTTGATTCTAAAGTCAAAATAATTTTATGATTTGAATTTTTTTAATGTATTTTCAAGACAGATTTGCATATTCAGCTCTTTTATATTTAAATTCTTAAATTACAGTTTTCATTAATTATTATAATATTTAACTTTCGTTTTTGCGGCGTCTTGAATTGACATCTGGTAAGTCACAAATTGTTTAAAATATGTTAACTTATTGTAGGATTCAAGAATTAGAAAATTAAAAAAAAATTTTTTTTTTCTGCTGTTTTTGTTAATCCAGAAGATAATTGTTGAACACCTGCAAACATAAAATTGAAAATACCCACTTAATTAATAATTATTTTCCTTTAATTTAATTTATATTTCAATTATAATTACTTTTGAATTTATTTAATCAAACAAAATTTAAATTTAGGAAATGGAGATCTTTTCTTTTACGAAATTCCAATATTTACATATACTATAAAAGTTTTGTAACATTTAAAAAGACAATTTTATTTGTTTATCATTTCATTTTCGTTTTAAAATTTTACGTGATTTTAAATTTTGTTTCGGATTCGCGAGTGTACCGCCTGAATACAGCCTGAAATTGGCGGCCCGATTAAACCGTGCTGGATCGTCAGAATTTGCTCGGGGTGGTATTTCTGCATTCAATTTAAATGTATTGTTGAATTGTTTGCCGGAATCAAATCATAATATCTTTTAATTCATTTTGTATATTTATTTTTGGTGGGTTTTTATTTTGCAGATACTACTCTTTCTTTATTTTCTCGTTAAATTTTTATATTTTATCAACAAGCACAATAAAAAAGATTTTTTTATTTGCAACTTTAGTCATTAAAATATGAGCCATCTAAAAAAAGAAAATTTTATATTTAAAAGATTTTTTTCAGCAAACAGCATGAACCACGTTTTTGATATCCACAGTGTCGCAAGATTGGTCAGCTTAGACTTGCCCAACTTGAATAATTGATTTTATTAACTCTTATATATGGATTAAGGTCTAACTTTAAAAAGGTGGTTTATTTTTTTAGATTGAAGTAATTAACAAGATCTTTACGTTATATTGGATAATTTTGTTTTAATCAAATATTTAAAAATTAGTTTTGGATATATTATTTGCATTTCTTATAGTAACTTATGCTTCCAAACTTATTACTTGATTTATAAACGCAAAATCTTTGCATGCCGAAAAAGTGCATGCGTCTCTTCTGTGAAAGCAAGAAATATTGGCCCCTGTTTTTGAAAAAATGAAATGCCTTAGATAACTAATTACATTGAATAAAATATAAATTTAAAAGCAAAGATAAAAAAAAAGTTAAAACGAATTCTATTCCATTAAACCAAAAATAAACTTAAACGGCAATTTTAAAAACACTAAAAATTAAAATGATTGTAGGAAAAATTAATAAACAAAAATAAATAAAGGAAAATTGGGAATGAAAAATAATGTAAGAAAAAATAAAGCGATTAATCAATTCAAGGACTTCAATTACCATAAAACGAAATAAAAATAAATACGAAAAATTATTTGAAAATGATAAATACAATCTCGCCTAGACCTTCAAAAAAATGTTTTAGTCTTTGCCGAAACGTAGATTTTAAAAGACCTGCAAAAACTAATAAATCAAATACATATTTTAAATTAAATGCATGTTTTGATTAAACAATCACGTTAAATAATGAAATTTTAAAAAATAATTTTGAGAAAAATAAGGTGACAGCAGAATTCACTTTTTTATTTGATCATTACTTTAACATTTAATCCTTCTGCCTGCCATAATACAATTCAGTAAGAATGCAGAAATAGTTTGCAAAGCTTTTCTCACTACCAGACATTTAATTAGTCGGTGTTTGTCTTATTTAATATATCCGGGCTTGCGTGGATTTCTCATGTGTTTCATTTTTAATTATGACAATCTTTTTGTAAAAGTTTTATTAATTATGATTTTATTTGAAGAAAACAAAATCGTATATTGTGTTACATAAAGCGATATTAAAGATTTATACATTTCTAGCATTTTTATATTATTATTTATTTATATAAATATTTTGTATTTTTTGAAAAATTTTAGATTTATGGCTTGGTTTTATAATTCAAATTAGAATCAAGTTTTGGCAAACACTTTCTAAAATTTTCCGGAATTCAACAAAGGATTGAGACAAATTTATTTTAATTAATCTTAATGCTAAACTATTATTTTCAGCTAGTTTCGGGTAAAAGAGATTGGCCAAAATGGAATAATTTATTGTTTGCAAAAAAAGTCTTGGGTGAAAGAACTATTTGGCGGAACCTAAAACCTCCCTTCTAAATCTTATTCCTAAACTACTATTTCAGCTAGTTTTAGGGTAAAAGAGATTGGCCAAATGGAATATTTATTGTTTGCAAAAAAAGTCCTTGGGTGAAAGAACCATTTGGCGGAACCTAAAACCTCCCTTCTAATCTTAATTCCTAAACTACTATTTCAGCTAGTTTCGGGTAAAAGAGATTGGCCAAAATGGAATAATTATTGTTTGCAAAAAAAAGTCTTGGGTGAAAAGAACCATTTGGCGGAACCTAAAACCACCCTTCTAAATGATATTCCTAAACTACTATTTTCAGCTAGTTTCGGGTAAAAGAGATTGGCCAAAATGGAATAATTTATTGTTTGCAAAAAAAGTCTTGGGTGAAAGAACCATTTGGCGGAACCTAAAACCTCCCTTCTAAATGATAATTCCTAAACTACTATTTTCAGCTAGTTTCGGGTAAAAGAGATTGGCCAAAATGGAATAATTTATTGTTTGCAAAAAAAGTCTTGGGTGAAAGAACTATTTGGCGGAACCTAAAACCTCCCTTCTAAATGTTAATTCCTAAACTACTATTTTCAGCTAGTTTCGGGTAAAAGAGATTGGCCAAAATGGAATAATTTATTGTTTGCAAAAAAAGTCTTGGGTGAAAGAACTATTTGGCGGAACCTAAAACCTCCCTTCTAAATCTTAATTCCTAAACTACTATTTTCAGCTAGTTTCGGGTAAAAGAGATTGGCCAAAATGGAATAATTTATTGTTTGCAAAAAAAGTCTTGGGTGAAAGAACCATTTGGCGGAACCTAAAACCTCCCTTCTAAATGATAATTCCTAAACTACTATTTTCAGCTAGTTTCGGGTAAAAGAGATTGGCCAAAATGGAATAATTTATTGTTTGCAAAAAAAGTCTTGGGTGAAAGAACTATTTGGCGGAACCTAAAACCACCCTTCTAAATGATAATTCCTAAACTACTATTTTCAGCTAGTTTCGGGTAAAAGAGATTGGCCAAAATGGAATAATTTATTGTTTGCAAAAAAAGTCTTGGGTGAAAGAACCATTTGGCGGAACCTAAAACCTCCCTTCTAAATCTTAATTCCTAAACTACTATTTTCAGCTAGTTTCGGGTAAAAGAGATTGGCCAAAATGGAATAATTTATTGTTTGCAAAAAAAGTCTTGGGTGAAAGAACCATTTGGCGGAACCTAAAACCTCCCTTCTAAATGATAATTCCTAAACTACTATTTTCAGCTAGTTTCGGGGTAAAAGAGACATTGGCCAAAATGGTATGATAATTTAGAAAAACCAATAAAAAAGCTAAATTAAATCGCGAAGACTTCAACCTAACTTAAAGTATATTTTTGATTTGCTTAATCAACGTTTAAAATTTAAGATTTTTGATTTTATTTTATTGGAGAATGTGTTTTTTAACAAAACGAAAATCCTATATTTATCGATAAATTTTTATTAATTTTACATTATTAAAATGTGCTTTATTTAAATAAAATGGTTTCTTTAAAATTTATGTTTTCAATCAGCTTCTTGTTCAAAGTACAGAGGCATCCATTGTACTGTACGAAATTTGAATCTAGACTTTCTCCAACGAGGCCTTTTATCAGAGCCATTCCTTTTATTATTTAAACAACATTTCTTTAAAATGATTGTTTGTTGCATAAAACAAGTTTTATTATTTATTCTTGCACATTTCCGTAGACTGTATAATATAATTTAAAACTAATAAAAGAAGAAGAATTCTTTCTTTTATTTTGATTAGATTTTATTATGCTAACATTTAGCCAACTTCAACAACTGAACCATCTTTTGGGCATCCTTCTTAGTGTTACGGTAATATGAAAGCACACGGTCTTTATTCCGCTTATTACTTTAAATTACATTACAAATTTTTTTAATAATTATTTAAATAATTCTCTTTTATTTAATTTAATTTTTTGGTTCACCTTAATAAATTAATCGGCTTTACGTTATTAATATTGTGACATTTTGTTTTAATATATTCTTTTTATTTTTTTGTTTAATATCGAATTTATTTATTTATTTATTTTGTATGACGAACCATCATTATATGAATGTTATTCAATTTCTGACGAATATATGATAATTACATATATTTTATAAGTTACTCACAATTTATATATGTTCTGCAACCAGAATAAGGAAGATCAAAATTATGTAATTGTAGTTTTTTAAGTTGAGAGAAGAAGAAAAAAGCTTATTAATCATATTATTAAAGTGTTTCTAAAAACACTTAGCAACCGTATTTCCGTTTTTATTTTGTTGATAAATTTTATTTCTTTAACATTTTGATTATTATTTAGGGTGTAACATAAGTTTTGTCGCAAAATTTTTTTTGAAGGAAATTTATTTTTTTAAATTCAACAAAATATTATCATGATTTGAAATATCCACCTTTATGATTTGTAAAATGTTGCCTTTTTTTTGGATATATTTTTGCCCCCTGTCTTTTGAATGGAGCTGAGCTATGGGCCAAAAACTAAATGTGCTTTTTTTTGAACATACTCTGTTTGAGACTCTATTTTTCTTTTACAATCTAATATTATCGGTAATTGTAGTTTTGGATAGCGAGAACATAGATGGGAGAAGAACTCATGCTCCCGGGCCCTTCGATTCATTAAGGTTTTGCAAAGCCTGGTTTGGTTATCGTCCCAGAGGAAATTCGTGTGAAATTACTGCGCGAATGTCAGATTTGGGCATGGTCGCCCGAGGCACCATAAAAAAAAAGAGAATAAATCGTGGTCTTGCGAAAGATACAAAGATAACATGTCTAACAAACAAATGAAGTAGAGAGCAAGCTAATCCGCAGCAAAATAAGCGAATTATGAATTTTTTTAAATATCAAAAAAATTTAGCGACAAAACTTATGTTACACCTTAAGTAAGTTGTTCTTTTTTTTAATAAGCAAATGCTTTTCACTTTTGCTTCTAATAGCATATTAAAACTTATAATTTTAAAGATAGGAATTTGTTTTTTTAGTTACTTTTTTGAACATTTTATTTTTTGAAGAAATAGTGTGCTAAAAAGAGAGAGTCAGACGGTTAGAGTAATTTGGTCTTCAACCCCATCTAATAATTTTTTAGTTACTTTTTTGAACATTTTATTTTTTGAAGAAATAGTGTGCTAAAAAGAGAGAGTCAGACGGTTAGAGTAATTTGGTCTTCAACGCACCCCATCTAATAATTTTTTAGTTACTTTTTTGAATACTAAAAAGAGAGAGTCAGACGGTTAGAGTAATTTGGTCTTCAACGCACCCCATCTAATAATTTTTTAGTTACTTTTTTGAACATTTTATTTTTTGAAGAAATAGTGTGCTAAAAAGAGAGAGTCAGACGGTTAGAGTAATTTGGTCTTCAACGCACCCCATCTAATAATTTTTTAGTTACTTTTTGAACATTTTATTTTTTGAAGAAATAGTGTGCTAAAAAGAGAGAGTCAGACGGTTAGAGTAATTTGGTCTTCAACGCACCCCATCTAATAATTTTTTGTTACTTTTTTGAACATTTTATTTTTTGAAGAAATAGTGTGCTAAAAAGAGAGACGGTTAGAGTAATTCGGTCATGACGCGCCAATATTTTACGGCAAAATATAAAGTTAAATTTTAAAATGACAAAATGCTTTCTTTTCTTATTCTTAAAACATTTTTGAAGCAAAATATTCATTTAAAAATAATAATCACTATTTTTTTTTCTGCATTTTGTAAATTTTACAATACGAAGATGTAAATATAATCTTATTTCTTAATTTGTCTTTTGTTATTTATAAATTAATGCACGTTGTTTTTATTTGTGTTATTAAACGTATAAGAATAACAATTTTTAAGTACTGTTCGTTTAATAATAAGTTAAATTTATTATTATTAGAGTGAAATTGGCCGGCATTAGCCAATGCCCAGCTGCCTCTATGGTTGTTGGTTCCATGAAAATTGCATAAATCGTTTTAATGTTTTTACTTTACATTTAATAATAAGAAATTATTCCATGCTGTTAAACTTAAAGGCCATAAATATTTGTATCACAAATTAATCTTTTAATATTCTGTTTGAAAAATTATATTCCTTTTCTGTTTCATAATACTGCTATTAATAAATTAGTTTATTGATATGCTTCTAAAAAATATTTGTTTATGTGGTGAGTTATAATAATAAATGTTGCATAGACTAAACATTTGTCAAGATGATATGTAAATTTAATTTATTAATTAGATTACCATTTAATTTATTAATTAGATTACCATTATGTATATAATTTAATTATTCACAGTTCTCCACTCGATTCACATCATTTCTGTGATCTCAGCATGGTCTAAAATTCATTTATTGTAAAAACAAACTACTTATACTATCTATAAATAGCAGCCCTCGGTCGAAATTATTTGATTTATATTCATTTAATAGTTCAGCATTCGTATTAATACATTTTATTTGTGAAGAAAATTTCTTAATTGTGCAGTATTTATTATTTATTTAAATGTAATTAATGATTTTAAGTATTGCATCTATTGCGTGCCATTATCCTTTTAATCAATTTAATTTATTTTGGTATTTAATCATTTTAAAATTTAATTGCAATGATTCATATACTCTTCCTCTTTAGGAAAAACATATTGGTAATTGATTTAGTGAGTTTAGTTTCATGAGAAATTTAGAATTGTGTTTACTCATTTTGAGAGGCCTATTTAACATGTTGTTTTATAATTTTGTTAGTCTTTTTGGATTAATGCTTTCTTAATTGCATATATAACTGTTATGTTGAATGAACTGTTAAGGCGTCGTCCATATTTTTATTTAAACTTTGTGTTAATTGACATTAATTATTTTTGGTGAAAATTTATATTAATATTTTTTTACATTTTATTATTGAATTACTCTTGTCTTAGTCGATTTTTTCATTAAATATTTTTGTTTTGTTATTTCATTTATGATTTTGTCCGTGTTTATTATTTTTGATTTTTTTAATTATGTAAATTTTTTATATTTTTTAAATAATATTCGTTTATATGAGATAAATTATTTATTTTTTTTTATAAATTTTTTTACTAGCGCATCACACGAGCTCGTCTTCCGGAAGGAATTTGAAGACTTTCCCTATGAGATGGCTGTGTTTCGCAATAACTCATTTTTAAAGAAATTTAAATTTTAAATTAAATAGTTGACAATTAATAAGTATACCATTTTACATTTTCTTTGCCTCATGAAATGTTTAAATGTAGCTAATTGAAGTTTTTTGCATGCATATAATGACGAATTGTATTATGTAAAATAATTCAAATAATTATATAAATTAAATGAAAAAGAAAATTGTTCTTTATTATTTAAAGATAATAAACTTTTTTAAATGTAAAAAGGAATTAGGAAATTTCCACGACCTTAAAAATAAAATGTATTTTAGGTGTATATATTGGAGTTACATGAGCTATTGCAATTGTAAAAGCTTTTATACTTGTAGTAAAATTCGATGCCTCGAATATCAGGTTATTATACTTTGTCGTTTTATTATTTATTCTTAATTTTATGTGCATTTAATATTTTATTAATTTTCTGAATTTTCTAGGTTTTAATTTCAATCTACTTTTATTTTCAATATAAAGTTGAAAACTTGTATACTTTTTTTCTGACAAATGTGCAATAAAACACAAGCGTGTATTCTTCAACTTTAGTCGAGAAGGCCACCGAATGTGAGAAATTTAGGATGACAGAGAATAAGGTAAGCGTTTAAAAAATAAAATGATTTATATAAACCTTTAATAAATTTTTTTTTTTTTAGTCATGCGAATTTTTATATTCTTTAAATGTAACAATTTTTACAATTAATAGTTTATTAGAGAAAAGTTTTATTTCAAATTATGTAAAAGCAACGCAGGCAAGGCGGCGCCACCAGAACAAAATTAAATTATAATGTATAGATTGATTGTGGCGGAGTTTAAAGAATTTTTATGATAAATTTTTCGAAAATTATTACAACGCTATATTTATCGTTAACTTGTGAATAAACGTTATTGGTCTTTCTTTGATTATTTGTTAGAATCAATTGAGTTGCTCTTGAGATGCAATTATTGAAAAAATATTTGAATCTTTTTATAATTATTTATTATGTTTCGTGACGGATGTTTATAATATTACTTTAAAATTTTTGTTTGGTAGTTGTTTTTTTGAAATTTTTTGTTCACTCTTCTTGAATTACTATAAAATGGAGATTTTGTTCTTTTAATTTATAATCAATCACAAAATATTATTTATAAATAATTTTAAATTTTTTGAGCTCGAAAAAACTTTTAAGTTTTATTGCAACGATGTTTCAGATATATATAAACAATAATTATTTATGATTTATTGTGACATAGATTACCCAAACATCGTCAATTAATTATTTTCTCTTCACTAAAAAATTAATATAGTATAAGAATTGCGGCCAGTTTCAACTTCGAACAAAATCCGAGGCCATTGTTTTAAACATCTCTTATTAAAGCCGAAAAAGCAGAATGGAAGAATTCTGGGCAATTTATCACGCGAGATTTAAGCTAATATAAAATTTTAAAAAAATCCGATTAATAAGACCAAAAATATTTTATCAACTAAAAACTTAATTCAAAATGTCTTTTGTAAATCGTTAAAGATTCCTACGTTAAAGGCAGTGATGGATAGCTCGATGCTCTCACAAACACATTGTTTTATGCACATCTAACGTTTTTAGTCCAGCGAGTTCTCACAAGTTAATCAAAAGTAACGAGTGTGCAAAACCAAATAAAGAAAGAATGAATCCTCAATTAAAAAATATAAAAAAAATGTTGTTTAAAATATTAAAAAATAACACTGGAAAGCCCCACTCTTCCAGCAATTAAAACAATTAATTAACTAATCTAAAACCAAAAAGAAATAATCCTCAATCATTTGAATTCTAACAGCAAAACTGGTTCAATAGTAAACAAATAGTCATCGCTTATTAAATTTTATTCAATGACGCCTTTCATACATTTTACTTAAATAATGAATATTTTAAAATTTTATTATCTCCTTTCCAATAGTTTAAATATAGCTTAATAAAACGGATTATTGAATCGAAGATAAAATAAGCATATATTTAATTGAAAACTGCAAATGCCAAAATACGAAGTTGGAAAAGTTAAAGATGATTTAAATAGTTGTAAACAAAATAATCAGAATTAATAAATCCAACAGCGAAGTGTCTTCAATGAAAATGGAAGCGTTGTGGGTGACGCGAGCGGGACCGCATCATCACAACTAGAAATCTACGTTCCGCATCCGTGCAAAAATTCCTTTATCAAGTAAACAAGATTCTTGTATGGTAGTGAACCCCAACGACTCAAAAATTTATGCAACGCAAGCTTTAAAATAAAATTGTTACGAATAATTTGTTAATGTAAAAAATTTTTTTACTAAGAATTTTAAAAATGTTTGTACAAAGAAATACATCGCAAATAATAAACAAGGCAAAAAACAATATATATTAATTGAATGCATTTACAAAAAAAAACAATTTCTTAATTCTTGAAATGTGTAGTGCTCACAACAAAGGAGTTCAAACAACATGAATAAATTTTTTGAGACCTATAATCGCAACTTGTGGATTTAAAAAATAGCATTGAGCTTAATTTAAACTTAATATTCATAAGTTTTGTATAATGATGAGACTAAATAAACAAGTTTTTTGTCGACACAACAAACTAAAAAAGTCATACTGAGGCGGTCATCGCGAGGCAACCATCATCGTAGCAGGAAACATTTATGCTAAAGCAAAAATGCTTGAGGAATAAATATTTAAAAAATTTAAATTGCACCAATTAAAGCAATTTCTACTATTTTTAAATATCAAACTATTTATTGCCAACATAAATTAAAAACTATACATGAGCAAAGAAATTTAGCCCAAAAAACGCCTTATGCCAAAAACTAAGAATAAAATATCCGCAAACTCTGCACCAACAGTAAGAAATAGCGAACTTAATACCATTAATGTAAAAAATCGTTGATTTCTAGTTGATTTTTTATTAGTAGAGATAAGTAAAATTCGACCACGAATTTATAATAAATAAGTACTACACAAGATCAATTGCCTTTCTGGGCACGAGGAAATAATAATAGTTAAATTTATTTAAAAAACGAAACAAATACATACATAAACTTATGTTTTGTTTCGGCTGGAGTAAGGGCTCGGTGAAAACAAATTTAGTAAAATAATATACCAGTAAATTTCTTTGTGATGAATTAATCAAAATAAACCCTAATTTCATATTTAACAAGGCTAACCCTTCTTATATTACAATAAGCCAAAACAACAATAAAATCTAATAAGATTTAGGGCCACACTGAGTAATGCCCGATGCAGATGTAGCAGCAGTAACGCGAATTTAAGCTTAAAGTTGTCGTTGAAATAATCAGAAATAGAAAATCTAAACCTATGTGCTTTTAAATTTTGGCATACAAACTATATTTAACTATTTGGTAAATTATAAATTAATAAAAAACTAATTTATTAAAAAATATCAAACATTATTAAAATACTAAACATTTTAAACCAATTAAAAACTATTAAATCTTTTAAACAATGCTTTATTTTCTTGAAAAATTACCGAAATACAAAATTGTTTTGATATTCGATTATTAGATAAATATGTTTTTAAAATTAAAGACAATTTACAAATTTTTCTAGAATTTCACTATAGAAATATTTAATTTACACTATCTACAGGATTTGACATAGTACATTCTAAAGAAATATTTATCGTGTTGAAAAAATTTGAAGTAATTCCGCATCACTTAAAAAGGAATTAAATTACAAATGTGAATTAAAATGAGTGCAAAATATAGTTTAATAGTAAAATTGCAAACACTCTAATTTTAAAAATTTGAGGCGCGTCACCGACCCGTTCCCACGAAAAAATATTAAAGAAACATAAACATGCCACACATTTAACTTTTGACAAATTTTGTGTTATTAACTCATATTTTGTGTGGTTAAGTTCGGAACATATATAAGTAATATTACTACCTGGTATTTAATTTTACTTTTAATTATCAAGCTCTAGAAAGTTACTTATAATTTCTTTGTTAATTTTAAGCTGCATTAAAAATAAACAAATATTCAAACATAAATATTTACTATTAAACAATGCATTTTAACCTTAATGGATTTTAGCTGCAAAAATTTAAATGGGCACTAAGTTTGCAATAAAAAATTAATCTAGCCTTTTAAATGCGCGATAAAGTTACCGTGCCAGAAAACAAATTGGTTGATTGTTTAACTCAAATACTAAGTCATTTAAATTTGTACAAACTTTATTTGTTACTTCATTTTTATTGGCAAGGAAATGAGAAAAGCAAGCAGACTTCTGCGAGCCAAAATTTTTCCCGGTCGTACGAATGAATGCACTGCATAAATATTAAATAAATGGCACTAATCACGCAAGCACAACTTTTGATATTATCAAAAAAGATAATTATACCAAGTTATCTGTTAGAACATCGAAACTTGCCAATAATATATTTTAAAAAAGATAAAAATGCATAAATAAAAACTTTGACCTATCCAATAAACATTATCAATATTCAAAAATAACAAAAATATTTATTTGAAAATAATAATGTTAATTCACAAAAATATTAAACATGTACCTATACAAAGATTTACCTCGTGTAAACGACATATTCCATTAAAATAACGCATTGTTAAAACAACTATTCGTATGCTTAACAGTCATACTACGCCGGGTTGACAAATTATGAGTTATTTTTGACTCCTTAAGTTGCTCGTCAATTCTAGCCCAGGCCATTTGACATTAAATATAAGTGAAAATCAATATTAAAAAAATGCATCCAAATAGAAACAAAATCTAGTTCAATTTTTATTAAATTATAACTTAAACCGAAATAATCTCGATTTCCTGTATTTCATCAAAACTTTTTGGATAAACAAAGGAGTCAATCATTCAATCATCCATTAAATAAAAAAACAACTATTATATTCAATGCAGCTACAAAATTGGATAGGTTCAGTGTTGACATTCAACTAATTCAACACAAAATAAATCATAATATTGTAAAAACAAAAGAGACTTTAACTATGAAAATATTAACTGTGATTTTTAATGTTTTAACCCAAACATTTACGAATTATTTATCACAAAACTTTTTTTTAAATTATGGTTACGAATGAAATAGTCAATTAAAATTTGTTAAATTAAATAGATTATAATAAAAATCTCATACAGTCTAGTTAAGAATACCCTAAACTTAATAAAATGTCCACATATATTAAATGGAGATGGACTGCGAGCAAAAGGAAAATAATTATAATTATATTAATAAAGGATATTGATTAGTCATTCAGCTAATAACTCTTTGCCAAAGCGTCAGGCAATGGAGACATTGAATTAAAAATCATAAAATGAGCTCTTAATTTTAGTCTTAAGAATCTCAGGATTATTTTCTGCTAGATGCCAAAACAATTTGAGAGTAATATATAAAATTTATTAAAATTAAAAAATGCGAACAATGATTAAATTTATTGAATATGTAATTTAAAGTAGAGCATTGAAAACAGCTGAGAAACATTTCATACATATTACATATTATAATTATATTCGCGTATCAAAAAATGAATCTTAGCTAATTACATAATTTAAAACCCATCGGTCAATCATCAAATAAAACTAATTATAATAATTAAATTTTTGCTAATATATAATAAATATAAAAAACTTTAAAAAATGAAACCTTGAAAAAATAAATACTGCTTAAAAATATAAAATAAACCGTGGGCAGTATTTTGGAAAGCTGCAAGAAGACTTTTGTTTGATCAATGATTTTTTGTGATTTATCATTCAGCCTTTTTTGAAATCTCCACCCCTCCGCAGCATGTTAATCAAACGCAAAGAATAATTGACGAAAATATTGGCGTACGACAATGATGATAAAAAATGTTTGCATTGACATGTCTTAGAAGTCTTAAAATTGCAACTTTGTAAAGTGATAAAACCTTCTATAGTTTTTACTTAAAATATTAACGCCGACGGAAAATGAATCAATACCACTGTGCAATATCATCAAGCACTATTTTATCTATTTACGATTATTTTATATCCAGAATAAAATAATATTTTAACTAATCATCAAGGCGCAAAAACATTGAGTTTTATGAGAATTAATTAGACCTAAAACAGTCAAATTTGTAATTCATAATTGAAAAACAAAAATGAAAATTATTTTTTTAAAAAGAAATTTTTATTCAATTACTTTTTTGGGTCGAAAATGTGGCACAAAATTAATATCCAAACAATTAATTTGGTAAATTGTCAGATTTTAATTAATAATTATTTAAAAAGGATATACACATGCTACTCCGCCAAAAAAATATACGAGACGGAAAAAGCTATTTGCCTGTCTATGTTGCAATATGGTGACATTATTATAAAAATAATGATCAAATAATCACTCAAACAAAATAAATTCGGCTACGAGTATAGAATTCAAAGTGAATTAGAAAATGATTCGTAAAGCAACATTGGTTTAAAAGAGTTATTTTGCTAAAAAAAAGGATTTAAAACCAAAACAAAAAAAGATAATAATAAATACTAATTTATATAAATGAGAGAAAAAAATATGACAATTTTCTCCGCACCAGAATTGTTCCTAAAAGTGATTATTTCTTCTTATCGTAATGCTGCCGAGTTTTTTTAATATGAAATTATGTTAAAATTTAAAGTTTGATTTAAATCCGTAATTTTAAAATTAAAAAGTACATTTATATGAAAATTTATCAGATTCATTAAAAAAGCAAATTCTAAATAAATAATTTATTTGTTACAAGAAAATTTGAAAAATTATTATCATTGTTCCAGCAAGGTTTTAATATTTTTGTTTGTGTTTGTTCTAATCAATTTTAATAAACGCGCATAAAATATGCTCATATTTTAATATACATTTGTTAATTCCTTAAAATATTAAATATAATATTGCACCCATACGCATTAAATAAATTGCATATTGTGTGCATTTTTCTCAAATTCAACATGTTAAAATCAATTTAATAGTGAAAGAGTTTTAGTAAAAAAATATGACTTATTTGTTCATTAATGGAAAAACAAATGAAATTAATAAAGAACAAATGAATGAAAACAAAACAATATTAACTAAAAGATAAAGTATAATTGAAGCTTTCAAACAACATCTTAAGTAAAATTATATAATGGGAGTGTGTATATTAAAAATAAATCATGTTTTCGGAGCATCTTCTTTGTTTCAAATAAAAATTAATAAAAAAATAAAATAATATTCAAACAATTTATAACAAACAAATTAATTTTGACACAGTTGCGATCCACATTAATAAGAAGGTCAAACGTGTACCGGACATGTGTTAAAACAGATTTTTCTCCCCTCGCCCGGACACCGACGACAGGTGTCAAAACAATTTTAGCAGGCAAAAAAACAATAGTTTAAAATTTATTAAAAATAAATTTTGTATTTAGAGAAATAAACAAGACTTTAGCATCACATCTTAAATTTATTAGTGCAAAATTTGTAATAAAATAAAAAGTTTGTGGAAGACTTAAAAAAACTGACGCCAGAGCCATGTAATTAATAATATTTTAAAGCGTCTTATTTTGTGATGCAGAAAAAAACGTTTATTTATTAAAAGACCATATATCGAATTAACGCTTTTTATTTTAAATGTTTTGTTAAATAAAAATTATTAGTTAACTTCCATAGAAGTTTCATAGAGTATTAAAACTAAGAATGATACATTTTGAATGAAATATAAACGTTATATAATTTAAAGTGTTTTTACTTAAATCTAAAAATTGGACTTATTTATAGAAAAAAAAGTTGATTTAATAATAAAGTTAAGGGCATTTGAAATCAAAAAAATAAAAAAATAAAAATGCTAAATATTAGATGATAAAGATTCAAAAGTTTTACCTTTATTTATATAAACTAAAATAATTTTATTAGTAAATTCTATACAAACCCATAATACCGTATTTCCTCAAATAGAAGACCCCCCTCAATTAGAAGACCCCCCCCCTAATAGAAGACCCCCATAACTTTTTGGGTCATAAAAGAAATTGATTTGGGAGAGAATGATCAAAGCGATGTTTCGATTGATGCTACTTTAAATGATGATCACCAACATTTTGATTGTTAAAATTTTACTGTTGTTGAGAATATATTAGGGTGGGCAATCAGGTTCCGGGACTAAGGTACTGTGAAGCCGAACCAATTGCACCACCAACAATCTGCTGTCCCCGCCCCCCCCCGTGATGACCGGACGTCCATTTAAGTGATCAGCCCTAACGATAGAAAAGGAATTCCCCCCCCCCCCATCACTTGTGTGCCTTCTCTCTCTGCTGCGGACGATCGATCCACCTATCCTTTTACTTCACCGCCGATAAACCTATCCATCATCCCGGGTCTCACCGGGACCGGGAAAAAAACCCGGGAATTCCCGGTTTTATCCCCTATTAAATTCCCGGTTTTATTTGCTGAAATCCCGGTCCCGGTTTTTCACAAAAATCCCGGTCCCGGCCTACTCTAGAATATATCGAGCAAATTTATAAAAATATGCTAATCAACAAAGCTTTTGTTTTTTAAATAAAAGCCAAATTTTACATGTTCTCTGAATAATTTGTCAAAAAAGGGTTGAACAATAAAGACCCCCCTCAATTAGAAGACCCCCCCCCCTAATCCCTTTGGAGTGGGGTTGAACAATAGAAGACCCCCCTCAATTAGAAGACCCCCCCCCCCCCCCTAATAGAAGACCCCTTTGGAGAGGGGTTGAACAATAGAAGACCCGGGTCTTCTATTTGAGGAAATACGGTATGTTTGGAATCTATGAAAACTTATAGAAGTTATAAAGTATCAACTTCAACCCACTTAAACTACAAAATGGGGAACACACAATTGTATTATTACCTAATTGGCCAAATATACTGGTTAGCTTAAATTTATTTCTAATATTTTTTAAAACAGATGTCAAAACACTAATTATCTTGAAACAAAAAATATAAAAATTAAAAAATAAAACTAACAAAAAGTAAGCAAGATTATTTAAAACAATTTTTAACAAACATTAATAGTAATCTTTTTAATAAAATAGTTTGGTAAAAATTATGTTCGACAAAAATGCGCGCTTGACAAGCGCCATCTAGAATTGAAATTTAGGCGTACATAAAAAAGTTAAATTCATAAATTTAAAATTGCTAAACATTTCAGATCAAAAAATACAATTAAGAACTATGGACGGCCATCACATAAATTATATATAAATAATTGGCTCAACATCGACAATCACGGAGCTAGCAAGAGGAAGACACGAGCATTTTACAAAATTACGATAGCGCACCAATTTGAAAGAAAAACTTTCTCTAAATATCGATTACGTAATAATTAAATATAGTTATACTAGCGGGTTAGGTGCGCCTAACGGCGCACCAACCGCTAGAAGGTACGATATTATGAACAGATTTGAAATTGAGAATGAAAATTTTGATAGATTTGTACAAAGCATTATATCTCATAGACATTGTCGGCCCATAAGAATTTTTACTTCGTCTATTCTTGCTTACAGGCATGCGACACACATTCCGACCCATGCGCAGTAACACATGCCTATGAGATTTTAGCCCTAATCTAAGAACTAAGTCCTACTAACAAAAAAACAGCACAATTACCTTTTGTTCGTTTGATCACTCGGCGGCGCACATTTGAGCTATCTCAAGCAATACAAATTCTCTTTCTTGGTCTCAACTAAAACTCATCTAATCATCTTCGTCTAGTAGGTCCCTAAAAACTACATTCTTCACCTTTCTTTCGAAATTATTATGATCTAATCTAATTCTCAGCATGTTCCATGCCCTTGCTCTCGAAAGAGCCACATACAATTGCCCATGGCTAAATACATCTTTTCTTAAATCAATTCCCACTCGCTCAAGGGTTTGGCCTTGAGCCTTATTAATGGTCATTGCAAATGCTAACACCAATGGAAATTGGTGCCTATGCAAATCAAACGGGTATTCATCGGCACAGCAAAGTGTGATCCGAGGGATGATACACCGTCTGACCTGCCTTTGCAAAAAAAGCCTAGGGTGAAAGAACCATTGCGCGGAACCTAAAACCACCCTGCTGAATCTTATTTCTAAACTATTATTTTCAGCTAGTTTCAGGTAAAAGAGACTGGCCAAAATGGAATAATTTAATGTTTGCAAAAAAAGCCTAGGGTGAAAGAACCATTGCGCGGAACCTAAAACCACCCTGCTGAATCTTATTTCTAAACTATTATTTTCAGCTAGTTTCAGGTAAAAGAGACTGGCCAAAATGGAATAATTTAATGTTTGCAAAAAAAGCCTAGGGTGAAAGAACCATTGCGCGGAACCTAAAACCACCCTGCTGAATCTTATTTCTAAACTATTATTTTCAGCTAGTTTCAGGTAAAAGAGACTGGCCAAAATGGAATAATTTAATGTTTGCAAAAAAAGCCTAGGGTGAAAGAACCATTGCGCGGAACCTAAAACCACCCTGCTGAATCTTATTTCTAAACTATTATTTTCAGCTAGTTTCAGGTAAAAGAGACTGGCCAAAATGGAATAATTTAATGTTTGCAAAAAAAGCCTAGGGTGAAAGAACCAATGCGCGGAACCTAAAACCACCCTGCTGAATCTTATTTCTAAACTATTATTTTCAGCTAGTTTCAGGTAAAAGAGACTGGCCAAAATGGAATAATTTAATGTTTGCAAAAAAAAGCCTAGGGTGAAAGAACCAATGCGCGGAACCTAAAACCACCCTGCTGAATCTTATTTCGAAACTATTATTTTCAGCTAGTTTCAGGTAAAAGAGACTGGCCAAAATGGAATAATTTAATGTTTGCAAAAAAAGCCTAGGGTGAAAGAACCATTGCGCGGAACCTAAAACCACCCTGCTGAATCTTATTTCTAAACTATTATTTTCAGCTAGTTTCAGGTAAAAGAGACTGGCCAAAATGGAATAATTTAATGTTTGCAAAAAAAGCCTAGGGTGAAAGAACCATTGCGCGGAACCTAAAACCACCCTGCTGAATCTTATTTCTAAACTATCATTCTCAGCTAGTTTCAGGTAAAAGAGACTGGCCAAAATGGAATAATTTAATGTTTGCAAAAAAAGCCTAGGGTGAAAGAACCATTGCGCGGAACCTAAAACCACCCTGCTGAATCTTATTTCTAAACTATTATTTTCAGCTAGTTTCAGGTAAAAGAGACTGGCCAAAATGGAATAATTTAATGTTTGCAAAAAAAGCCTAGGGTGAAAGAACCATTGCGCGGAACCTAAAACCACCCTGCTGAATCTTATTTCTAAACTATTATTTTCAGCTAGTTTCAGGTAAAAGAGACTGGCCAAAATGGAATAATTTAATGTTTGCAAAAAAAGCCTAGGGTGAAAGAACCATTGCGCGGAACCTAAAACCACCCTGCTGAATCTTATTTCTAAACTATTATTTTCAGCTAGTTTCAGGTAAAAGAGACTGGCCAAAATGGAATAATTTATGTTTGCAAAAAAAGCCTAGGGTGAAAGAACCAATTGCGCGGAACCTAAAACCACCCTGCTGAATCTTATTTCTAAACTATTATTTTCAGCTAGTTTCAGGTAAAAGAGACTGGCCAAAATAGGAATAATTTAATGTTTGCAAAAAAAGCCTAGGGTGAAAGAACCAATTGCGCGGAACCTAAAACCACCCTGCTGAATCTTATTTCTAAACTATTATTTTCAGCTAGTTTCAGGTAAAAGAGACTGGCCAAAATGGAATAATTTAATGTTTGCAAAAAAAGCCTAGGGTGAAAGAACCAATTGCGCGGAACCTAAAACCACCCTGCTGAATCTTATTTCTAAACTATTATTTTCAGCTAGTTTCAGGTAAAAGAGACTGGCCAAAATGGAATAATTTAATGTTTGCAAAAAAAGCCTAGGGTGAAAGAACCAATGCGCGGAACCTAAAACCACCCTGCTGAATCTTATTTCTAAACTATTATTTTCAGCTAGTTTCAGGTAAAAGAGACTGGCCAAAATGGAATAATTTAATGTTTGCAAAAAAAGCCTAGGGTGAAAGAACCAATTGCGCGGAACCTAAAACCACCCTGCTGAATCTTATTTCTAAACTATTATTTTCAGCTAGTTTCAGGTAAAAGAGACTGGCCAAAATGGAATAATTTAATGTTTGCAAAAAAAGCCTAGGGTGAAAGAACCAATTGCGCGGAACCTAAAACCACCCTGCTGAATCTTATTTCTAAACTATTATTTTCAGCTAGTTTCAGGTAAAAGAGACTGGCCAAAATGGAATAATTTAATGTTTGCAAAAAAAGCCTAGGGTGAAAGAACCAATGCGCGGAACCTAAAACCACCCTGCTGAATCTTATTTCTAAACTATTATTTTCAGCTAGTTTCAGGTAAAAGAGACTGGCCAAAATGGAATAATTTAATGTTTGCAAAAAAAGCCTAGGGTGAAAGAACCATTGCGCGGAACCTAAAACCACCCTGCTGAATCTTATTTCTAAACTATTAGTTCAGCTAGTTTCAGGTAAAAGAGACTGGCCAAAATGGAATAATTTAATGTTTGCAAAAAAAGCCTAGGGTGAAAGAACCATTGCGCGGAACCTAAAACCACCCTGCTGAATCTTATTTCTAAACTATTATTTTCAGCTAGTTTCAGGTAAAAGAGACTGGCCAAAATGGAATAATTTAATGTTTGCAAAAAAAGCCTAGGGTGAAAGAGCCATTGCGCGGAAATTGCGCGGAACCTAAAACACCCTGCTGAATCTTATTTCTAAACTATTATTTTCAGCTAGTTTCAGGTAAAAGAGACTGGCCAAAATGGAATAATTTAATGTTTGCAAAAAAAGCCTAGGGTGAAAGAACCATTGCGCGGAACCTAAAACCACCCTGCTAAATCTTATTTCTAAACTATTATTTTCAGCTAGTTTCAGGTAAAAGAGACTGGCCAAAATGGAATAATCTAATGTTTGCAAAAAAAGCCTAGGGTGAAAGAACCAATTGCGCGGAACCTAAAACCACCCTGCTGAATCTTATTTCTAAACTATTATTTTCAGCTAGTTTCAGGTAAAAGAGACTGGCCAAAATGGAATAATTTAATGTTTGCAAAAAAAGCCTAGGGTGAAAGAACCAATGCGCGGAACCTAAAACCACCCTGCTGAATCTTATTTCTAAACTATTATTCTCAGCTAGTTTCAGGTAAAAGAGACTGGCCAAAATGGAATAATTTAATGTTTGCAAAAAAAGCCTAGGGTGAAAGAACCAATGCGCGGAACCTAAAACCACCCTGCTGAATCTTATTTCTAAACTATCATTCTCAGCTAGTTTCAGGTAAAAGAGACTGGCCAAAATGGAATAATTTAATGTTTGCAAAAAAAGCCTAGGGTGAAAGAACCATTGCGCGGAACCTAAAACCACCCTGCTGAATCTTATTTCTAAACTATTATTTTCAGCTAGTTTCAGGTAAAAGAGACTGGCCAAAATGGAATAATTTAATGTTTGCAAAAAAAGCCTAGGGTGAAAGAACCATTGCGCGGAACCTAAAACCACCCTGCTGAATCTTATTTCTAAACTATTATTTTCAGCTAGTTTCAGGTAAAAGAGACTGGCCAAAATGGAATAATTTAATGTTTGCAAAAAAAGCCTAGGGTGAAAGAACCAATTGCGCGGAACCTAAAACCACCCTGCTGAATCTTATTTCTAAACTATTATTTTCAGCTAGTTTCAGGTAAAAGAGACTGGCCAAAATGGAATAATTTAATGTTTGCAAAAAAAGCCTAGGGTGAAAGAACCAATGCGCGGAACCTAAAACCACCCTGCTGAATCTTATTTCTAAACTATTATTTTCAGCTAGTTTCAGGTAAAAGAGACTGGCCAAAATGGAATAATTTAATGTTTGCAAAAAAAGCCTAGGGTGAAAGAACCATTGCGCGGAACCTAAAACCACCCTGCTGAATCTTATTTCTAAACTATTATTTTCAGCTAGTTTCAGGTAAAAGAGACTGGCCAAAATGGAATAATTTAATGTTTGCAAAAAAAGCCTAGGGTGAAAGAACCATTGCGCGGAACCTAAAACCACCCTGCTGAATCTTATTTCTAAACTATTATTTTCAGCTAGTTTCAGGTAAAAGAGACTGGCCAAAATGGAATAATTTAATGTTTGCAAAAAAGCCTAGGGTGAAAGAACCAATTGCGCGGAACCTAAAACCACCCTGCTGAATCTTATTTCTAAACTATTATTCTCAGCTAGTTTCAGGTAAAAGAGACTGGCCAAAATGGAATAATTTAATGTTTGCAAAAAAAGCCTAGGGTGAAAGAACCATTGCGCGGAACCTAAAACCACCCTGCTGAATCTTATTTCTAAACTATTATTTTCAGCTAGTTTCAGGTAAAAGAGACTGGCCAAAATGGAATAATTTAATGTTTGCAAAAAAAGCCTAGGGTGAAAGAACCATTGCGCGGAACCTAAAACCACCCTGCTGAATCTTATTTCTAAACTATTATTTTCAGCTAGTTTCAGGTAAAAGAGACTGGCCAAAATGGAATAATTTAATGTTTGCAAAAAAAGCCTAGGGTGAAAGAACCAATTGCGCGGAACCTAAAACCACCCTGCTGAATCTTATTTCTAAACTATAATTTCAGCTAGTTTCAGGTAAAAGAGACTGGCCAAAATGGAATAATTTAATGTTTGCAAAAAAAGCCTAGGGTGAAAGAACCATTGCGCGGAACCTAAAACCACCCTGCTGAATCTTATTTCTAAACTATTATTCTCAGCTAGTTTCAGGTAAAAGAGACTGGCCAAAATGGAATAATTTAATGTTTGCAAAAAAAGCCTAGGGTGAAAGAACCATTGCGCGGAACCTAAAACCACCCTGCTGAATCTTATTTCTAAACTATTATTTTCAGCTAGTTTCAGGTAAAAGAGACTGGCCAAAATAGAATAATTTAATGTTTGCAAAAAAAGCCTTGGGTGAAAGAACCAATTGCGCGGAACCTAAAACCTCACTTCTAAATCTTAATGCTAAACTATATTTTCAGCTAGTTTCGGTTAAAAGAGATTGGCCAAAATGGAATAATTTATTGTTTGCAAAAAAAGCCTTGGGTGAAAGAACCATTTGGCGGAACCTAAAACCTCCCTTCTAAATCTTAATGCTAAACTATTATTTTCAGTTAGTTTTAGGTAAAAGAGATTGGCCAAAATGGAATAATTATTGTTTGCAAAAAAAGCCTTGGTCAAAAGAACTATTTTGCGGAACCTAAAAC
>JAEVLN010000011.1:543095-565374 GCA_018350325.1 Globodera rostochiensis
TCTCTCATTTTTTCTCTTTCAAAAGTCTCTTCACTTTCAACACTATTTCCTTATTCCTTGTGCCTACCCTTCTTCACTTCTTAACCTTTTGGCACATCGTCTTTGCCAAATTCAACAGCGTTACAAACAAACAAACAAACACACAAACTCGTCTCCTTTTTATATAAGGATAACCAAAACAAGCTAATTTTGACAATCCACTAATGAATTAGAGACGATCATATATAAATAAAAGTACACAGCATTATAACTTTAAATGCAATTAAATGTTAAACTGAAAAAATTGAACTTGTATGCAACAAAATCTATTAAAAACATGTCAGGAAATTTTTAATTATCAACATGTTCAAAAAATGATATAAATCAAAATGGAAAATCCGGCTAAGTGGCAATAATGCTTCATCGGGAGAGTCTTGTTATCATACTTGAAGAAAGCAAAAATATAATCTATTTAATAATAAACCAATAAATAAAATTAACAAAAACTAATAAAAGTTATGTTGGAAAAAATTTTAAGATTACACGATTTTTAAGATTATTTTAGCATCGTGAGGCTTTTTATATAATGGTGTTCAACAACACTTCGCATTTGCATCTGCACATGGCGAGTAGGCCCGGATG
The DNA here is from genome assembly GCA_018350325.1 of Globodera rostochiensis. Classification (NCBI taxonomy): domain Eukaryota; kingdom Metazoa; phylum Nematoda; class Chromadorea; order Rhabditida; family Heteroderidae; genus Globodera; species Globodera rostochiensis. The sequence continues at coordinate 543,717 of JAEVLN010000011.1, forward strand.
AACAAATAATCTTGTACTCTGCCATAAATACCAAAACAAGTATCATTATAAGCGTTCGGTCGGGAGCTACTTCTTCGAGGGGTCTTCATTTAAAATTTTAAACATGATTGATAATGTATAATAAAAATTTTATAATATTAAAATAATTAATGATAAAAGTCAACTGCTAAATGATTGCATATTTAGAATTAATCTTTGAAGGGAAAATAAAATTACTCATTAAATTACGTTATAAAAATTTCATTAATTTAAAAATTTAATGAAAATAAATATAAATCAAATACGGAGATAAAAACTACGCAAATCAAAAAAATAAACTTGTTAAGTAATTGTCGGAAACATAAAAACTGACCCCTAAGGGAATTATTGGCGCGTTCTTGGATTTTATCGCAAAGAAAGATCGAAATCCAGAAGTCCGATTTTCATTTAAAATTGCTTTTTTATACAAAATTAATTATATTTGTTTGATAAGAATTTTCTTGATTTATAAATCTTTAAAATGTGTAGTGATAGCGGGCACGCAAAAGTTATGAATTTTCCTCTCCATCCTTTTCCAGATTGTTTATTTTTTGACACAATTTGGTTATATTGAATTACAATTGTGATTGGTGCATTTTTGGTCAAAGAAAAAGTAATTTTTGTTGTGCATTTTTGGTTAAAAATAGTTAGAAAATAAACAATTTAATTTGAAAATAAAGCCAGACATAAAATTTTTTCTGATTTTTTGTTGTAATTTATGTTTCTACATATAAGCAGCTTATCGCTTCGATTTATGTTATTTAAAAAAATTTACGGATGTATTATTAGTTTTTATGTTAATTATGTTCCGTGGAGGGAGGAGGGGGCACATGAATATTTGGAGGAAACAAAATGGCATGTGACATGGGATTGGACGCCAGCGGAGTTGGGGATGAGGAAAACTCACGGGAACCATAAACACGTTGGTTGAGAGCGGCTAAATTTAGGGTATTTCATAAAAATGCAATGTGCAGCTGCTTTTTGGCAATCCTACAAAATCAATAAAATGGGCTTTTGAAATAGTTTATGAAGCGTAATATTAAAGCGGCGTTTTGACACCGAAATTTTGGTTATTGAATTCTTGTATTAAAATCGTCAGCACGAATTCGCCCTTTTGCGTGATATTCATACGTACTCTTTCTATTTCCAACATAAATGCAATCAACATAATAACTTTTGTACAAATTATTTATAGTTGGGCGTTTTATAAAAACTGCCATCAACTTAACAACTTTTTAAACACGAAAAATTAAAATCCAAATATTTTGCCGAGAATAGTTTGATTTAAAGGGCCGTAGAGTTTATCGTTGGCCATCTAAATGTCAGCAAAACAGGTCTCGGTGGCTAATTTAAAATAACAAATTCAAAAAAAAAAGTATATATTTTCTCATTTAAGCATTATAAATACTCTAAAACAATTTAGAAGTAAATTATATTTTATTTTTTTATTTAATTAACAACTATGTTGTTATATGAATATATATTTTAGCATATATAATAATTTATAGTTAATTATTGTTTTTAGGGTGGCAATCTAAGTGCATATTTTATTCAATAAACTTTTTTTTATCACACATAATATTTTATTTTGGCTAGATAATCGTTAAAAAGGTGTTAATGTGTGCAGATCAGGTGCACTGTGGCATCGTTTGTTGTAAAAAACTGGCATCAACATAATAACTTTCCTATAAATTATTTTATTAAAATTCAATTGGGTAAAACATAATAAATTCAATTAATAAAGCTTTATTTTATTGAATCTGTAATTTATTTAGCATATCAGGCCCCTTTATTAAGCAATGAGTCCAAAAATTAGTTGCATTTTTTTGTTTAACCGTTTCTGCCATTTGTACGATGATTTATATTTTTCTATCGATGTAAATAAAGAAAACAGGTCATTATGTACTTGTTTTCTTTGTATTATTTGGGTAATTACTTATGCAAATTAATCTATTATGTTTTCGTATTTCTTTCTTTTTAAAGTGCTAGTATTTTTACTGTTATTATGAAATGATTGTTTAGTTAAATTATACGGAGGGTTTCAAAATCAGAAAACTCAAATTGTGTATTGTCATTATATTTTGCCTTTTATAAAAAGTTTTATTTTTTGTTGGAAGTTTGAAACAATGATTTAAAAATGAAAACAGGTTTTCCCTCAAATGGTTGCAGCCGATTGATCTGCCGTAAAACCCTAATGTGAGGATGTTTGCGCTAACTTTTTTTTTTGATATTTAATAAAACGGCTTTAAAATTTTCTGAAAACTTTTAATTGGAACTATTTATTTGAACCATTTTATTTTGTAGCTTAGATTTTTTAAAATAATTGTATCGTATCATCAATAGTCAAAGTATTAATGTAAATTTTATATTTTATTATTTTGTTGATAAAAATAGAGGAGGATAAGAGTTTATTTATTTTTTATCCCTTGCCCAGTAAACGATTGGAATCTTTATGACATGATGTGAAGAACCTTACGATTGTTTATATTAATTGTTCAATATTTCTTCACAGGTTACGGAGTTAATTAACTGTACGCTTAAGGAAAAGCGAAATTAATTAATTGACGTGATTTAATTATGCGCATCTGGCTTAATAAACAAGTTCGCCTCCACTGCACGCCTGTACCAAAACAATTTTCGGCTTTTGCTTTTAGATATTGTATTTATTCATCAATGTGACCACGAATCCCGATAATGCTTCATATTAGATGTGTTGAGTTTCTATTTATCTTTTCATTGTTATTTTTTTTATACAACGTATATATGAAAATTGTTAAAATTAATTTCTAAAATTTTCTTAATATGCTCATTTTGTCAGATTATTATTGCCAGAAATTTAGTTTTTTTAAATCATTGAATCAAAGGAATTTAAATTATAAATAATTGTTACATTTTGTTTCCTCTGTAGTTTTAACATTTAGTATTAAATATTTAAAAATTTAGTTAATTCTGCTAATTGCTAAGTTATTTTTATGCACTAAAATATTACATTTTAATTTCAGTTAAATAATGCGATTTCCTTTCTAATTAATTATGATTCTTTCTTCATTAATTTAAATGCTCAGTAAACACCTTTTTAGATAACCAAATATAATATCAATTCCTCATTGTGTTGAACATGCACTGTGCTAATTTTAACAATGTGCAGGTCAAATTTGTTGTCGGGGCAGTGGTGCAGATGTTTGAAAAAAAATATATTGGAATTGGGGAACTCAAAGAATTGTTTGAGACCGTAATTGCCGCTAAAGTATGGGCGACGCGCATTTGGAATTATCCTCAGAGGAACAAGGGTTTAAAAGTTAAAAAGCGATAAATCAAAAGCAAAACAAATCATTAAACAAAAATTAATTGAATTATACAGAAATAAGAAAGATGAACTTTTCCTTCTAATTAAACGATTAAACTTGATTTATAAATGAGAAATGTAAAATTTGTTCTTCTTAACATGAATTTAATTTTTGTTAAATTTAACAAAAATCATATAACAAATAATTAATTAAAATTATAAAAAGGAAGCAACGAAAATCTTATTATAAATTTAAAATGCAAAATGATTGAAAGTTATACAGGATAACGATACATTTGTTCAAAAGCGCAATGAAATCAATTAAAAGCTAGATACGCGGTTCTAACGCTTAGAAGTTACAAATTAAATAAATAGTTGGAATTACTTGATTTTTTTGATTTAATTTATTAATTAAACTTAACGATTATTTTGCCGCGAATAAATTTGACTTAAAACTTTTTTTTTCTAATAATTAATAGAGCAAAGAAACAAAACTTAAATAAATAAAAAAATATATATTACTAATTTTAAATTTTGAAAGAAGCAAAATGGGAAAATTTAAATAACAAATATACAGACTTAAAAAATATAAATCTGAATAGAGAATAAAAAAAAATCTGGTCGCGAACATACTATGAACCAGCAGCGCCTCATCGACTAAAAAGACATTCGTTTTTTAAATTTATAGTTGTTAACTCGTCAAATAAATAAATGAATTTTGTCATGTAGCGTGTCGCAAGATAAAAAATTACAAGTAAATTGCTTTACATGCAGCCGGCTCAACAGCCTTAACACGACTGCCTCAACAAGAAGCTCCAACTGCCCATTTAATCAGTGAGGTTTTAGTTTTGTTACAAAAATTAATCAAAAATCCTTAGCAGCATTTGGTCAATTTTATTGAAAAAAAGAAAAGATTAAGATTGACTATAAATATAAAACATTTAAAACTTTTTACTCATGCAATTTTTGGAGTTTATGATTGAATTATAAAAGTTCAACTCTCTTTTAAACTAATAGTTATACGGAGCATCAAAATCTTAAAATTACCATACTAATTATATTCAATTAAACTTAAAACTTAAACACTATAAAGTCTTGCAACTTGCCAAAAATAAAAAGTGAAAATAAACTTTCAATTTTAAATAAGAAACTTTGTTAATCAGTAAAATAAAAATAACAAATTTTAATAAAAACATCAAAATTTGAGTAGTTTGAATTGAAGACTCAATTTTTATCACATGTATTCGTTAAAACAATATCAAGATAAAACTAATCCATTTAAAAATGATTGTTTGGCTACTGTTGATCCAATGATCTTTAATTTTTTGATAAAACCGTTGACTAAATTTGTAATAAAATTTCAATAAAAAATGTTGTCATTATTTTATATTTTAACAACAATAAACTCCTAATCTCCGCAACCATTAAATGTCTTTCTTGTAAATAATGGCGCTCAGATAGCCTGAAATGTAAAAAAATTAATAAAAAACCTTTAAATAAATTGACAATAAGTTGAGGAAAATTCTTGCAAAAATCAAATAATAAATGGTTATGAAAGGAAGTAAAAAACTGAATAAGCTGTTGATAGTAATTGCTATAGGCTAATTGAAGCCATGTACCAAGAAATGCCAACAAGGTAAAATTAATAAAGTCAAAATAATTCTCTTGTGCTAGAAATAAATATTTCATAAAAATTGCGCTACTTTAAAATACAAAAACAAGAATCTATATAAAAACTAAAAATGCTTTAAATCGTTATGAAAACGCACCGCACCAACTTTCATCCATATAATCAAAACTCAAATTTTTATGTCGTATTAAAAAAATAAGAACTTCAACTTTTTGCAAATATAAACCAAAGAAATATTATTAAACACCAAGATTTAGTTTGTATGATTAATTGATGTATGTGAATTCATTTTAAATAAAATCGAAGCAAATTTTTGTGATTTAATATTTTAATATATAACAACAGTCATAAAATTTAAGGATAATAACATGTTAATTCTTTAATAAATTTTTACATTGATGCTATCTTTAAAGTTTCATTATGTACGGCTAGTCAATGGGAACCATCCCAAGCAATCCGGACTTGTGCGTCGGTGTGGCAAAATACATGCTTGCTATTTATATAATGTAAAAACAAAAAATTCATAAATTTATTTACCGCAGATCCATTTTCAAAAATTATTAAATTAAAACTTTAATAATAAACAAAACAATAAAATGAACGATATCGTTCAGATACGCCCGATTGCGGATCGGCAGCGAAATCATTGCGCGAGACATATTAAATTGCAATTTTGCTATTTTTCCAATAATTAATTGTTGCCAAATCAAAAAAATATTTAGAACTAAAATATAAAGTTGAAAATGTAATAAATATACAACGATTGTACCAAAAACATTTTTAAGTAAATTAATCAAAATAATATTAAAATTATATTAATTAATTAGCAAAAATGGAGCATATTTAAAGGCGTTAAATTAATGTAAAAAATAAATTCATGAAATAAATTTTAATAAATGAAACTATAGCACAACACCTGCATTCAAACAACTTGCCGCCTTACAGCGCATATTGCCACTCCCGATGAATGATAATTTTAATTAATAATTTTATGTAAACATTTTTTGAATTGTCTGAAGAAAAAATTTAATGTGAGCCTATAATTTATAACAAAACATCAAATTTTTAAAGGCATATAAATGGGCATTATAAACAGTGATAATGTAAATTTGCGGACCCAGAAATGCCATAAATTCCAGACCCGAGCCACACATTTCAAGCCCAAAACAAGAAATTGGAAACCTAACTTTTATACATTGCCAATCAAGCTTTTAAAAGAATCATATATGGAAATCTTTAAAAAATAAATAAAAAAGTAATAACAACATTTACGTCTATGTGAATATAATAAAATATATTTTTTGTACCAAATATTTGATTTAATGGTACAATTATTCATATATTTGAACAATTATGTATATTATTTAAATAACAGAAATGGTTTTCACATCAAATTATTTCACTAAAGCGCATTGTTTTCAGATATATTTTGCAGCCTTATTATTCTTCTACATTTATTTTAATAATATTTAAACCGTACAACTATTGTAAATTCGAGAAAATGTTTATTTCAAAAAGTTATTTTCTTGTGTTAATTTTTTCACGGAAATGAAAAAAAACTCTTTACTCGCTTTATAGCAGACAAAAAATTACGGATAATATTACAACTCATAAGATTTACGTTTATATGAAAAAAATACAGAAATTGATCAATTAAATAATTCAAAAATTACAGATCGTCGTCAGCAAGATTCGTCTAACGTTAATTAAATAGTTATTCGCAACATTAATTCTTATAATTTTTTCAAAAATTATAAGTTTTTTGTTTTGTTAAGATTTTTAATTTTAATTCTTAAATTACTAGAAAAAAGTAAATAAAAAATAACTTATTTTTATAAAAAGTTACTATCGTTAGAACAAGTAACCATTAACAAAATGTCGAATTATGTCCTCACAATCCATTAAAACCTTCACTAATAAATTTGGTTGTCTAATATTAGTATGAGAATTATTTGAGTTTTGTTTCTTATCAACTTTTGAAACGTATTATAATATAAAAAGTAAGCTCCGGTTTTTTGGTCTCATAAAAAACCATTCATATTAATCTAGTTTGCACCTTTTCAAGAAATAGAATTGTATTTAAAAAAATTTACATCAGATGCGCTCTAATTTTAGTTTTCTTTAAAAATAACAACAACAAAACCCCTATTTTCAAAAATAAAACAATAACAATAAATTTCATTGTTCGTCGGTTTAATAAAAAAACTGTTGATGTTAATTAAATTATTTTAAAAATTTATTTGATGAACTATTGAGCTGACTGGAATTCACGGCCAACGACTCAACTCGCACGATGTTGTTGAACAGCTCGTGATGGCGTTTAACAGTGCGTACTCGTAAACGGTTTTGAACGCATAAAATTAAAACATACAAAATTACCGCTGAATCAACATTTTTATCTGTTAACTCCCGTTCATATTGTTTAATTTTGGTTGCAGCTACATCACAATAGCTAAAAAGTATTAGAAAAAATACGAGTAAACACAGGCTTGAAAAATCAGAAATAGCTAATCTCATCAATATGAATGGATATTTTTGAAATAATAAATTGATTTATTTTATTAGAAAATTGTATCATAATAAAAAAATTATTAAAATCTTTAATCATTTTGCGCAATAAAAGTGCAAGAATGCAATAAATCATGTTAAGTTAAAAAAATGATAAAGAAATTGGATCCCGATGTTCTGTACGATGAATGGAGTCGAGAGAAACATCACAAGTGAACGTTTGTAATCAAAAAGCATAAATTTAAAATTAAATTTTCAAACATAAAAAAGCATTTTCCTTTGCCATTTGCGAGATAATATAATAATAATTAAAAATACACCATCTTTACATGCTACGCAAATATAAGTATTATCGATTAGTCCGGGACGAGACATTGTGGATATTAACTCAATTAAATTTATTTCAAATATAAATTAGATAATAAAATGCAAATGCTTATCGTACAACTAAATAGACAATCAAAGAAAATAAATAAAATACAAATAATAAAATCAAAATAGTTTAGATTTTTCGACCTCTTAAAAATGTATGCTATACAAAATATGTTTAATTACCAAAAATAATTGTAACACTAAGAGTATCATCTAAAAGATACACCTCAAGGAATCCTATAAAAAAAAATACGCGACAATGTAAAGAAGTACTTTATAATTTTTATAATTTATGACTAATATGTATTTTTTACATTTCTTAAATAAATTATTTAGAAAATCAAACACCAATAAATTTAATTTAGTAATTATAATGTTTATTTATTTCAAAGTTTTTATAAAACTAACAAAATTTTGTAAAACATACTAAACATTTTATAATGAAACTTCGATGTTCGACCTACAAAAAAATATGTATTATTTTAATCCCCTAAATGATTTTATTATTTGAATATATTTCCAAACCAAAGCAATTAAAAGTCTAAAGTTAAAAAAATACATCTTGGCAATATCTCATCACCCACATAAAACTTTCTTTATTCAATATTTAAATTTTGAAAATAAAAAGCCATTAAATAGCTAAGAATCAAAATTTTTAATTGTGATACGAGTACAGCAATCGAAGAAAACTGTACAAAGTACGAGCAGCAAGAATTTCCGTCCACTGCTTTTTTGTGCATGCGAAATAAGTTTAAATAAATTTCAGTTTAAAAGAAGAAACAAATAAATACTGATAAAGATAATCAAAAAAAGCAAACTGCTACTCAGATTTTATTTTATGAAAAATAAATAAAAGTGGCAAATAATTAATAATTTATTTTAAAAAAATGTTTTTATTTAGCATTTTATTAAAATCAAATGGCAAAAAAAGATTCCGAAGTATCTGTTAAAAAAATAAAAAGAGAAGAATTGTAATTAAAATTACAATGAAATTTAAATAATTATAAATTAAAGCTAAATGATTTGTTTAAGTTAAAACAATGCTGTGAATCAAGTTGTCTTTTCAGATGGCGTACGAGGAAAATCGACTGTTAGTTCACAGCATAGTTGAAAGTGATACAAATGAAATTAAAATGATTCATCCGTCAAAATAAAACAAGTTTATTTAAATATGATTATATTACAATTAAAATACGCACAAAAATATACAAAATGTAAACAATAATATACAACTATTCTCAATATAAAATTTCCTTAAAAAATTATAAATTAAAAATTCGTTTAACGAACAAATTATAACAGTTACGTAATGTCTTGAAATATTAAAAACCAAAATTAATGAAAAATAAAATAATTTATTCGATGTAAGATTACTTATTAGTCGAAAATGAATGCAAAATAAAATATAAATTTAATATTTATTTATTACTTGTGAAAATGCCATCTTAATTGAATAAATACAGTTAAAATAAAAATACACTTTTATATTTCAGCAAAATATATGCATTTAATTAAAAATATAATAAATTAAATATATTTAAAAAAGTTGCTAAAATATTTTAAACATAGCCATTAAAAGTTTTACGACAATATGAAAAAGTTTTTATATAGATTAAACTTAATACCTTCAAAAAACATTTAAAACATAATAGAAAACAAAAAAAAGTTTTAATTATAAACCCCAAAATGTTCAAAGATTCAAATAAAAATCGAACAAATTACAAAAATTAATTAATTTAAAAAATCTGTAAATTGAATCTTCCAACAACAATAGAACAAAAACCAGGTAAATTTTTTATTATTTAAATATATTGCCTACAAAAAAGCATGTGTCAAAAGGGTAAAATGCCAACAGTCAATGTGATGCCAAAATTAATGCCAACCTTTATATTTTATATTAAGACTTGTAACACTTTTAGTACAAGATGGCTGCTTAAATTTAAAAATTAATAATACCCATCTAGTCTTGCTTTTATTATAAAATCATGGCACTTTAATTCTACACAAACGACGAAGAAATAAATAAATAAATTTCGTTTGATCGAAAAAACATCAATAAATGTATAAAGAATTCGGAAGATTTAATTTTAAAGTATTTAAAAAAATTACGACAAATTTTAATATTATTCATTTTTTCCACCCGAAGGCAACGACACAAATCATTTCCGGCGATACAAAGCGCAAAAAGCGTGACCTACCAAGGCGGAACGCGCTTGCTAACAAACTCAAAATATGAGACAACGATCCCACGGACGCCATTTGCTTAGAACATTAAAAAAACTAAAAAAAAGTCAATTAGATAATTTGGCTCGAATTTGTAAACCTTTAAAAAGTTAAAAGATGATTCTTTATATTTAATTAAATATAACAATCATTATTGCTTTTAACTTATTTTTTTTGTACCGTCAAAATTTTTTAAACAAATTCATGAGTCAACACAACGAAATTTGTTGTCCCCATGAGATTTTTGCACCGTTTTATCATTAACGCCATAAAAGTTTCCCAATAAGAATGAACTTGAAACAGCATATACATAAAGCTCGGCGTTGGCGTTGATGAGTTAAACTTACTTGTTTATTGTGCATGATAAAAATTTTGTAGATCTTGGAGAAGCAGAACGTTTGACACACGCACAATCATAAAAATCAATTAAGGTGAAAAGTGATAAAATTTAAATTCTTTTAAAAAACGCTAAACTGTTGTTGATAAGTAAAAAAAAGCAATATAAAAATTATTCTAAAACATAAAAGCTCAAAAAACTAAATCAAAAATAAAAATTTGTTTTTTAAATTTAGAAATTTATAAAATGGAAATTAGCAATGCATAACAGCAAAATATTATTTTTTAGATAATTCAACATATCAATTTAAAAGTAAAAAAGCTTTTAGTGGTCAACTTAACATGTTTTTTAAATTTAAAACTTTAAAGATAAAAATTAATTTAAACTAACAAAAAAAAGAAATAAAATTTTAAATAAATAATTAAACGCTATCATGACAAGTGCAATGGCACAACCTCGATTTCACAAGCCACATAATAGATATAGATTTAATTATTGAAAATTTTTGATTTAACTGTTAATGAATTTTGGTAATTTTAATTAAAAAATAATCATAAATGTTTAGTCAATTACGAAATTGATCTTTTATTTAAATTTAATTATTTTCATTAAAATTCGAAAATAAATGTTGCGAAATAGTTATATAATAAAAATATTAAAATAATATAAAGTTCATAACTCTGGACAAATGAACCAAGAAATATTGTAAAAACATACGAATATCAGCGATTCAATTAATAGTGAGCGGAAGGTCAAATTAATACAAATTGAAAAGTATCTCAGAAAAAAATACACATCTCACTCACCGCTTTAGCAAGACATGAATTATCTTCAACGAATAATACAAATAAATAATAATGTAAGGAACATTAAAAGACAAGGTTCAAAGAAGAAAAAATACAACTAGAAGAGGCACGAAAGCGTGGGGAGCCAAACGCATTAAATTTAAAAGAATAAAAATATCTGCCATGATAATTTTTTAAAAATAGTACAACCACTTGAATTAAAATCAAATTGAAACAAAATTACAATTTAGGACAAAATTAAAGCCATTTAAATTTGTAATTTAAAAGGCTACAAAGATTAAATAAAAATTATTGTAATTAAAGAACCAAAGATAACAAGTTTATTCAAAATTGCTAAAAACTTAAATTAATTAAAAGTTGAGATTTATCAAAAAAATAAAACTCCTGATCACAGCTAAAGGCTAAATTAGCAGAAATTATGGCCGGGAACGAGACCTTGTAAATTAAAAATTTACTTTGAGAATGTAAAAATTCAAAATCTATACATGTAGTCTTTACAATATTTTACTTAATTTATTTTTTCATTTGTTTATAAAGTTGTTCAAAAATAGATATGTAGGGTTTCATATTTAAAAGCAATTGAATTATTTTAACCAATGAACAAAGCAAAAAATGAATTAACATTTGAGGTATGATATGTTAATCAAATTGACGAAACGAACTTGTAAAATTAAAAACAATTTATTTAAACAAAAATATAATGTTAGTATGATTCAAAGCGGTTTCTTTTATAAAAATAAAGTAATATCTATAATCGATAAAAGTTCATAGCCATTTATTGATTGGTAACCACCTGTTCACATTATTCACCCAAAAGCATGCATACCCAGTGTTATGCGCGGAAAAAAGTTTATGCGTGTTTTTGAAAACCTTAAAATATTCTCGGTATTTAACGCATTCAACTTTTTTTTCGGTACAGTTACATAACTTTGGATACTGAGCAACAAAAAAAAACTGCACTAACTTGATCAGACTCCCTTTATAGAGATCCGGAAACCTCAAAATACACTGAAAATGGGGCTCATTTTGGATAAAAATCCCTGAAGGCTTGGAAAAAATATTCTGCAAAAACCGTCATAAGGGCTGAATAGCCCACTAAATTCTCTACAGAAGCGCCCTTTGACTCTAAGCTCTCCGACTTTCGCCCGAAGAGTTAGGCTTGGGGTGAAAAATTTTTGTCGACATCCCTCACCAGAGGTACTGTAGTCGCATTGTAGAAAAATCAGATTTACATGGTTTAGGGTGAAGCAATTTGTCTGATCTTTGACAGTACTAAAGTAGAAGGCTGTTACATATTTTTGAAAACATAACAGGAGATTCGCAAAGTAAACATGCAAGTTTATACAATTCCAAGAATTTGACCTACAGTCCCGTGGTGAGCAGAGCTGGGCGAAATTTCTTTTCGTTTCGTTTCGTGTTTTTCGTTATTTTTTGGGCGTTTCGTGTTTCGTTCGTTTCGTAGCATTTAAATTTTAAAAAATTTAACAAAAAGTATAAATTTTAAAGGTGGTTAACAATTTTTTATTATTTAAAAAATGTTGAAGATTTTCCCATGGTCAATCGCATCCTTAGAGGCTTTAGTCATAGCATCATAACTTGCTTCTGATTTTTTTTAATAACTTTGCATTAAATGATTCATTAAAATTTCATTTATCTTGTCAAATGTGCCTGCATAAATTTGTTAAGGAAATTTTTAATTATTGTTTTATTCCTTAAACGTCAGAAAGGAACCGATTTTTTTTCTTTTTGACTGCTTGTTCGTTCAAACTGTGAAATTTCACGAGGAGCAAAGCGCCTCACCCCGACGACAACCAGAATGCTTTGTTATCAATCCAATAGAACCACTTAACTTAAACTTTTATTATATTATTTTTTGCGCTTTAACTACTGTTTTGACTATTTTGATTTTAGCGAATAATAAATATGATTATTGCATTGTACATGTGTTTTTTAATTTAATTTTTTTTTTTTACTAAAACAATTGTTATTAAGAGTCGAGTAAACATTTAGTTTTTCGGGTATTTTAAATAAAATTTATAAATATGGGGCCATAGCAAAATTTTTTAAACTACTAATTTTAAGTGTAGAAAACTTTTTTTATCCAATTTTAAGCTTATAAATTTTGTTTATGTTTAAACAAAGTTTAAGGTTTAATATTTTAAATAGTTAGTGTTTTATTTAATTGATGAACTTCATCCTTCTCCTGTCTGTTATTCTTGAGAATACATTTTATAAAGAAAACAGGAAATGCTTATGGGAAGGAACTGTAATTGCTGCGGGTTTTCCTCCCATAATCTCATATTAATTTTCATTAATTAATCTAAAGTTTTTTTCTTACAAAAAAAATTTAATTTAGTTTATATGCATATAAAGGCAATTAGTGTAATAAGTATAATTTTGGTAAACTTTTATTTATTTGTTTTATTTAGATATCTTATTTTGATGTTTTAACAGGCTTGTCGTGATTGTGACCTCCTCTTAGAACATTTCATAACGGTTGCTTTAATGGCAAAAAATAAATTTGAATTATTATAAATAATTAATGCTTATTGTGTAAATTCCAATTTGCAATTCCTAATTAAATACCCTGGAGAAAATACTTAGCAGCAAGCTACTGCGCCGCATGCAAAATAGTTCTTGTTTAATTTTCAATTTAGTTTATATAGCTTTTTTCAATTTGTTCGGTCTTTTTCTTTGAAAGTACCAAACAATTTAAAGTGTTTTAATTAGTGTATTAATTTTTTATTGCTACTCATGCAGCATGTTTCGCCAAAGAAAGCTTAAAATACACAAAAAAATTAGGCCCAAGCTGATGACGGGTGTGAGTAGTCGATGAGATGCAGACGCATTTTGTTTATGTTTTTAATAATATTTATTTTTAGCATTTTTGGGGGGCAATCATTTACTAGTTGAGAGGCTGGTACCTCGCGTTAGATTGACCTTGATTCTCTCGCATTATAAGGATTATAATGAATTGCCTTGGGTTTTGTAATTAATGGCACAAAGAACCGCTACATTTATCTTCCATATATTTCCGACCCCGCGGTTTCAAACCAGGGCCATAGTCAGCTACTAGGGTTCGACCCGGTCAGTGGTGCAAGCTGGGTTGCTTAGGCTCCTGCCACCAGTCCCGCAGGTCACCCAACTAGTAGTACCCAGACTAGCCCTGGTGTACCACCCTTAGGTGGAGCCAGCCCTAGCTGCGCCTCATAGGTAGGCTAGGAGACTTGGCGGGGGGGACTTAATTTACAAGTCCCCCGCCCACTGAAATTAAAATCATTTTAAAATCTAATTCAAGGATGACGGAGTTCTTAAATAAACATTGAAAAATATTTAAATTCCTTATTAAAATAAATAAAAAGTTGTTTTGTTTAATTCATAATATACATAAAAGAAGATATTTGATTACGTGAGAAATTCAATTAAAAATAAAGCCAAAATAATTTGAATGCTACTTTTATTCATGTTCTAACATCAGTATTATATTTTATCTAATTAAAATGGTTTTATTTTTATTGTTAAACCATTTTAAAAAGCATCATTTGACGATTTTTAAGTTACACCAAAGTCAATAAGTTATAAATTACAAAATTAAAAAATAATTGCACCATCCAAGTTTATAATAACATGACATTATTCCACCATTTTTTTCCAATTTCAATAAGGTAGAAAAAATAGATTATTATAAACTTATTTTTATTAAACCTATTAATATTCTTCCATAAAAATATTTGTAAATAAAGTGTATTACAGTCTGTAACTCTATACCCGATTATATGATCAAACAGAAAATAATACTTTGACAAATAAATTACAAAGAATCGATAATTTAATAAAAACTCATAAAAGATCAAAATATCTGTTTTCCGTGCTATATTAGTTGAACAAAAAAAAATTTACAAATGAAAAATTTACCCAAGTTTTAACAAAACTCTAAAAATTTTAATAAAAACAAAGTAACGTGTAGGATAACTGCGGTTACTTCGTATGCTTTATGCCGAATCATGGCTAATGAAACAATAAAAGATAATACTATTTTTTAGCAAAATGAAGCTGAAAGTTAACTTAGTAAGTAAAAAATAAAATCCAGCAATGTAAATGAAAAAGCATCTTAATATCGAATTAATTTTATAAAGTTTAAGATTTTAAAACAAACTAAATATTTGCAAATTTCTGTAAATTACCCTGGTATTAAGTAGAATTTAAAAGCATTTAACCATTTTCTGATTTCAAATTTTTTAGTGGAAACTAACAACAAAAAATCTTTAAAATTAAAATTAGTAAATTTATTGCTTGAATTCATATATTTTAATGGAAAAACAATATGATATAATTTTCTCATCCATTTAATAAATGCTTAAATATAGCAAGAAAAAAGGTATTTAAATTATTTAAAAAAACAAAAATCACATTAATAAATGCTTTTACACAAATTTTATTTTTATCTACCAGCAAACCGCCAACAGCCTGCAAATCAAAGCATAATTTCACTATTTTCAACAGTCGGAGTAGCAGCCGACCGCTTCTGTGGCCAAGATACGAGTCTGACTAGCGGTCACTGTGAAAAATTATGCATTTTTACGGTCGGCAATTAAATTATTACCAAAAAAAGTTACAATAACTAATATTAATAAAATTTGTATTAATTTAAAGCTAACTTTAAGGTCGCAAAATAAAATAATAGTATTTAAATTCAATTCTTTAATTTAATTCAAATATGAGTACCGAAATGAGCCATGAATTGTTTATGTAAATTTATTTAAAAATTAGATAATAAAAATGCTGGAAAACATTAATTTAGCTTGATAACATAATTTTAAAGATGCTTATTTAAAGTCACAGCATAAAAAACGGAAAAGTTTACTTAAATCATTTGCGTCAAAAATGAATTATTAAAATTGCTAAGAAAATTTTAAACTCATCTATAGTGTATCGAGTAAGTTGATAGCTCTGTCCAAACCTATTAAATAGAAATGATAAAAATTTTGAAGTAATAGAAAAATATTAAAAATTAGTAATTTTGAAATTGTAAGCACAACAAAATCAAACCAATTCTTTATTCATTTTGCATATTTTGTATTTTGGCTTATTTTTAAATTTGATTTATTACAATAATTAAGTAAAAAATAAGTAATTTAATATAATTACGGAGCTCCAATGTTATGTTTATTTAATCTGCATAATTAGAGATAAACATGTTAAAATGTAAAAATTTGTGCAGTAATAAAAAACTACTCAGTAAAAAGAAACCAATAATATAGTATAATTAAGTCACTACAATTCACAATAATAACAATAATATTTGAATCGACTAATGCTTTAGATTAGAAAAACAAAAACTTAATAATAAAGTTCTTAAAAATGCAATTCAATAAATTTTAACAAACAAAAAAAAATTTAGCCAAAACATAAGTGAAATTAAAAAAACTTTAAAATCTTTTGAAAAGCCTTAATGGTTTTAAAAAATAAGTAAAAAGATAGTTTGCCTCAAAAGCAAATAATGATGTGCCCTTTAATAAAAATATGGAAACATTACTACTTGGGGCGGACGATCTTTAGCTCATCTACAACAGCTTAACCTCAGAACAGGTAGAAGTGATTTAACGCAGAAGCCACCATTGAAACAGTTGTTTCCATTCTCCAAATAAGATAAATTTAAAACAAATAATTCTGAAAAATTTATTAACATCCTCTTACAACAAAAAAACAATAAATATGCATATTACTTTATTTGATTAAAAAAAAATTTTGATGTAGAACAACTAATGTTAAGAGTCGGCATGGACAAGAAAATTTTGTATGTAATAAAACTATAATAATAAACAAATCTGCTATCAGATTCGCATCTAACAATATTAATAATTACAAATAAATGCAAAAATAAAGTAATATAGATGAAAAATTAAAAAATTTCAAATTACAACTATAGCTGCTTAAACTTCTAAAGATTATATTGATAAATTAAGTTTGATTGAAAAAAACAAGTAAAATAAAATAAATCATAAATTAATTTAATTATTATCTATAACATAGAGCAATTGGTTGAAATATCTCGCATTCAAAATTTATCTTTTACAATAAAATTTATATTTTGAATACTTTTATGAGTCCATGGGCAACAACTTGTCTGTGGATTGGACGAACGTAGATTTTAAGATTTTTGATTTTAATGGGCATGATAAATTGTCTTATTATTCATTGTTAGAAGGTTTATTAATCTATTACATATTTTATAAGAAAATGTAATGCTTTTATCGAAGTAATCATTATTGGTCATTTATTCGTTGTACGTTATCAGTATTTTTATGTAGAAATGCTAAATGCTTTATTTAAATCCTAAACAATTAATTTTATTATTTAAAATGATATTTAGTTTAATTTTTAATCTATAAACCATATGATTTAAGTTCACGTAGAATAGTCGAATGGTTTCATGATTTTTAGTATAATACTTTTATTTTAATGTTCACTTTTGATAATATAAATGTTTCTTAGTTAAATTCTGTCCAATTACAAGCATAAAACAAGATTAATAAAGATATGGATTTAATTATTGATTTTATATATTTATAAAGAAGTTCTCCTGCTCAAGATTCGGAAGCCTTTCGGCATTCGATGCAAATGTTATTGGTTATTTTAGTCGATATTGTTTTGCTAACATGTTTTAATATTAAAATGTATGCAATATTTATAAACACTTTTTTACATTATTTTGATAAATTTTGTTTAGTTTTTGCATTTCATAGTTTAATGTTAAACAAAAAACAACGCATATTAAGCTTAGCAGCATAAAGAATTGGAAAAACACTTTTGGAACTTGAACATAAATCTTAAACTTTAAATAACTAAACTCCTTGCCCATAATTCCAATTAAATTATATATAATAAATCATCAGCATTTACATTATTTTTTTTTCCATTTTTGATTTTTTGATACATAAAAAAATTTGTATTTTATAAGCTCCATGTAAATTTACATGAACTGTCAAAAAAAATAAAACACAAGTATAAAAATCAAATTTTATATAAAAACAATTCTTATTTTATCGTGTTCGACGATAGTGTTTAACGAGTTTAATCAATAATTAGAACCTAAAAACATTATATAAAATTTGAATCAACAATAAAACAGTGAAAAAAATACAGATATTAATTGTTATAAACTCGTAAGGGATCTCGTTTGTGATTTATTTAGCTCTAAGAGTTTAACAGACTTTGACAAAGAGCAACCATGGAAGATTCTAGAATAAACACTGTGCCTAAACAATGAATTATTTTTATATTTCGAAACCAAATACAAAATTAATTTTACTGAATAAATAGTTTAGCAAATTGCGAAAAACGATATCCAAATAATAATTTAAAATTATATTATATGAGAAATGCCAACATTATTTGATAAGAATTATTTTAATTAATCATTTTAATCCGCCTTTTTTATAATACAAAGATGATATTATTTATAAATATAATCGGTATAAAAAAGGCATTGAGTTGAAAACGTACATCCGAGCTCAAAAACAATACCTTAAAAAATCATAAATGGTCCAAAAAAATCGTTAAATTGGAGTTTTATTCTTTTAAAATCGTAAGATTTCAACATAACATATTTTTTAGCAACTATCAACTCTGCCAGATCAAACTACTACAAATAGTAAAAAGTCGTTATAAAAAATAATTTTCCTACATATTTGATCGAAAAAATTTGATTTGTGAATTAAATTTATTGAAATTTTTAAATTGTTTGTTTTGAGATTGGCATAAATACTATTACGAACAAAGCAAAGTTTAAACTTGTATTGCAAGTATATTTAGAAAAATATTCTATAAATTGACAATTAAATAATCAAAATAATAATCTCTTAATGAAAGAAAATAACCCAAATTTTTTTGATTACTGAAAAAAAGTCTTATTAATTTGAAAAAATACTTACATAATTCAACAAAATACTATAGCAGCTAAAAGTTGTGCTTTTGTCTTTGATAAGGGGTTTAATTTAATTAATTAATTTTATTTGGTTATTCTTTAATTATCAGGCCATTTTTAAAATTGTTGTAAAAGTAACCCATATTTATTAAACATTTATTAAGTAATGCATTAATTGTGAGACCTGATTAAATTGTTAAAACATTTAATTAACTAAATCAAAAAGATAAAATTTTCAAAAAGCAATAAAACTTTAATTTGCAAAGTATAAAATCTAAGATAAATTTTGTATAAATGGTTAATTCATAAACATCTGTATTTGCAACCACTATAAAAGTATAGGTCTTGACAAACGCTTGTACAAAAATTGGGAGATCAGAAGGAATAAGATGTTTCAATTGGTATAAATTATCATAAATAGAGAAGAATTTGAAAATAAGGCTTAAAGTCAGATTTATCTTGCATTGGTTTTTCAAATTTCAAAGATATGACATCCAGAAATGTGCAAATTACCAAAAAAAAATTACGGAGTCGCTTTTAAATCATCTTTTGTAATTCCATAAAGATTGTATTATTAAAGAAAACCCCTGAGCTGCGGGAGAGCAATCTGAACCAAAATACAAAATAATAAAATGGGTTTTGGATGTGTATAGATTTGTTATAGGCCCAATAAAAAAAGGCAAATTGCAAATTTTTAATTAACTCCTCAAATGAATTTTTTGTAATTTGCTGCGTTATTAGCAAACGTTGAAACATAAAATACATTAAATTAATATTGTTTTTGATTATTAAATATTGTAAACAAAAAAATTAAAATAAATTAATTTTGTTTTATGCTGTTGAAGGGTAGTACAAAAATAGTAATATACGTTGAAAGCGAATTCTCTTTGTTATTTATATTGCTAATTTCTTTTTGAAATAATCACATTATTCCTTGTTTTTTTGAAAATAATATTTATATAAAAATTTCTATATTATTTTAATTTTTTAAATTAAAATTGCTGTATTTAATGTCTTGTAAATTCAGGTCCGAGTTAAATCTTAATATCATGTTAAGATTGAGGAAAATGTCTTTACTGCGTGCGCTTGAAGGCTTCTTATTTTTTTCTCCTTCAACTTGTAGGTCCACATTCGCGCAATAAGTTACGCAGCGTGGACAGATGTCCGACTTGTGCCTCCTCCGCGAAGCATTGAAAGGAGCGGATCTTTTCGCGCACAATCTACACATTCTAATCGTTGCAATTTTAATTTAATCGTTTATATCAAGCGACAATTTACAACTTAATTTTTTTTGAATTTACCATCTTATTTGTAATCAGTCTTCTTTTGGCAATAATTTTAATTAATCCTAATGTATTTAAATAAACTTATAAATGTATAAATTAATTTTTTTAAACATATTTTTTATTATTTATTTGATATATTGCATTTATTCACTTTGGCGTTTAATGCAATTCCTGGCCCCTTGTGTCATTCTTCTTTCTGAATTATCGGAGAAAACTTTTCATTAATTTTAAAAACAAATTTGGTCTCTTGCGTCATTTCTCCATATAGTTGACTAATATATTATTTAAACCGTAATCGTCATTTAAGAGTTGACATGTTAAATAGATACAAATTAAAAAAAGGTCGAAATTGTAATTTAAGTTTTTAATTAGTATTTATTTTTGGTTAAGAATAGTTTTTAAGCACAGTTTAAAACACAAGTCTAACTAATAAATTTTAAAAGATTATTTATACTAATAAAATACGTAAATAAAATAAAATATATGGTTTATGGGAAGCAACACTCACAACCGAGAGTGATCTCAGCTGTATGAACATGTGGCGAAGGTAGGAGTGTCAAGGCTGATTGCATTCTGATTTTTTAAACACCCTACAGACTGATAAATTGTAACTATTTAAGCTTTGTAAATAATAAATGTATAAGCAGCATAAAGGGCCAAAACCGCGCGGGTACGGCGCGGCCAAAAAGGGCGCGGGTACCCATACCTATTGGAGGGGTCAGATCCTTTGATCTTGCCGCCCTAAGCCAAAACCTATTTGAGGGGTCGGGGTCTTTGATCATGCAGCCCAAACCAAAACCTATTGGGTCCTTTGATCTTGCCGCCACTAAACCCAAACCTATGGGAGGGCTCAGAGGCTTTGAACTTACCGCCACCAGACCAAAATCTGGAATCGTCCGGCCAAAACCACCCGGGTACCGACCGCCCTTTGATCGTGCCGCCCAAGGCTTATTGAGGTGTGGGCTTGAAAAAGGCGCGGACGATTTTTAATTAAACACTCAAAACCCATTGGGCCCATTGCCAAGTCAATTCCCTCCCCGCCACTCAAGGTCATTAGGGCTCCTGTCAATCAAACTTTCTCCGCGCATCAAAATTTCCCTCTCACATGTCAATCAATCTCCGCACAAATTTTACGAATGTGAGGGACCATCTCTATAAATACCAATAATAATAAATTTAAAAAAATGAAAATGTTTAGTGGACCTTTCACACTAATTCTTTCAGGGGCTACCGGAAGCGGTAAAACCCAATGGCTTTTGAAATTT
>JAEVLN010000011.1:566822-777574 GCA_018350325.1 Globodera rostochiensis
AATAAATCATCAACTTTAAAAAATCGTATTTTAATGCTCGTCCGCGTATGATGAAGCCTGGCGGTTTGTCTGATTTATTGGACTATTAATTAATATTTTTGGTGTTAAACCATTAAATTACCTGTATTATTGAATAATTTGACAAAATTATATTTTTATTTATTAAATAAAACAACAATTTTTTAAATATGGCGCGAAGAATTTAAAATGGAAGAATACCTACGAAATGGTTAAATGGACGGTCAGTTACTTTATTAAGAAAAACAAATCTAAATAAAAATAATTCCAAATAAATTTTGAAATAAATTAAAATGGAAACATTAAAAAATAATTTACATCGCCCAAATTTTGCCACAAAAGGAAGTTTGCATATAAGCTTTTATATCAACGAAAATATTTTTCGCATTAAATATATTATTTTAATTAAATCCAGAACGCCCATATTAAAATAAATGATTACATCTGTTTTTCCCCAATTTTAGATCTTGCAGGCATTGCAAAAGCCCCATCTCTGGAGTCTTTTGGAGTTTAATGAACTAATTCCAAAAAAATAAAGCAAATTTTTAAAACGCAAGAAAATTTAAGCGGGACTTAAAAATATTAAACATACTTGACTGAAACATTTATTTTTTCAAAACTAGCTTAGCAATGTATTAATATTAAAAAAAGAATATAAAACGCAATCATCACCTCCGGATGCATCTTTTACCTTGAACAAACTTTGTTTCGAAACTGGAAAAAATAAATTAGACTAGATAATTGCCATAATCTTCTATATTTAATTAACATTAAATAAATAATTTTTTTAGTTCATAAAATATTAAAATATACTAAAACAAAAACATTTTAATACGATTACAAAGACAACAAATGAATAATGATGTCTAATCTTCAATAATTCGGTTTATAAAATACAACACAATAAAAGAGGGGAGAGCAATATAAACAAAATATAATTATTATCAGCTTATAAAAATTCATTTCTTCGATAGGAATAGTTCATTGCGTAATAACAGCGCTCATCGTTTTCAAAGACAGTGAAAGAAGTGATGAATTTACATATAAAGTAATTAATAAAGAAGCATTCTTTATTACGTCTTGAAATCATTTATTTTAAACTTACTTGTGTTATTTACTGATTAGTTTTTTATTAGTATTATTTAATATATTAGTTAAAATTAGCTTTCTCCATTCTGAATTCTGTTATTTAGTGACTTACTTTAATAATGTTTTAGTTATAAATCCGCCTGAGTTACATAAAAAAATTATGTAATTGATTGCATACATTTAAATATTGTTTTATAATTGCATCGCCCAATTTTTATATGCAGTATCAGTTTTTTAACAAAAAAAATAGTATAGCTCTCATCCCTCAAAATTAATATTCGATTTTCACTATTTATATGATAGACCTTATTTTTAATTAATGTGTAATTATTTGTTTCAATGCATTTAGCAAAATAGTTTTCTTTTATATCTATATTTTCTTAACACTTATACCTTTAGTTCAATTAGTTAATGATTTATAACAATTTAAATGTTTTTTTATATTAATTAAATGTTTCCGAGTTTTGCTCTTTCTTTAGCGGGGCCTCGTCACAGTTATAAATACAATAAACCAATTATTAGTTGCAATGTTAATAACTTGTAGGTAACCGCCCGCTTCACTCCATCACATTTTGGACGCACGGCACCTGACAAATGCAAAAGCAATTGAACGGGACGACCAACTTTTCCTATGTCACACCCACCTTCTTTCTTCTTCGGTTTCGCTACTCCTGGTGGCCGCTCAAGAAACGAATACAGACCTTCTTCTGATCCGCTGCTATCGCCTGAGCTTATAGGCTTCCAGCGCCCAGATCTCCGGTGGTAGTCCGCTGCCGCCCGCTGTACTGCGGAGTGACGGTCCATGCTTGCGCTCATATTCTGCATTCGTGCCAACCGATCACGGCGCAGGTTGGCAACTCGCTCACGGAGCTCGCGGATTACGGGTGAAGAAGCACCAATTCGAACTGCATTTCTCTCTGCAGCTTCGTAAAAGCCGATCGGGTCGGTTTCTACTCCTCAGCGTCGGCCAGCATGGCTGCCGCATGCTTGATAGAAGCGTCGAGCTCCTCCTGCATTTCTTGTGCCGCGATTTCATCGACGCGGGCTTGCATTCCTTCTGCCATCTGTTCATCATATCTCACTTGTATATCTCTGACCCGGCGCGCTGCCGCCCTTTTTTTGATTTCGGGGATGCTCAGCTCTTCTTAAGCACACGCGTATAGTTAACTTCACGGCAGCACCATCGAATAGGGCAGCCCACCCATAAATGTTTGCAAAGGGCACTAACTTCACGGCAGCACCATCGAATAGGGCAGGCCATAAATTAGTTTGCAAAGGGCACGCCCATCCCGAGAGGCCCATGGAATTGGATTCGATCGCCCCACCAACCTTTGGAATTCGGCGACTGCTGTTGCTGTTGTTGTGTGAGCGGCGCCCGACGTGCATGCATGACCCGTCGCCGAAGCGGGAGGCGCGCCGCATCCTGTATCAAACCAAACAGGGGGGGGGGGTAACTAGCCGCCTTAGTCTCTTCTGCTGCTGTACCTCTTCATCCGACGTGTTGGGTGCAATCCTTGGGGGACATTTCTTCTTCTTCAGCTGCTGTTGAGGCGGCTTCGTGCTGATGCCGGCTGCTGCCGCCGCTCTAGAGGTGGTCGGTTGCTGCTGCAAAGTGACGCTGCCACCCGGTCGCTGGCTGCCACTCGTCGCGTTGGTCTTTTGTCGTTTGACGGCGCTCATATTCTGTGCGTGCCGGAGTATTTGTTAACGCCTCCGGGTGGCGACGGGACAACCACATGGTTTGCCTACATACCTGATTCTCCTCGTCAGTGGTGCCCTCTTTGTCCACATGCAGTCGGTCTCCGGCAGGACTGCGTGCCCGCACCCGAAACAATGATCGCGCGCGTTCTTAATTGATGATTTTAGCTGCTAACTCAATGGGTAAGCAGTTGAATTAGGTCACACACTTTTCTTCTCAGTCTGTCTGGGTTGTGAAAGAGGCGGTTGCATGGTTGCGCCAACTTGAACGGCAGAGCTGCTACTCCTTGCGCGCATCATGCTTAAGAGGCGTGCATCCGCTGCTGCTGCCGCCCCTCTTCCATCTCTCACACACATACCTGTCCACATACCTGTAATGTGACCAGCACGCTGGCACACCCGCTGCTACCACATCGTTGCCCTCCGCGCTGCCGCCCTCGATGAAAATCTTGTAGTATTTGCGTCTCGACCACAGTCGATTTGTGAGCTTTTTAGCTGCTTCCCCGCGCTGTGCGTTGTCAACGATCAACCGTGTCATTGAGTTGTCCCTTAAACACACACATGAGTCAATCTCGATATCACGCTCAGATGGCCTATTTCATTGAAATATCCATTAATTAGCGACAGCATGACCATTCTATGGATTTACGATGGGATGACTCGCAATTTGCTAGATGAAACTACCTCAAAAAGCGAAATTGCTCAAGCTTGGGTGGCCCAGCATCCAGAGTCTCTTCGACCTCCTGCTGCCGCCCTTTAATGTTTGCGTGCCTGGTTAACCTTGAGATATCCGCATATGAGATTTGGTGCTCCCCAACACCGTCGTCGTCTTCATCGTCCGCATCAACAAGCCTGGGCATGGTGATGTGATCAATGGGAGTTCGATATTTTATCTCACTCTCGGATACAAGCCGCGTGCTGCCGCCTCTCTTCAGTCTGACGCAGTTGTGTGCACTCATCAATGTGCTGCTCAATCCGTGACAAAATGACACGCTGCGCATCAACTGTGCCTGCGTCGTCGCTGCCTCGGTTAGCAGCTGCCGCCCACTGTTTTACGAGTCGTTTGAACGCCAATATGTAGTTCTTGAAGGAGGAAGAGTGTAGCATTTTTGGCCGTTTCAAAATGCTTGCTCGCTCTTCAGCAACCTTCAGCAAGTCCGGATTGAATGTGCAATCAGCTGTTGTGCGGATACAGTTCGGTGACGCCGTCCACGATGTTGGCCTTCGAATTCATGTTCCAGTGAAGTTCGTAGCGGCATCGATTGCTTTCGGCGCAAACAAAATGACAAATAGATTTCGCACAGCAAAATCACTCAACAGACATAAGGGCCCAAAAGATCCCTTGCTTTATTCAACGGAGGGGCCATATAATAGTCATCAACAATTTTTATTCTGCGAAGAAGCTGGGCATGTCGCCCCCGCACAACAGCAACAATAAAAAATCCATCAAAAGGCTGCCGCCCGCACAACAACAACCACAACAAAAAATGACACAGCTTTTCTGCCACCCACCCACCCGCTCAGCCCCCCCCCCCCAATCTATTCAATCCTCTTCTTCTTGCTGCGCTTCAGCGTCGGCGTGGGGGCCATCGGGTTGAAGCTTTTCCAGGATTGGTTCCAATCGGGATTCATTTTGCTGCCGCCATTCTTCCGAGATGACGACCTGCGTCTCTTCTTGATCGCAGTCGAAGTCGATGGGTCATCTGCGGGGAGGCCCAAATAAAAGGAAAGGTTAATGGAATTATTGCACCCACAAATGCAAAACTCAACACGCCTACCATTGAGCTCCTCCACGGCATCGTCGTCAACAGCATCATTTTCGTCCGGGTCGCCCTCCTCGTCATCTTCGTGCTCCACATCTGGGTCCTGATCGGTGGTGCTGACGTCCGACGATCGTTGTGCTCTTTTCTCAGCAGTTGCAACCCATTTAGCAATCTCGGGATGCTGCAATGCATCACACGCATCCCATTATTGTTAGTGTCTTAACTGTTGTAACACTTACAACATTCTCGTCCTCTGTGTCCTTGACCTTCTCGAACATCTTCTGCTTCAACAGCATAGTGCGCAACTCGGCGCTTTCACCAGATGCAGTCATCTTTCGTGTACGCAGCTCGCGGTATTGCGCCTTCACAAGAGGTTCGTCGTCGTCATCCGCTGCCGCCCCTGCGCCTCCTCTGTGGTAGCAGCCCGCTTCGACGAGCGTGCAGGAGCGACGGTGGCGTGGCCTAATTTTGTGCAAGTAGTAGGTCCGTGCCTGGGACGGAGTCAGATTCACAAACATGCGACAGGCTGGAAATTAATACAATTACGCGGATTCTTCGTGGAATACGGACATGCAACCACATGCTACCGTCATTGAATGGGTTAGATCATATTTAAAGAGCTATCGTCACGTGGCACGTCAAAACGACAACAACAAAATGGAACAAAAACAAGCACCCACCCGTGTTGAGCATGTGCATGTTGATGCGAAAGAATTTCAGTGGCATGCCACGCTCGGGGTCGTCGTCCATTGTCGTGTCTGCGCCGCCACCTCCGCTGCCGCCCGTGTTAGCCGAGCTGCCCCCCTTGCCTGCGTTCCCCGCGACGGGGCTGCCGCCCGACACCTCCTCGTTGCCGCGGTCCGTCAGGTCCAGGTTGACGGCGCCCAACTGCTCGTTGTTGCCACCACTGTCGCGCGGCGTCTTTTTGTTGGAGCTGTCGTCAGCCGCGCGCATAGCCGTTGTGGCATTGCGCCAGCTCCCGTTGACAGCAATCCAAGCGGAGGCCGTGTGAAAAAATTTACGAGTATCAACACTTGCCACATGTTTGTCCTCATCCATTTTTGTTAGTCCGTGTTTTTGAGCTAAGAAGCAAGGTCATTATATAACTGAGATTTAAAAGCCCATGCTGCCGCCCACAATTATGCTATGCACGAAGGTGATTTATGTCTCACGCGACAGCTTACAGCAATTCTCCAGAGAATAATAACGATTTTTGAGAGAACTGTAGGTTTTTAGCTATGAGGATAAAAATGCGAATCTTATATTGATCTCTCTGTCACGAGCCTTTTGGACACAACTCACGCGACAGTTTACAGCAATTATCCAGAGAATATTAACGATTTTAGAGAGAACTGTAGGTTTTTAGCTATGAGGATAAAATTTGCGAATCTTATATTGATCTTTCTGGCACGAGCCTTTCGGACACAACTCATGCGACAGCGTTCAGCAATTATCCAGAGAATAATAACGATTTTAGAGAGAACTTAAGGTTTTTAGCTATGAGGATAAATGTTGCAAATCCTATATTGATCTCTCTGGCACGAGCCTTTCGGACTCAACTCACGCGACAGTGTTCAGCAATTATCCAGAGAATAATAACGATTTTAGAGAGAACTGCAGGTTTTTAGCTATGAGGATAAATGTTGCAAATCTTATATTGATCTCTCTGGCACGAGCCTTTCGGACTCAACTCACGCGACAGCGTTCAGCAATTATCCAGAGAATAATAACGATTTTAGAGAGAACTGTAGGTTTTTAGCTATGAGGATAAAATTTGCGAATCTTATATTGATCTCTCTGGCACGAGCCTTTCGGACACAACTCACGCGACAGTGTTCAGCAATTATCCAGAGAATAATAACGATTTTAGAGAGAACTGTAGGTTTTTAGCTATGAGGATAAAATTGCGTATCTTATATGATCTCTCTGGCACGAGCCTTTTGGACACAACTCACGCGACAGCTTACAGCAATTATCCAGAGAATAATAACGACAGCAATTATCCAGAGAATAATATCGATTTTAGAGAGAACTGTACGTTTTTAGCTATGAGGATAAATGTTGCGAATCTTATATTGATCTCTCTGGCACGAGCCTTTTGGACACAACTCACGCGTCAGTGTTCAGCAATTATCCAGAGAACAATAACGATTTTAGAGAGAACTGTATGTTTTTAGCTATGAGGATCAATGTTGTGAATCTTATATTGATCTCTCTGGCACGAGCCTTTTGGACACAACTCACGCGACAGCTTACAGCAATTATCCAGAGAATAATAACGATTTTAGAGAGAACTGCAGGTTTTTAGCTATGAGGATAAATATTGCAAATCCTATATTGATCTCTCTGGCACGAGCCTTTCGGACTCAACTCACGCGACAGTGTTCAGCAATTATCCAGAGAATAATAACGATTTTAGAGAGAACTGCAGGTTTTTAGCTATGAGGATAAATGTTGCAAATCTTATATTGATCTCTCTGGCACGAGCCTTTCGGACTCAACTCACGCGACAGCGTTCAGCAATTATCCAGAGAATAATAACGATTTTAGAGAGAACTGTAGGTTTTTAGCTATGAGGATAAAATTTGCGAATCTTAAATTGATCTCTCTGGCACGAGCCTTTCGGACACAACTCACGCGACAGTGTTCAGCAATTATCCAGAGAATAATAACGATTTTAGAGAGAACTGTAGTTTTTTAGCTATGAGGATAAATGTTGCGAATCTTATATTGATCTCTCTGGCACGAGCCTTTTGGACACAACTCACGCGACAGCTTACAGCAATTATCCTGAGAATAATAACGATTTTTGAGAGAACTGGAGTTTTTTAGCTATGAGGATAAAATTTGCGAATCTTATGTTGATCTCTCTGGCACGAGCCTTTCGGACACAACTCACGCGACAGCGTACAGCAATTATCCAGAGAATAATATCGATTTTAGAGAGAACTGTATGTTTTTAGCTATAAGGATAAAATTTGCGAAACTTATATTGATCTCTCTGACACGAGCCTTTCGGACACAACTCATGCGACAGCGTTCAGCAATTATCAAGAGAATAATAACGATTTTAGAGAGAACTGTAGGTTTTTAGCTATGAGGATAAATGTTGCGAATCTTATATTGATCTCTCTGGCACGAGCCTTTTGGACACAACTCACGCGTCAGTGTTCAGCAATTATCCAATAACGATTTTAGAGAGAACTGTAGGTTTTTAGCTATGAGGATCAATGTTGTGAATCTTATATTGACCTCTCTGGCACGAGCCTTTTGGACACAACTCACATACTAAAATAGAATATTAGGTGCGTTTAGTCACTAAAATTAGTTTTCCAGAAATTAAAAAAACTTAATCTATGGTATCCATGGGAAAGGAATGGAGCCAAAAGTGTGAACGTGGAGAAAGATGCAGTCATTAGTGCCATTTACCGGGTTTGCGCCAATCGACCATTTTTGGCGTATTTAAGGGCGATTTCTTGCCGACTGCCAGAACCATTTGACGGAATTTTAGATATCAAAATATAATTAAGGGTTTTTTAACTCGCGCAATTCAAATAGACAAGGTTTTCCACCTTGTCACCTCGATTTTAGTTTTTTAAATTTTCATTCACTGTCGGATTAGCCACTGTCCGATTGTCCACTTCTGTCGGATTGTCCTCACTGTCGGATTGTCCACTGTCCAATTGTCCGGACCCCAAATCAAACTAGTCTGAGCGTTAACTCTTTTGACCGCGCGATATTTAATTTTAATATAAACTATCGTTAAACTTTGTTAAATTCTAATTTGTTTAAATTCAAATTCTATACTCGGAGTTTTTAATCATTTAGCTTCTTGCTTAAAGAATGTTCCGTTGATTTCAAAAAACTAATTTGAGTTTTTATTCTTAATTTGTATGTTCTTTTTAATTTGTGGAAACCTAAAGTCACTATTTAAAATCAAATTGCACCCAAAGATATTTATAGATGC
Organism: Globodera rostochiensis; assembly: GCA_018350325.1. Classification (NCBI taxonomy): domain Eukaryota; kingdom Metazoa; phylum Nematoda; class Chromadorea; order Rhabditida; family Heteroderidae; genus Globodera; species Globodera rostochiensis. Next base: position 575,358 of record JAEVLN010000011.1, read on the forward strand.
AGCGTAGAACTTAACTTTTTAAAATTATCAATTAATAAATATTTTGTTCAAATAAATAAATATACTACTCAACTAACTATAAACCTGCAATTAAATAAGTTAACGCATCCACAAAAAGCGATAGCGCTGGTCAAAATGGAGTGCATGTTGAGAAAAATGTGATTAAAAAATATTTAAAAAAATCAAAGTTGCTGCCATTTTCTCACGATCGGCTCCCACAGAATATTTTTTATAATAATTTTGTTACTCATATAAACCATTGTAGATGCAGATGAAGTTCACATTGTATTTTTGAACCCCAAAATATCCAAATTATATTGCTTAAAATGGATAAATATAAAATAAATAAATAAATTTTAAAAAGTAAATTGAGATTTAGATAAAACATAAAAAGCAAAACTCTACTAAAAATAAATGCAAATTCTTTAAAATGTTTATCTACGACTCGAAAACTTGGTGTGTCAACCAATATTTATGATTAAATAAAATTACTACATCGCCTAACGTTAAAATAAATTGTTAAAAATGCAATAAATAAGAAATTGGATTTTTAACTCATATTATATGCAAAAATACTGTTATAACCACATTTATTTTTTTATGAATTAATTAAAAATTTACATGCAATTTATTTTATACTAAATATTAGCTCATCACGAATGAAGGGCGTGTGCGTCGTACGTCCCACGAATAAAGGGCGTGTACGTCGTACGTCCAATACAAAAGAATTCAGTTAATCTAAATGTTTTCAGTCTTTTTTTACAGAAAGAATATTTCTTATGAATTATAGTGCAATTTTAATCATTTTACAAAATTTGAAAATTTAACTAAGAGAAGGTTAAGAATATAATACGACAAAATGTCCGAAAACAGGCATATTAATTAAAACGTTCCATAAAAAGTCCAAATGAAAAAACGGCTTAACATTCAAATTTTGAAAAAATTACTTTAGAACAATTTATGGAAAACATTAAGTAAAAATATTTCTTAAGGTTTAATAAACGAGGCAATATTTAAAATAAACAAGCAAACTCAAGGTACTTCGTTTTGTAGCAAAACAATTCAAATTCTTTAAAACAAAGTTACACTATTTACACACAAATATTGTAAAAATATGTTCAAAAAAGAGGCAATCAGAATTATTTTGAAGATGAGTGCAGACTAAGACAAAATATAAACAAATGGTTTTTTTGCATTCGAAATTGTTTTGAGCACGTTCTATATTAATTTTACGGGTCCAGGCAATGAAAACAATTATACAATATTTATATCAAAACTTTTAGTTCATTAAAATAAAATTATATTATTTGTTTGTTATGAAGAAATTGGAAATTTGTCTTTAATATTTATCTGAAAAATAATAATAATTACATAGCTGAGCTTTTTTTAAATTTATGTTAATTAAAACTTACATTTTAAAGATCATTATTTTTATATTTTCTCATTTGGTTTTAATGTGATATTTTATAAGTTACTTTTGTTGTGGAAATTGCATTTTAGCATTGTGCTGACAAAGTACACATTTAACTACTATTTTTTTGGTCGCAGTTATTATTTTTTGAAATAATTCATCTTTAAGTTGAAAAAATTAAATTCGATGATAATTTGGTCAACTAATTTAGTAGCGTGTTTAATTATTTCTTAATGGCTGGCATGTAGATTTGTGTAAATTAATGTTTATATTCTTTTAAGATGGAATAAATATTTTGTTATATGATATAATTTTTTATTTCATTGTAAATATTAAAACAAAATAACTTTTATGCGTTATTTAATCGACTTTACTTTTAGATTATTCATGACAAGTGGAGTATTATTATATTTACAAAATTTGAAAATTGCTTCAATAAGATTTTTTAATGTTACGCGCAATCAAATTCATTTTGTTAAAACATAATTTTCAAATTATGATTTAAAAAATATTAATCAATTCAAAGTTCAAAGGTCTATTTTTGTTGAAAAATAAAATAAAGCATAATTTTTAAAATTCTAATTAATAAAAAATTTTATAATTATTAAAAGCATAATTTTGATAAATCAAAAATTTAAAAGCATTTGCTTGCGAACAATGCAATTTAGTTATCCTAATGTGAGTAATAAAAAAGGTAATACTCAAAAATAATAATATGAATTATGCTTAAAAGAAGCGTGTAAAACTCAAAAGCATTTTTCTGAAGATAAAGGCGATCAAATTCATTATCCGTTTGTCAGCAATGCTTAAATCTCCTATATTCAAAATGCATTTACAAAGGCAGATAAAATCGTACTAACCACAACTTGTCATTTGCCCTTCAGCTGCTGCCTCGATCGTTTGCTGTTTTGATGCCGATTTTCTCATTTTGTCCTCCAACTCGGTGAACAACTTCGCAAATTCCGAATTCACGTGTAATGACAAAAAAACTTTCAAAGCTTTTGTGCTTTGTATAGCAAAAACTCAGATTTCGGTTTCTTATTATCCCTGCACTCACTACATATGGCTTTTTTGCCATTTTCAGTCTTTTCAAAGAGACCAATTTTCCAAACTAAAGAAGCGTTCATTCAATGATCTAAATTTAAATGTTTTTGCAAATATGAAAATGTAATCGACATGGCGGAAATATGTAATACTGAATAGTATTTGTTTAATCGAATATAAAATATTGGCGTAATTTTAGTGCTTTATGGAAAATCCTGGTCCGATTACCCGGACAGGATTCCGGATCAGGATCCTGGTCTGAAAACCCCGGATCCTGGAAAATCCTGTCCGGACTCCTGTCCTGTCCGGTCTCTAATTTATTACATAAACATTCTGTGATATAATAGATATAAAATTTCAAATTCATTTGGTTTTTTCTATATTTTTGTTATTTATTTCAACAATGTCGAATAAATTTTTGAGGAGGTTTTTATTTTGTTTTAATTTTATTAAAATGCAATTATTTTTATAATCATTAGTCTCACTTAAATTATTTTTTCAGCACTTTTTCGCTGACAAAAATTGAGAAATGGCCGGTTTTCTTTTTTAAGGTCCAAGGTTTGAAATGTCCGTATCAAATGCGTGAATTGACGGCGTGGAATCTCCCTCTGACAACTAGTCATTCATACGGCGGCGACAGTATATTATTTTAAATATTCAAATAATTTAATTTATTTTTATATTTTATACAATTTTTTTCAGTTCTTCCGAGATTTATTTTTGGTTGAATCGCTGCACACATCTCGATAATGGGAAAATGTTTTGGGAGAGAGTCTATTTTTCTTTTATTTTATAATTTATGTTTTTAAGTGGGTTCTCCTTGTGCTTGGTCCAGCATAATTTTAATATTACAATAGTCTTCGTTTTATTTTCATGCATTTTTCTTTATTTTCTTAAACTCCGCTTTTCTAATTTTTGCAAGACGGTGTGGTGTGTCTTATTTATGGGTATTTATCATTAATAAATTGAAGTTTTTTAAAGAAATTTTCAAATATTTTATTTTATCTTCCTTAATTACAATTGGAGCGAATATGGGCTTGATTTTGATCCAATTTGACTTTTTATAATTTTTTTCAGCACATGAAATTATAAAAGATTTTAATGTTCGGAGCTCGGACTACCGTTATTGATAAAATTTAAGTTATTAAAAAAGTGGGATTGATTTATATTTGGTTTTAGTTGTAAATAATATTATATTTATTTGTTACTTAAGCTATAATTAAGTAAATATTTTTTGTATTTTGTTTTTTTCCCTGTAATTTGCTTTATAGTGTAAATTTTTATATAGTTATAGCGGTCCTGATCTCGCTTTGTGCGATTCAATGTTGATAAATAGCTAATTATCAAGTGCTCTTGGAGAGGTTCTGTTGATCCATATGGGGTTTATGGTGAACGCCGCATCTGCCACTGTTTCAAAGCAAAGAACGTCCTCGAGAGAGTGCCAAGAATACAGAATGGAATTGAAGAAGAGATGTGGTCCAGCTCAATCACTCAATGGATGTTCCCTCTTTGCGAAGATATTCGTTTCATTAAACCGCATTTCTAATTCTGTATTAAAATTTATTGCTTAATAAATGTACATATAAAAATCCAGTTTAATTTGTGCATCATCGCTGAATATTAATATTTATAATAATCATTTAAATAGTTATTACTTAGTATTTATTTAATTACAACATTTAATTAAATTAATTGTTTTAACAATATTTCTACATACCATGTCTTCTAAAATTTGTTTTTATTTATTTTTTTATTGTTACTAAAATTTTCTGTGGATTTTCTGACTTAATTAAATAATTATTGCTAATTTCATAAGATGATTTATATATGAAACGTATTCAGCTAATCTGTTTAATAAAACGAGATTCGGGAGGTGGCAATTCGCAGGTTGCTTTTAAGAGACAAATAAAGATTATCCCAAAATATGTCGATGTAATTAGTTTTAAATATCTTCTATCTAGACATATGAATCATCAGAATTGATTAACGACTCGGATTGGGACGACTTTAATTTTTCAGTAAAACAGTGTAAATTGAATCATCTTGTTTTACATATAAGAAATCAATTATTTTGATTAATCAAAAATTTATTAAGCATTTGACGGGCAGGACGGTGCCTTTGACACACACACAATTAGCGGTGCCGCATCATAATCAGATTTTTATACATGATAATAGCATAGCGTAATGTCTTCAAAAAAAACGTTAATAAAAACTAATTAATTTAAAAAAGCATAGCATATGACTGAAATATTGTAAAACAAACTGTTTTTTCACTAAAATTTTTTAAATTTTAATAAATATGTGAATTTAAATTCTCACGCGCATAGAAATAGAATAGAAAATTAAATAGTAATTTATTGCGGGAAAGTCACTCAGCAATAACAATAAAATATTTAAATAATTTTGATTAAAAATAGTAAACTCACAATATTTGTTACTTATCATCATATAATATAAAAAAAAAATCAAATTCAGGAAATTGACAAGGCATAAGTATCAAATTTAAATTGCAATAATGCTAATCTGACAAACACAATAAACGTATATTAATTATAATAAATACAATAACTAAATCATAATAATTTATGGTACAATTTAATTTTAAACCAAATATGTTTTTATATTACTTAAAAAGGGTTTATACTAAAATAAAGACAAGTAAAAATATACACCAACAATTTGCCGTAGTTAGCGTGTTGGTTTACGTTGTGATTTCTTTAGCATTATCATATATGTATTGCATATACAGTTTTTTTAAATATGTCTGTTTTGTCTATACAAGCAATGGCCAGTGACTGAAGTGGCTGCAGTGGGCTCTTCCCCCCCCCCCCTCCCCCGAAAAAATCAATGAATTGTCTGTGTGTGTATGGTGTTAAGTAGGGTTGGACAAGACCGGATATTATCCGGGTCCCCCGGATAGCGGTTCCACCGGTTTCTTGACACCCGGATACCGGTACCGGATAGTAATTTACAGCCGGATATCCGTCCGGATACCGGATAATTTTCAATTTTTGAAAAAATAATTAAAATTTTATAAAAAATCAAATTTCACGCAATTTTTGCCAATAAACGCATAAAATAAACGAATAAAATCAAATTCAGCCAAACTTGATTTTTCAAAAAATTTGAATTTTCGATCAAATGTTCAATTCTGGTCTGGGGTTTGGCTTTTTTTTTTTTGAAAATTTAGATTTTTGGTAAATTATATTTTGTTATAAAAATTGTATAAAAAATCGATATTTTGCCGATCGAGTTTTTTTTTTATGAAGATTCAGCTTTACTTCTGGGGGGAGGGGTCGGCGGTGCCGATAGGCGCCGCCGAGAAAATTTTTAAATTTTCGACTCAATTTGCTAAGAGTTTGCAACCAAAATTTTAAAAATATGGCAATTTTTTGAAGCTTTTTAAGAATGGAAGGGGTCGGCGGTTTCAATTTAGACAATAATTATAAAAAACAAATTACAGAAGCCCATATCTCTCTATTAATTTTAAGAGGAAATGACAAATTGTCACGCAAAATTCAAAAATTTTACTATCACTAACACCATCAAAAAAAAAAATCTCTCCGAAAAAATACCACCATTAGGGGTGCTTAACCCGCCCGGATCCAACCCCCGGATACCGGGTATCCCGGATCCTGGACACCCGGATACCGGTCCCGGATAATTTGCCAAAACACCCGGATACCGGTCCCGGTTCCGGTTCCGGATACCCGTTCTTGTCCAACCCTAGTGTTAAGCACTCAAATCATATGCCAATTATTGTATTCATACCGCTGCATATCAATAAACGCGACCTATAATTCCAAAATGTTGTTAACTTTTGCTTAAAAGTTATTTAAAAGTTCTAAGAAATATAAAAATATTAAATAAAAATAAGAGTATGCAAATATATTTCGTTATTACAAAGATGTCAGAGCTAAAAAGTTAAAAATTTCTATACCATAAATCAAATTCAACTACCCAACCGCGACCGCAGTCCGAGGCGGGTAAAAAGTTCATATTATATTTGCAACTTTTTCAAATGAACTTTTTTTAATTTTTTGTGAAGTGTCTAATTTTAAATGTAAATTCATCTGGACGACAATAATTATAATGAAATTTAAAAAGTTTTAAACTCATATTATATCCCAATATTATTATTTTTTATATCAGTTTAATATAATAGTTGACAATAATATAATATAAAGTTTTGATAGAATTATTAGGAATATTGACAAGAGCTTTTTACATATCATAAAGGCACAATAAAAAAATAAATAAAATTTTAAACGAATATTTACGCAAGGAAATGAATTCGCAGAATTGATGTCAATATTGTATGCTAATACAAAAAAAGCATTAAAATGTTTCAAGAAATATAAAATCATTTTTAGGTTCTCCCGGGAGATAAAATGATAACTTAAAGTTTGTGAAACCTTCAATTAATTAAACTATATCTAAAGAACAATTTCTTTTGTCATTTAATTATATAATATTATTGTTTCATTAAATACATTCGTCATTATATATCATACAAAAAGATGGGTAAACAATTTTTAAAAAACCATTTAAAGTAATAACTCAACCCTAAAAATCGTCTGGGAAATTTATTTTTAGTCTTAAGCAAAAACAACAATTAAAAACAAAAAACCGAAATTTCAATATAATATATAAGAGGAATAACATTTAAATCATATGATAGCATAGTTGCTTTGCTTCCATACGTCGAGCGAAGAGCTGAACGCGATTTTTAAGCTGAATAAAATACACGCGGCAAGAAAGAGACAATTTTAATTGCGGTAATTACTTTGTATTTGTTAAATTTAAAGTTTTTAAAATATAAAGAATAATGAATTAATTAAACTACATAATTTGTATAAATATATGGTAAGTGCATCACTAGGGCTAAAACTAAATAATGCGTCTGAGTTGGCGGAGTTAATTGAAAAACGGTACAGTTCGTTTATTCAATAAATTTTAGAAGAAGCCGACAAAAACTTAATAATAAAAACCCAAAAATCCAACAGAATTTAAAAATGTTACTATTATGCATACAAATTAAATATATTATTAAAAAGCTGACCCAGCAGTATGCACATTTGTTCGCAAAGCTGATCAATAAAGGAACTGTTCACGTCATCTGCTCATGACGCAAATATGAGATATTTCATTTTTCTAACAAAATACATATTATGGCACATGAAAAAGTTTACGCAGGCGTGTGTAAATCGATAAAATAAAGCAAACGGCAAATTCGCCCATCGTTAAATCTAATAAAATTGTTTTTTTTTAAATACATCACAGGCTCTGAACAAAACAGGGTACAAATTGAACACTTGAACCTAATTGTGTAGAGGAAAAGAAATGCCCTGGCCTGAGAATGCGAATTTTATTTTAATCGGTCTGAAAAGCATAAAATAAATGGGAATGCAGGTAATATAATTTATTAATATTGCAAAATTGATTATAATCATTATTGTAAAATTTTACATCTAATTTCTATTTTATTTAACACATTAAAATGTATAGGTTAATATTTCTGCAGACCATCTTAGAGCTGCACAGAGGAAGAAACCAATATGTAACATTAAATAGTATTAACATTCAAAATATTTATAAAAAATCATAAAAGTAAAAAAAACTATTTAAATTAAGCAAACCAATTTAAAATAATTTATGATACAAAAATCTATTCAAATTTTGAAGGTAACTCTTCCTCAATAAAATTGTTTAAAGATATATAAAAAATAGCAAAAACTAAAGAAAATTATAATGCTCGGAGAATTGAATAATAAAAATTATTAATAATAATGAAGATACTTGCATTCATATTTTTAATAATTATTATTAAGGTTAGTTTCATAAATGAATTTTGACCATGCGCTGGTCACAGAATTGATGTGGAATCGAGTGGAAATTACATATCATCTTAACAAATGTTTAGTATTTGCAACATTTTATTATTAGAACTAACTCACCACACAAACAAAGATTTTTTAAAAGCATATCAATAAATTTAACTATATTATGAAATTTGTTGTGAAAAATGCCTAATGTAAAAAAATAAAATTTACAAACAAAGTAAATGGTATTAAAAATAACTATCGTATAAGCGACTGAAAGTAGAACGCAATTAAACAACGAATTGCGGACTTGTAAAAAGCTGAAAAGGATTTCTAAAATTACAAAAGTTTTACAAAAATTACTGTAAATAAGAAATTTGAATTAAATTATGTGTGAAATTGGTATAAAAAAGACCAAAACCCATCACTTTAAGATAAAATTACTTAAAAACCAATTCAAAACTAGAATTTATGTTATAGAATACTAAAAGATTAATTTGTTATACAAATATTTGTGGCCTTTAAATTTTAATAGCATGGAATAATTTCTTATTATGAAATGTAAAGTAATAAACATTAAAACTGCTCCAAATTTATCGCTATAATTAATTACAAATGGAAATTAAAAAAGAATCACCACTATTATATTGAAAAAGGATTGTCTTTGAAAAAAATTCAGAAATAATTAAACTATGGCATGTTTTATAAAATTATAGCAATTTGTGCAAATAATAAAGCCAAGTCAATAACACCAAGTCCAAAAATTCCGACAAGATACCAAGCACCCAGATGGAGCGGGCCAGACGAGGCGTCTAATAGCGCTCGAATTTCATCGCACGAGCTAAGGCACGCGTATTCAAAAATATGAGTCTATAAGAATAACTTTAATAAATTTAAATTGCACCTTATAGAAGTTAATATATGTTAGTTGCTATAAAAATCAATTGATTTGAATATTTAACAATATAATTCAATCTTAAATATAATAAAATTTTATTATATGTCAATATGAAACAAAAATTGTCTACGTTTTTGAAATAATATGTATAATTTTTATTTCAATATCATTAATTGTTTCATTGCAGAAATAAAAACCTAATAAAAAATTGAAAAATATTTAACTAAAGCAAATATTGTTTTTTAAAAGATGCCATTGCTGTAAAAAATTGTATCACTAATAAAATTTTAATTAATTAAAGTTAAAAGGTAAAAAATAAATAAAAACAACACTAAATGTAAAATGAGCACAATAGCCAGCCTTTAAAATACCAATCCAATATTTAAAAAATAATGTAAAGAAGTCAACAAAAACGTAATTATTCTGTAAATCCAATATTTGTGAAAAAAATAGCGGAGAGCTATTAAAGCAATTTTTTGCTATTGCATTTAATGATTTAAAATCTGCCTAATTTAAAGTATGGAAACTAATACAGCATTAAATTAATTTAATTCAAAATAATCATTTAAAATAATATAAAAGCATAATAGAATAAATATTAACTAGTATAATTATGACAGCAAATCAATAAATCACAACTCGTGTGGATAAAGGATATTTTAGCAAAAATTAGCCGTGTCTTCGAGAAAGTTTTTCATTCAAAAATGTGATTTAAGGGAGCAAAATGAACAGCAATGTACCTCAACATCATCTTAGTCGAAGTCCTCTCTCGAGTTAAGACTCTTAACATCGCCAGGGCACCCATACTGTTGACTGTGCTTCGATCACAGGCATAATATAAATAAACTACAATCAAATCAAATTTGATTAATTTAAATTTTTTTTTTTAAACATCAAAAAGTTGTTAAATAACAAATCAATAAAATAAGATCCTAATACAAAATTGCATTTCTATACGCAAAAAATAATTAACAAATTATCTTATAACATAACCCCTAATTAAAATAAAAAATTGAATTAAGTTTAAAAAATAAACATGCATTGACGAATTAAATTATTAAATGCCTTATATTTTATATTATATATTAATAATTATTTATTTCACCAACATAAAAAATGGCACTGCTACATATAATAAACCATAAGCTAGAAGACATCAACCTATTAATATCTTAGCTTTAAGTATTTTTATTTTTATTAAGATCATTATGCGGAGATTTAGATGAGATCTCTTCAACTCTTATTAACAATTACATAAAAATGCAAAGCCTAAGGTCTCAGCGTCATATTTAAATTGAGGGATTTTTAACTTATTTATTCATTTTTACAAAAATTAATAAAACACATTTATTATTATTAATAGAAGTCTAGCATTTTTTACGGCTAATGACCGCAGATTTCATGAAAGCAGAATTCAGACCTAACTTCGAATTCAACGCAAGTGGTACCGTTGTTCCGTTTAAAATAAAGTAGATTGATTAATGGAGATATAAATCAATTGGCTTTAATGTGAATGCATAAAAAAACTTTATTTCTACAATAATTAACTGATTTAATTGTCTACATTAAACATTAAAACAAAAAAAATAAAAAATGCAAATCATATACTACTAAAAAAAAATTATTATTAAAATAAAACGCGGATCTCTTTCAACAATACTTAAACATATATATCAAAATTTTTCTAGCGCTAACACCATCAAAAAAAAATCTCTCCAAAAAAATACCACCATTAGGGGTGCTTAACCCGCCCGGATCCAACCCCCGGATACCGGGTATCCCGGATCCTGGACACCCGGATACCGGTCCCGGATAATTGCCCAAAACACCACGATACCGGTCCAAGTTACGGTTCCGGATAACCACCGAGAATGTTTTTATATTTAAATACTTAATATTTTTATGCTATCGGAATTGAATAAAAACACAAAAAAATATTCACAACTTACAATAAAAGCCAACTTTAATGTATATAGAAATTAAATCTTTAAATAGTTAATACAAAATAAAATTTGAGTTTTTAAGTTACAAAAGATAGACTGGAACAACAGTTGGGACTTATTTGAATACTTTTTTCAATACAACTAGTGATGAATGAATAATCTGCAAAATTCTCCAATTAACTTATGCGCCATACATCCATAATAAATAAATAATACTTAATATACTAAAGATATCGATGGAGCTGGAGCTGCGTAAGTCTAAATGTTCTTTTTTACTTTCAATTGTTTTTTATTTTTAAAACGTTCTCTCCTTAATTTGAGCCGCCTGTTGTTGTAGTAGCGCCGGGCGTCTTGCTGGACTTATGCCGACTAAAGACCTATCTAGCCGGTGGTGGTTTAATTTTTGTCACATGAAATTTCGACTTTCGTTTTGGTGATGGCATTTTAATAGTTTTTGTGTTTCAATAATATATTAAATAATATTTATTTCCATCTTGTTCTATAATAAATAATTAATCATCAAATGATTAAGCACATAAATGTTTTAGAAAACAAATTTTCTTTGTTAATTCATAGAGCAAACGAATTCAAATTGATAAATTCAATTTATTTCGCTGAAACTATAAATTATTAATTTAAAACTAAGGCTGCAAGGGGCTTAAAAAGGTCTCCAAGTGTCAGTAGTGAAAAAATTTCTTTGTTTACTATTAACCTTTATATTTTCGTCAACATATTATTTATTTATTTGAAATTATTTATTCAATTTTGTGCTCGCATCATTCTTTGTTACTTTATTTTATTTTAATTCATAAATTAAACAAATTCATTAGCATAAACACATAAAAAAAAAACAAGTTACGGATTAATATCATTAAACGATTTTGGGTCTGTTCTGCACACTGACACTTTATGTGGGATTATATTTTTATTTCCTTGACTTGAAAATGACGGATTACTATAAAAATATTTATAAAAGGCATATATATATTTAGTGTTATTTATAAATTATTAATCGTGATTGCTATTGAGCACTATCATTTCAGTTGGAAATGAAATTAAAATTCGAATTACAAATTTAATTTTAATATATTGATGGTATGTTTAATTGCTTTTCAACTTATCTTCTAAATTATGCGTCTTACCATAAAAGGGCTCTTTTCATTGGAATGAAATACAAACTAAATAAAAATTTCAAATAACATATCTGCAGAAACTCTTATAAATTTATTGTTATACTGAAGATATTAAAATAAAATTATATCATATTTTCAAAAACATATGATCGTCCCAGAAATAATAATTATTAACGAAAATTCATAAAATCAGCTAAGTAAATTCGATAAAAATACAATATAATATTTGTAACATCGAAAGAAAAATTAAGCGTCCTACCATAAATGGACTCTTTTGAATGAAATAGAAAACAAACTAAAAAATTCAAATCACGTATCTGCAGAAATTCTTATAAATTTATTGTTATACTGAAGATATTAAAATAAAAATTATATAATATTTTCAAAACATATGATCGTCCCAGAAATAATAATTATTAACGAAAATTCATAAGATCAGCTACGTAGAATTCGATAAAAATAAAATATAATATTTGAAACATCGAAATAAAAATTATGCGTCTTACCATAAATGGACTCTTGTCATTGGAATGAAATAGAAATCAAACTAAAAATTTCAAATCACGTATCTGCAGAAATTCTTATAAATTTATTGTTATACTGAAGATATTAAAATAAAAATTATATAATATTTTCAAAAACATATGATCGTCCCAGAAATAATAATTAATTAACGAAAATTCATAAAATCAGCTACGTACATAGAATTCGATAAAAATACAATATAATATTTGAAACATCGAAATAAAAATTATGCGTCTTACCATAAATGGACTCTTGTCATTTGAATGAAATAGAAAACAAACTAAAAAATTCAAATCACGTATCTGCAGAAATTCTTATAAATTTATTGTTATACTGAAGATATTAAAATAAAAATTATATAATATTTTCAAAAACATATGATCGTCCCAGAAATAATAATTAATTAACGAAAATTCATAAAATCAGCTACGTAGAATTCGATAAAAATACAATATAATATTTGAAACATCGAATTTGCTGGTAGAAAACCCGGTTCAATATGTCTCAAAAAGCTAAGTCGTTTGAAATGGATTTTTTTTTAAAGTTTATCTTTTCTTAAACAGAGAATTCCATTGCTCCATGTTAAAAAGTTAAAATAAAAATGTTTTAAAATTTTGTTACTTTTTAAAAACTTTGGAATAAACAAATATAATTGTTGTAAATTCATTGATGTTTGATTTGTCTAAAAACATTTTTGAACAATGATGTTAGGTTATCTTATTAATTATTATTTCATTTAAAATAATTTAGTTTAGGCATGGCCCGTCTCGTGACCAGTAATCCTCGCTTTGTTGTGTTAAATAAAACGATGTTCTTAATATTCTAAAAAATATATTCTTTAAAATGACAATTTATTAAACAGTAAAAATCGAAGAAAGTTAATTTTTTATTAAAATGTGTTTTATCTTTATTTGGTAAAATTATTTATTAATTTCTAGCAAAATCAATTTGGGTTCAATCGTTTTTTTCTGTTTGATAGATTATTTTTAAATGTTTATTAACAATTACATAACAATCATTTTTTTGAAATGAATAAAGGTAAATCCATGTTATTTTTTTATTATTAATTATATTTATTGCAATATTTTTGGTGAGATTTGTATTTAATATTTAATAATTTTCATAATAAAATGGAATCAAGTTCATTTTAGGTGCATTTTGTTTATAATTAAAAATTTATTGACAACTTTTTTATAATAATTTTTACCATCTAAAATTCAAATAAATGGATAATTTGTATTAAAAGTCATTAATTTATGTAATAAAAATCATAAAATCAAAATCAAAATTTTACTTCCGCTAGATTTTGTTTATAGAGTTTGATTATTACATAAATATGATTATACCGTTTACTAATCTTCTTCATCGGGTAATAATTGCTTTAGACATGAATGTGTATTTTCTTTTATTCAAATGATGCATGCTCAAGTGCCGAAGATACAATGTTCAGTATGCATTGAATCTAGCTGTTACATTAGTATAATTTTTTTTTGTTGTTATTCAAAAAAACCTTACACACTAATACGACATCTGCTCGATAATATCGGTGTAAAAATTTACATTTAATTTATTTAAATTTAAATTTAATGTTTTATTCTTAATTTGCATTTGCATTTAGATTTAATTTTGTATTATTTGGCCAGTAGATTGTTATTTTTGTCGATGTCGAGTTTAAATGCTTTCATTAAGGTTTGCCTTTGTTCAGTTATTTTTAAGTTAAACTAGTTTATTGATATTTTGAAAATTTATTTACATTATATAATCCTTAATTATCATTGAATTTTTAAGTTTGTGGCCGCTGGTTGGGGTTTTCTTTATTATTCATAAAGAGTATAAAATATTGTTATTTTAACTCTCGTTCTTTGCGCATTATGACTTGTGATAATTTGTTTTTTTATTTGCGTATGTTAATACATGTAATTTGGATTTTTTCTTTGTTTTAATTGGTTTTAAACTCATGTGCGAAAGCGGCTAAAGTTTAAATATTATTGTAAATTATTTTACAATTTAACAGGAAAACTAAATTATGATTCTACAACCATTTATATATTATATTTATTTTAAATATGTTTATCAAATTAGGTGTTATAGCATTTCGAGAAATATTCGATTATAAATTTCGAAGATTTTTGTAAGTCACTTAATTTAACTAAAGTTGAACAGTTTTGCACGGTTTGACATATATAGTTGTTATAAATTGTATAATTACTATAATTACGTATTGGGGACATCATTGGGTTTGAGGCTTGCTTTGATACAAAATTTATTTTTTATTGCTGTTTTTGGTTTAAATTCTTTAAATTATTTTATTGAGTCAATTTTTTTTTCTTCTTTCGTATAAACGCTAAATAATTGCATTAGAAATTAAAATTTATTTTATATATTTTTTGACTCACAATTTATTCTTATCGTTTTTCTCTTTATCTCAAGAGGTTTATTACGTAGATTTTGTAATATATTGTCACTTGACATGTTCGTGGGCATTATTTGCGCTAAAAATATTTGTTAGTTTATAGTTACTTCTTAATTAATATTTCACATTTCATTAAACTTGAGCATTTAAAGGTGTTTATAAAAATTTTAACGCATGTAGACATTTTGATTTATAAATTTGATCTTTATTTATTTAATTTTTTAGAAGAATACTCTTACATTCTTTAGTTATTAATTAAAGAAAATATATTTCTTTTTATAACTTCGTTATCTGCTAATGCTTACCATGAATATTGCCGCGTAAAATTAACATTTATCTATATAAATATTTGAGTGTTTTTTTTCGTCAGCTGGGTGGCCCTAACATCTGCACCCACCAGTACAAGAAGCACGGCAAATGTTGCCCTAGCCGCCCCAATCATTGTGCCTGGAGTTGTAGATGCTGTTTTCGCATTCCAATTTCTTGCTCTTCAGACATTGGTGCGCATCTGATAATATCAATATTTTGTATTAAGTAATTTTATTTATTTAATTTTTTTAGTACAATATTATTTAATTAGTATTAAGAGTAACAAATATTCAAATAAAAGTCAATATCATAACCTGAGTTCCTACTCTTTAATTTACCGATACATTTATTGTTTTTAAATGATGTGGTTTGCAAATGAATTTATTTCAAGGCTTTGACCCTAGTCAGATTAAATTTGCTATTAATTCCTTTTATTTTTGTTTCTTCATATAATTGTCAATTAAATATTCCGATAATATACAATTTGTCTAATAATGAAATATCGTGTTTTTTATAACAGGTATTTTCTTTTATTTGCGTTGTCGCAGCATGTTTTTACATAACAAAAATAAAGGTTCACTTTCGGCTTTGTTTCATTTTTAAGAATTTTTGTAAGTTGTATTTTAAATTGTTCTTTCATTTTTAAATTTAATGAGATAAAGTACGCTTTTTCGTAGTTCATTATTTGCAGCTTTATTTAAAACCGTTCTGCTTATGATTTTTCATAAATTGATTTAGTTTTAAGCTAGCAGATAATTCATATCCCCGCTACGCCTTTTGAGTTAATTATATCTTTAAGGTTGCATATTTATTCAAACTTTTCCGGATTCTAAAATTATAGTTGGGCAATCAAAAGCATTAGTGAGTTTGATGGTGTTTGTGTCACGGTTAATTCAGGTGCTGTATTAGCGTATTAGGATACAAACACATAAAAAAGTAAATTCTTATTAAGAACTTGCCCTTTTATATTTTTTTTATCGAATTCACATTATTTAATTACAACAATCCAAATTAAATTAAATTTTACAGAATGTCTAACTAACTATTTTACAATATAAACAACAAATAATTCCTCCAGTTTGATCTTGCAGTTTGCTAACTTTTCTAGCATGCTTGTAATATTTCTAGCAACTTAACAATTTATAAGTAAAAAATACGTAAGTTATTCATTTCAAATAGCAACGTTTACCTCATTAGGCGATCTTATCAGGTTTCAATTTATAATTTATTTTTAAGCTGTGCGTTTCTAAGCTATTTAAAATTTTATTTTAAGGTTTTGCTAAAAATAAATTATGTATTTATTTATAGGGCTTAAATATTTTGCGGAGAAATTGGCAGGCTCGAGCAAATAATTAATTATATTTTTAAAAACTATTTAGTAATTAAATGTTTTCTGTTGTTTTTATTTTTATGAATAAATTTTAGATTGCGACGCCATTCCCTTATTGTAGTAGTCGATTGGTATACGGATTGAATTTATTTAGAAATTAAGATGTTATAAAATTTATGCCAAAAAATAAATTATTATATAAATAGATTTACAAATTCTTTAATATTAAAAAATAGATAATTTTCTAACCCCTAGCATATTGCTTAAACGACATACTAACCGATTGCTCCTCCATTCGCAGAATCATCGCGGCCTAAAAGTTGGAAAAACACCGGAATAGGCAAACTAAACCCTCGTCTCCTCTACCATTTTCACCACGCTAACCTTCATTGTCTCTGTCATTTGTAACATTTTCGACTCAAGCGAATCGTTGGATGTGAGTACGGACATTAAAAGCTTTTTTAATTAAAAAAAAGCAATAATTTCTACGTATTACTTATAATTAGAGATCACAATTATTTTATTTAACAAAAAAAACGCTAAACGTTGTCATTTCTAATACAATATGTTAGTTTTAAGAGATTTGTTTTTACGATTATTTAAATTTGGAGTTTAATGTATTGTATTTAAATAATCTTTTGCGTAGCGTATGCTGACTTCAGTAGTATTTTATGTGTTAATTGATGTGTTCTTTAGAATTTTATATTAAGTTGTTGTAGTTCAGTGTAGAACTTGTGGTTTAGTGCATCGAATGGTTTTTAATATCATTAACCTTTTAAATATCGATTTTAGTTCATAAATTTTCAAGTTTTTATTAAATATAAATTAATTTATTCGTTTATTAAATGGAATCAGTTTTAAGTTTATAATTTTTTGTTATAACTCTAATCAATTTTTATTTAATTTGATTTAGGAAACACAAATTAGATGCAATTCAATATTTCTTCTTCATTGAACTCTGGTTCTTTGCCAGCCGTAACTCGGGCTTCTTCGCTCATTTAGCTGCCTTTTTGGCTTCAATCCGCCAAACTTCTTGTTTTCTTCTACCAGCCAATTTGGTGTCAACTCCGCTTTCAAGAATTTTCTCTTACAAATGAAGCAAACATCCAACAATTGTTCTAAATTTAAGGTACTCTGCTAATAAATGTATTGTTTTATAAAATGAGAAATCGGCCATATATTTTTTATTTACGACCTTAATTTTAATTAAAATCTGAAAAATCGAATAAGAATTTAAAAGGGCATAAAATGATCACCGCTTAAAAATATGTAAATTCGCCTATAAATAACACTCGTTCACTAAATAGGCAATGATTTAAAAGATTATTTTAAAAATATAAATTCAAAAAATTATGATTATAACTAAATGGTACACAACATTAAAATAATCAACCTTTTATGTTTGTGCTTTAAATATAAAACTATGATTGAAATAAAAAATGATAAAAAATGCTAAATAAATTAAAATAAATAATCAACTTGACACTTTATTCTAATTAAACATTTTAATGTTCTTACAGAAATGCAAAAAATTCTATCAAAAAATAATTTACGAAATAAAATCAAATAAAGATTTTGCAGTAAAATTTCAAAAACATAAATTTTTATACGGGATTTTCAAGCTCGCACGCAACAAACAACATGGCACTTTCGCAAAGTTCATAAGTTATGAAACTTCAATGAGTATTTTTTTTTATAAAAACAAAAAGTAAAAAAGCAGTAACATTACCAGCTTAATTAAATATTAACAACGCAACAATGCTTGCTGTTAAAATTGTACCGCTTGTCATTTTTATCAAAGATGCACTATATTATTGAAAGAAAATAATTTATTTAACCTGAGCCATAAATTTAAAAGTTTACAAAAATATCAATATCAATTAAATTAAAATTATAACTGATAAAAATCCAAAGCAGAAATCTTGATAATCAATCGGAAAGCAATTTAAAAAAACAATTAAGCACTTAGCCAAAGCCAATTTTGAGCACAGAAAACATAAAAAAACAATTAATATATTAACTATAATTATAATTTACACAAACTCAAAACGTCTTAGTAAGATCAAGCTTTCATCAATAATGAATTGATTTTCATGAAAAAAGATAACATCAAAATTAAACAACACCTGAATTAATTAACTTTTGGTCTATTCAAAAGATTATTTATCAAAAATTAATTTTCATTTATTTATAATGCAAATAAAAACAGTACTTCATTTTTGTGAAAAAACAAGGGCTTAAAATGCACGCAAACTAACAAACCACGATAGTAATCAATCTTTTTTTTTGTAATTGATGAAAATCCCTTCTGATGATTATTTACCGGATAATAATGTGGAATATCTTATTATTAATGCCGCAAATAAAAACATGTCGGTAAACGCTTCCGATAATTAATCTTTAATTTTTGTGTCACCATACAAATCTATCTTAATGTAAAAATGATGAATTGTTGTAAATTTATGAAAATATTAAAAGAAAAAAGCGAATTATTGCAAAAAGATCTTGTTTATTTAAAAAAATATTAAAATAATTAATTTTTTTATGAGCAGCGGGCAACAAAATATGATCGAAATTGTCCAAATTTTGCCAAAAATTTGTGCAAAAATTGCAAATTTTGTAATATTTCTGAAAAAAGAGGTTGAATAACAGACCCCCCCCCTAAAATATTCCTTTTTTTGGGGGGGGGGGTGAAAAATAGAACCTCCGGGGGTTCTATTTTAGAAAGGTATGTACAAATTTACTGCTGAATGAATATTTTTATCTCTATTAAAATTTTAAGTAATTGAGCAAAATCAACTTTTTGCAACGAAATTAAAATTTTTAACGTTAAATACTTTGTTTTAAATATTCCGTCGCAAAAATTTGGTACGTGAATCAAAGTTTTTCAGTAAATTAAGCATCATTTAAAATTGACAATATCTTCTATAAGGATTTTAAATTATTTATAATGTTTTACTTGTATTTATAATTGTTTATATAAGTTGATCTAGATTTACATAGAGTAATACCCTTTTAGTTTATTGAAAAAGTTTTTAATTTTTAAACCTTTTCAATCATTCTTTTTATATTTCTTTGAAAACAAAATTTGAAGAATTTTTTTTGAAAAATGTCGAATGTATTTTGCTATCAAACCCTATTGCCGGCCCGGCGCGTGTTTCTTACGTATTGGGGATTTATTTTCGAACTTTCTGGAATTTATTTTTAATTTTATTAATTTGAATAGATTCTGTAGGTAATTTATAGTAAATAATTTTTGATGGCCTTATAAAATTTTCTATAGTTATAAAGCCATATTAACAATTAAATTTAATTAATATTTAATTTTCGCATGGTAATTATGAATTTTAATTTTAGTTAATTTATGCGTTTGTACCATCGCCGAATAATACCAGGGTATAATCATTCTAGATTTTTGCTTTGTATAATTTTTTTAATGTTTATAATTAAATTTAGGTAAATTATTATATATTTTAGTTTATAACAATTAAATTTATTTTATTAACATCATTTAACAATTCTCATCCGATATTTGTTTAATGTACCTCCTCCAGTTTTGCGATCGTATAATTTTTTAAAATGAAAATATAATCTATTTAGTAAATTGTGAAACACTATTTTCCGATTAAATGACATTTTTTACCTGGTTGTAAATAATAATATTTGTTTTCTCAAATGGTGCTATAGCCGACGCAATTGTACGCAAGTGCAAAATGTTCGTAAATATAATTAATGTTTTTTCTATATTTATTCAGGGCTCTAAGTTAATGCATCCAATCAAAATTACAGTCAAACAAAAGGTTCTGAAGTGATCGACAATCGAATTTGACAAGAAAATGTAAAATAATATCCTCAAAATATGTTGAAACATTTTGGTGTCTCAATGAAAACGACGAATAAACAATAATATTGCCTATAGATAATAAATAAATTTTCAAACGCTTTTATATGAGGCGTAAAGCGGCGCAGGAAAATAGCAGATTTGCCCAAAAATGATAGATTCTTCTGTAACATGTATCTAGTTAAAAAATAGAGTAAGAATATGCGCGAATAGTTCAAAAGATAAATTAATTATTTTAAAAGGATTACAGACCCTTTCATTGGACATATATTACTTGAAATAAAATCCCGATATTTACTTTGGAAAATTATAATTAAATAAGAAGACCGAATCAAAAAACGATCATAAGTATTTTTCTGTTGTTGAATTTTAAATCTTTTAGCCATTAAATTCCAGCCTTAGTTTAAATATTAATTAAAATAGACATTAAGTGTAAAATCTTTTTTAATAATAAAAAGATAATGATTTGATACCCCAATAAACACCGTTTTTTAACGGAACAGATAAACCAGACTTAACGTTTTGTCGCAAATTTTTTTTTGATATTTTTTTAAAATTCATACACCAACAACATTGATCCAAAAAGAGATGAAAAAGTTTGCAGTGTGTTCATAATTCCGTATTTTAATCTTGGTATGAGAGTTCGATTCATTTTGAATTTAAAAATTGTTTTTGTATTTATTCTTATATTTTTATTATTACAAATTACTAAAAATAAGAATAGAAACTTTATTTTATCAATTATGTTTAAACAGAATTATTAATGAAACCTGTCATCGTGATAAAATTTTCAAGCAATGGCGAAAGGGATTTCTACATTAGGTCTACCGCTGCACGCATGCTATATTCAATCTCAGTGCGCGTCAAAGTCAGCTCGACTTGTTAATTGCTTTATGCTAGAAAACTAATATATTTTTAAAAAATTCGTATTTGAAAAATGGAAATACATAAACAATAGTTGTAAAAACAATTAAGCAACTAATATTAAGTTCATAAATAAATTATTATTCACTAAATTAAATTTTCATTTGAAATTATCTTACCTAATAATTTTTAATCAGTTATTCACTTCCCCAATTAATTAGGTAATGTTTTCAATTCTTGCAAGAACACAATATTTAATTGTTTGATAGCATAAATTATCTGGCTCTATTGCAGTTTACACTATTAAAAAATTAAGTTATTAAAAAAATGTTAGCGAATAAAGCGCATAACAGTAACTAAAATATTACCTTCAGAAACCTCAATGTATTATAACAACTCCTTGCGATTCACAAAAATGCTTTAGAAGAATAAAACCCAATTGAAATGAATCGAATCTGATTGGCGAGGGTTTATAAAACATTAATTACAATTAAATATTAAAAACATTTTTCAAATCAAAAATGAGCAACTGAGTTCATCATTTTATTTTTTAAAATAAAACAGCTCTGAACATTATTTAAATTTTCATAGGAAAAAATTACATTAATTAGCAAAAAATTTTGATCAAATAAATATTTTTTCAATTTAATGCTTTTCAAAACTTACACAGTAACTCCGCATTTCATTTCATGAGCAAAACTAAATAATTCTTACAATTTTTAATAAATTATTAAAAAACTTTATATTAAAATTTTTGGTGAATATTAAGAAATCATATTATTTAAGATAATATCAATTGAAACAATAATAAGGCAGCGGGCTTGTCAGACTCCGCAATATCTGTCCCTCGCATTTATAATTAAAATTTTATTTCAACTTTAGTTTATAATTAAAAATGATTTGATTTATGTATTAAATTTTTTCGTCAGTATTTTAATGACAGAACATTCATATATAGGAGAGAAAATATTCGTCACGAGATTGGGAACCATTTTTAATTCGATAATATGCTAGTTATAGTTAATAGGCCTATATATTTAGATTTAAAATGAATAATTTTTATTTAATTATTTTCGAATTGATTAAATTAGGATTGATGCTGATTTGTGAGTACGTTATATTTTATTTTATTTTTTATCACCGATGTTGGTTGATTCCCGTTATTATTTCTTAGATAATTTATTTATTTGAAAAAATATATATCACACATTGATAATAAAAATTTCTTAAAAAATAAAATTGTTTGCCTATATCTTATTATTGTAATTTTTTATGCTTTAAAATAAAACTTAAAGAAGTTTAAGAAGTATTCAACATGAAACTAAAATTAATTGCTACACAGAAGAATAGTGAAAAACAAAGCCGGCGCTGGGAATATTTTAACAAAAACTGGCAATTTTTGTTAAGAAAATTAAAGCAAAACATTCAGAAAAACGTGAAAGTCAGCTTTTTCTGTTGCTTTTATTTGTATTAATATTTAGGACATGTAATAACAATATTGACCTCCACATCCAGATTGTGTTTTTGTTGCGTTTGAATTGTTTAGACTTTACACCGATTAATGCAGTTTTTATATTATTCGTAGCTCAGTTTATATCAAATGACTCTCTTTCTCAGTATGCCTATAATAAAATCCCATTTTCAAAAGTTTATTTTAAGTTTTAAAAATTAAGTTGAGTTAGTTTCCTTCTAAATTATTTACTATTTAAACAAGGCTAATCTCTGTAAGAATGTTGTATACTTTGACTTTTATTATGCATTTTAATGAATAGCAATTATCTTTATTTTTCAGTATATAGGATTATTTAAGCGTTTCAATTTATGTATAAAATGTTGTAATTTTGAAACAAATCAATAAATAAATTTATTTATTAAAAAAATGATAGTTTTTATTTTAATTATTTTTACCAACCTGATGATGCGTTTCTAATTTTGATTTTTCTGAATAATTTGTGCGCTATTTTTCTGAATATTTCCAAAATGATTTTTAATTGAAAATCTTATTGATGCAACAAACAGATTTGTTGCAGCCATGACTCAAACATGTGACTTGCTTCATACATTGCTCTATATTTTTCCTTTCCTTTAGATTTGTTTATTATAAATACAAACAAACTTTATTTAGTTGTTGTCTAAATCTTGAAATTTTATTGCGATCACACACAAGCAGCTTTCAATATCTAACATTAAAATGCATTAATTTCTTTTTTATAAATTTATTCTTTATTTATTAATTTTAAAAGAATTTGTGTTATATATTTTGCTTTTTATTTAAAGGTTTGCATTATATTGGTTAAAATATATTTTTTTATAACTTCGATATCTGCCAATGCTTACATTAATATTACCGCGTATTCGCCCATTCGTTTCTCACAAAGAAACTTTTTTTAGTTTACATATTTTCAAACAATATAAAGTTGGCAAATAATATTTTAAAGAGGCTTTGAAATGTCGACCTTTTCTTAAATATATTTTTGCCAAATGATTTCTTAAAGTTATATGCAGAGGTCTACTAAAAACCCAAATCAAAATTGAATGACTATGATTGAAGAAGACGTTGCCCGTTTCGCTCCTCCCCCTCCAGGGAAATCGATTTTATACACCAAATTATGCATATATTCGCTGAAAGATCACAGCTGAAACAAAAAACGGAAAATCATTTTTTACGTTAAATAAACTATACATCGTTATTTTAATATTTCGCAGATTATTAGGATCGTGTTTATATAAAATTATTGCACCAGCATTTAAATGAAAGTACATTAATTACCGCTTTTCATTTTAAACAATTACAAAACCAAACGATTTTTTTTTTTTTTTTATTTTTAATGTTTAATTTAGTTTTTTTTAATGAAATAAAAACTTAAAAACTAAGTTATTCATATACTCCCATCAATTGCTGTTAAACTGAGGACATCTGTTTTTGATGGTTTATACCATTATGCTAAACGCAATCAAGTGAAGCAATTTCACTAACTGTTTCTTTAATAGTTTTCGCAATTGAATTTTATTTCTTTCTTTAAAATGATTTTTAGGTAAACAAAGTCTTGTAAATTTTTAGATAGCTTTAAATATGTTTATTTATTAATTAGAATTTAGATTTTGAAAATATTCCAAACGCCGGGGACGGGAGTGCCGCTTTTAGACGCAAACTTCAACAAATTCACATGGTTCTCTATCATAGTCATCGCGAAAACGTCTTCCTTCAACGCGGAAAGTGTGTGTTGAGGCGCTGCTTCATCACTCCAATGTAAAAAATTATTGTTTTATTTATTAAATCATGAGCACATTATATTGGTTAGATAATAAAAGTTATAACTTTCATAAATTTTATTTTATATTGAATCCTGTGTAGTCAAGAAAGTTCATTTTTGGGCAATTGTTTTTAACTAAAATACAGCCAACAAGATTTTTTTTTTTTTTGCGCTTTTTTTTCAATCGCAGAAGGTGCTTTGTGTATTTGTTTGTCGATTGTTCGATACCTGATTTGAAGACTTTGTTATTAAATTTAAAGTGTTATCGTTTAATTTAATTTTTGAATTAATCATTTTTTTTCTGGGTTGCATTTTGGGTTTTTTTAATAATTTCTTTTTGAAGTGAATTTTGGTAAATTTATTTAAACATAAAACCTTATTTTTGGTAAACCTAAGTCAAGTTAACATATTATCGACAAAGGTGTCAAATTTTATGACAAATTGAAATTTTTTCCGAACGGTAATGTCACAGACTTTTAAAACAAATTTAAAAATAAAAAATTTACAAATGAATTATTTGAAGAGTTTTAAATTAGCTTTTTTGATATTTAAGATTAAAGAGAGTCGGCAATTACTTCTATTTAAATGCTTATGTAAATTAAAACAATATTTTTAATAGATTGGAAGTATAAAAACAAAAAATTGTAAACAATGAAAATAAGTTTATAGTTTTAGGCTTTAATTTGATTTATGATTTTGCTTTAAATTTTTATATTTTTACAAATCTAGTCATTTATTGCATAATATATTCAACTGGTTTATACCAAAAATTCAAAAAATTTTCAAAACGGGTTTTAAAATGGATCACAACTTTACTATTATTATTTATATTTTTTTAAATTTTAGTTAATATTTGATTTAATTTAGATGTTTTCAATTTTAAATCCCTGCAAAAAAACTTCTTATTCGATCTTTTTTTCTATCACCAGCAAGAAACCAAATTGTGTGGGAACTTTTCAGAAACGACGTTGCGCTTTCTCTAACACTTTAGAGTTTGAGTCTTTGTCGTTAAATTGTAAGATAATTTTACTTTTTGTAAAGTTATGTGAAATTTATTAGATTGTATTTTGTAATATTTAAGTTCGGTAAAAATGATTTTTAAATATTTATTTTTTTTATTAGTTATTCAATAATTAAGACTTTATTTATATTTTTCACAAAGATTCTTATTATTCACGGCTTATGCTAAACTGTTAATAATTTTTTCGGAATGAAAGAATTTTAATAGTGTAGTGTAAATTTTTTAAAAGATGTTATTATTTGAAGTAATTTATGTATTTTTACAATTTCAAATTGAACAATTTAATATTCACTTTATGATGAAAAAATATTATTTTTTAATACATACTAAAAATTATTAATATTTCATATAAATTTAAAACTTTATATCAAAGTTTGAATATATGAAGCTGATTTTAATTCGAATTAATTTTATTATTATTTGGCAACCCTTTTTTAATTATTTTTTAATAATTTATTAAATATTATTTATTGATTTCCCTTGCACACATTGATCTGCCCTTTACGCAAATAATATTTCTGTATTGCATTTATTTTAGTTTATTTATAATTATCATATTTTGTATATTTGTTTTATTTTTATTTTTTGAGCTCGGGCGGTTACGGTCGGTTAACGGTTATGACCACTAAAACCGCGGTTGACCGTAGTGACTTTTTATTCACATTTCACCAACCGATACTATCTGTCCTATGGCTAAGTAGTGAAACTCTTAGACTGATTTTATTTGGTCTAGGTTCTAGCCCCTTCCGCTGTTAATTTTTTTATTTATATTTTAATATCCCTCCTTTTTAGTTTTCTTACAATTTTTTGCAAAAAATTTAGCTGTAAAAAATTAACTAAGTATTTACATAAATAATTAGTTCATTTTAGTACTCAATTACCTAAAATTCGCACGATTTTTCTCAGCATAAGGCGTTAAATATTTGATTTTTTTCCTCGGCGGCGCCTATCGGCACCGCCGAACCCCCACCCCCTTTCTTAAAAATATTTTAGGCAACTAATGCGCAAAAAACAAAAAAAAATTACTCTGATCAGTCGCGCTTTGTTAGATTTTAAACATGAAAGTGTCAGAAGGAGATTAAAAATTTATTCATTGACAAACTTTCTGCTAAAAATCACATGTTGTTCAATACACATCAATTTTGATTTAATTTTAGAAAGACGCCATATCATGATCGGAAAAAATTCGTTGTAATTTTTCGAAATCTGGAAAACTTTATTGATTTTTAAATAATGCGGGTAACCGCGGATGACCGCGAGCGGTTAACGGTTATGGGATTTTAAAAGGCCGCGGTTACGGGCGGTTAACGGTTATGAGTGTTTGAGGACGGGCGGTTACGGTTACGAAAATTCATAACCGTGCACAGGCCTGGTTTCAACATACGTGCACATGGTAGCCTGGGTGCACATGAAACATTACTTTCAACTTTTTTTTTTAAATTTCTACAATCAACAAATTTTTTAAATAAACGATATTTTTGATGCTTAATTCTTTTCGATATTGATTAAGTTTTTAAAATTATATTAGTGATTGGCAGGTGATTATTGATATTTTCGGGATGCTTGATTTGTCAGCTCTGCACTTTGCCAAAGTAGTGCGCGAATAAGTCAAGTTAGGCATTAAATTGCCCTTTGGTTTTATATTAATTTATTTAGTATACTCACTTCAAGGAAGCTATCATAATTCTTTTAAAAATTATAGGTCTATTTTAATTAAAATTTTGATAACTTAAATTATAGACTAGACACAAATGCCTTTTCATTCCATATGGATATCACCCTTCAGATTTAAACCTATGTTTAAATAATAATCTAAAACTCAAAAATGAAGCAAAATAAATAAATAACAAAATACATATCTGAAACATGACATATTATTTTCAGGGAAGTTGAGGTCAAGCCAAATCTGAAAAATCGACAAAGATGTCGAACAGGAATGGATAGAAAACATCACTACGAGATTTAATCAGTTCTTAACCATGTTAAATTAAGATTGATGTTCATTGTTCGTAATTTAAAATTAGCTAACCGTAATTTTCATTTTTGAATAAATGAATAGCTGCTCAACTTCTTTCTTGGGCAAGAAATCGTGCAATTTTTCTCAATAAAAGCTACTATTTTATTAAAAATAAATACTCAATATAATCAAGCAATATATTTAGAAGTTTGCAAAATAAAAACTAATTTTAAATAATGGAAATAACTAAAGTCATTCATTTTAAATTAAAATAAAAAATGATTAACATTTAGCCTGAATTAAAATGGGGTTAAATATAAAAAGATAAGTAAAATAAATTATAAATTAGATATATCAAAAATAAAGTTATTGAAATGTAAAATATTCTATTCAAAAGTTAGGGTGTATCAACGTAATCGTTGGTTAAATTAATTTAATGAAACATATTTGGTTATTAAAAATTTAAAAAAAACAAGAATCCAGTGTTTATCAAATAGTTCGCGTTGTGCAATAATTCAACAAATAAAAATGAGATTTTATTATAATATTTTTTGTAAAAAATTTTTAATAGCAATATTTGGGGCCGAATATCAAAAAGCCAATTCTGATAGAATCATCCTAATCACAAAAAGAGCTATCAAGTATTTTTGTCCGTCCGCTGACATGCCAAAATGAGGAACAAGAATGTTAAAGGGGTTGCCATTTCGAAATCGAAGCACTTTTTTAAATAGAATGATAATATAGCATTATTTGAGGTTTATTTTGTAAATTATGCTTGCCTTTTATTCATTCAATACTTGTAATTTATTACATTATTTTCTTTATGCTTATCGCGTGTCAGTCTTTTTTAAATCAAAATTTGCATAGTTTTCATTAAAATATTCGTTCTTAATTTTGGTATTTGTCGTTTCATTAGTTATATTATCTAGTTTTATTAGTCATTTAAGAATTCTTGTTTTATCCGATAATGAATATAATTGTTATTATTATTTAATCTATTTTTGGAAATATAATAATGTTTATTTAGCTTATTTTCTTAAATTTTTTTAAATATCAATATAATATTACCGTATTTCCTAAAATTAGTTAGTATTTGATTAATAATCCCGGATATACAAAAAAAGAACCCCCAGTCTCGTGGTACGTCGCTTATTCCTTTTAATCGTTATTTTCGCTAAACCTAAAACATCCCCAGAGATAATGTTCGTTGCAAATTTAGAAAGGATTTGAGGTAGTAAGGCTTAAATTGAATTTTAGCTTTTTTCATAAAATAAAGATAACGTTAATTTTTAGGTTTATTTATAATTTAAAAAAGGAAATAAACTGTGTCATTCTTTTTTTGTTGTTGCTTTTATTGGATTTTAATTTTATTTAATGATACTGTTTGATATAATGTGTGATTGCTTGTTTATATTTTATTAGAGTTTTTATATTTTAATTTAAGATTTTAATTATTGTTGCTCAATTAATTTGAGTTTATGGTTTTTGTTAAACTCCAATTTGCTGTTAATCTAAATATACACGGCAAAAACATCAATGTTAAAGGATGCGGAAAATCATCGGAGTCGCTCTCGCTGCGTCGATAAAAACATTTATCTGGTTTAATTTGCTTTTCTCTGAGGAAGGGCAAGTAATCATTGTTCCAGGTTTCCAAAATTCCTATTTGCTGCTGGGTAATATGTTTCTGGGTCTTTTTTTTTAAAATAACTAATATGTTAATTTTGCGTTGCAGTCGCGACAAAATGGATTTGATTTTCGTTACAATATTTTATCAGCGCTACCATTTACAATATTTACATTGGATTAATGTAAATGAATTAATGTTACTTTTTTTAACGACTTTAAAGTGATAAACTTTAATGAGTTTCTTAATTTTTTAATAATTTGTTTAATCTTTTATTATTTCTTATTATTGATGTTGATAAGATTCATTTGTTTACAATAATATTGGCTTAGAAACTATTAGGTTCCGTCAGCCGCGGCGGGGGGGCCTTGCCCCAGCCGGCAAATTCGTCATGTCCCCCAGGACCATTGTATTTTATCTAAAAAATTAAAAGATTGTTACTTTTAATTTTATCAATGATTTTTTGGGGTTATTTAAAATTAATAGATATTAAGTTCTAGTTTTAATTATTATTCATCTTCTTTTTTTTTTTTGGTTTTCTGGTTCTTTGGTTTTACTGTTTTTTTATCTAGTCTGTCTATTTTATTCTTGCTTTGTCGTTATTTTATTGTATCGCAAGCAGGCTAAAAATATCAAGATAAAGTTAAAATATTTCTTTTAGACAATATTTTAGCTAAATATTATGCTTTTTAATTTTTTAATAAGCAATGACTACTTTTTTATATTGGTCTAGAATACTGTCATTTGCTCCAAGCAGAATTTCGTTCACGTGTCCTTCTAATGGCAATGTGTAGTTACGTCGAGCAATATGAATTGATACAATAAATAGAATTATTTAAATGAAATCTTGCTCGGAGGTTCCGAGTAATAATAAAATAAGTAATTTGAAAAATAATGACCTTTATATTTGATAAAAAATCATTTCACATCTATTTAAATTACAATTTAAATATAATTCTGCTTTAAATAAAAACAACAATCTAACATTTGATCCTTTTTGGAATTATAACTTTTAATTATGTTTAATTTGAAATTATTAAATATTCCTTTCAGAATTGCGTATAATTGATTTATATTTCAATTTATTATTATTTTGATTTTATTTTATCCAATATACTATAAAAGTTTTCTAACATTTAAAAAGACAAATTTATTTTATTGTCATTTCATTTTAAAATTTTACGTGATTTCACTTGTTTTTTCAAGTCCAATGGTCTCATTATTTCGTCATCGTGAAAAATGTTGGGCTTTCATAAGTACATTAATTAATCTAAATTTGTTTTACTTTTTTATCATTAAAAGATTATGTAATTTATCAAATTTTAAATAGAATGTTTTTTTTAAATAGTTAAATCTATGTCGTCAAGCATTTAAAGTTGTCTCGTCTATATAGCAAAACGGCATTCGACGACGAAATAAATCATAAATAAAACAATAAAAGATTAAATTCAAAATGTAGTTTGAGTGTCTAATTGAAAAGCCACAATTTTATTAAACTCGAATTATATAAAAATGGTAATTGACAAAATTCCATTTCGCATTTTGAGCTTTGTATCTTTCTTTATTAAATAGCAATATTTTTTTTTGTTTCATTTTAGGATTTAAACAATCATCTAATTAGTTATGTTTTTAGATTTAAATGTTTTTTTGGATTTATTGCAATTTAACATCAAAATTGAAAAGCTGATTTATATTTTAATTAGTTTTTTAAATTGCAAACTTCTTTGATTATTTCACGAGCTGTGACGATAATGTGGTCAATTGGTCGAGAGTGTTTTGCACGGTAAGATTAATATTAATTTTTAATGGTTAAAAATTAAATGTAAAAATTTAGCTTTATGCATTAAAATTTAAACTGTATTATTAATTAGTATTTTTAAAGTGGAGTAAAAAAAGGTTCTACAACTTTATATATATAGTAGAGTTGATAAATGATTTTAAATTTTGACTTTTGCCCTTTTATCCATTTAATAAATTATTTTATTTTTTTGCTTAGAACTCAATTTAAACGTTTCAAATTAATTTTTAAAATTATTAATTGTTAAAGTGAAATAATGAAATCAAAAAGATTACAGATTGTAATAAAATATATCTCCAGACAAATAAATAAATTAAAATATTTAGTTGAATTATTTTTCCGTTCTTTCCATCTTTAAACTTGTAACTTTAATATCATTTTATGTAACTTGAGTTTAATTAGTATCTCGAGATAGGCGAAAATTATTTTAAATTAGTTTTTTTTAAATTGCTAAACTTCTTTGATTATTTCACGAGCTGCGACAATTGTGATTTCTTGCCGTAATGATTTAGAGTATTGATTAAATGCTACCATTTTGTAGCGTTCAATAAAAAAAAAATAGCCACAAAATGAAATTTGAATGTTTTAAACAATTTTTGCGTAATTTTAGCATAATCATGTATAAAGCACAACATGTCGCGACGAAACATTATTGCTTTTGGGCTTTGTGTAATTAAATTCTAAATTAGACATTAGAATTGGTTTATAATAATTTTGAATTAATAATATTTTAAATTGCATAGGAAATATATAAATTAACGTTTAAGTGGTTTTTAATTCATTATGGATATTTTAACGACTTCATCATATAAATTACTTTAACTCTCATTTCGGCCGTGTTCCAACATTCATTGCTGTCTAATTTTATTTATTAAACATTCTATTTTTAATTTTATTTATTTTTTCGAACAGTACAAATTGTACAAGTCAAATGTTAAATTTTTATTTTTGTGGCGCATATAAAAACAAAACAAAATGAAATGTCAGGAAACATGTTCTGATTTCTTATTCATGTGTTTATTTAAGCACGAATTTTTGTAAAATATTTAATATTTTTAAATCATAGGCCTGAAAACCTTAATCGTAGATGGTGACGTTTGGTGAAATGTTGAGTTAATTTAATCACTTTGTTTAATTTTTTGCTTGCTGACCGGCCCGCAATTGCACTTGCTTTTATAAATTCAATTTGCAATATAAAAATATTCTTGATGAGTGAATTTGTTAATTTTATTTTCATTCAGAATGTAATTAACCGATGATAACATTTTAACAGTGAACATCATCAGCAATATCATATTATCTCAAAATTTGCAAATGAATGTAGTAAAGTAAATTTTATTTATGCTAAGCTTATTTTTTATTTTCAGCATATGTAATAATTTAAAATTGTAATATTTTGTCTTCGTTTTGACAGTATTTAACGTTTGTGTCGATGTGCTCGGTTAAAATATAATTGTAATCATTTTTAAAGATTACAAATCTTTAATATATATAAAAAAATTTTGTTTTTGTTTCCGACCCGTTTATTCCATTTCCTGCCAAGGATAATTATTTTATGCTTTAATTTGTCACTTTTAGGCGTAATTTGCTCCGTTTAAATTTGTCATTTCTGATTTAATTTAAGTAATTTTCATATATTTCTATATGTAAATAATTATACCTTATATGCTCCTGTGCAAATCAAGAATTTTTCTTTTTTTAATTTTGATTTATTTGTCACAGAGGTGTGTTAATAATAGGCGTACGATCGCTCAGACTTCTCGGCTATGCACTCCAATTTTTTGTCTAGTGAGGCTGTAACGGGGTCAAATGATATGTGCAGCAATATATGCTAATGATATAACCTTACACATACTCAAAAGCCGTGCCATTTGTTATTTCTTTAGTATCCTTTTTGGGCATTTATTTTTTAATATAATTTTATTAGCAGCAAATAGGAATTTTGGAAACCTGGAACAATGATTACTTGCCCTTCCTCAGAGAAAAGCAAATTAAACCAGATAAATGTTTTTATCGACGCAGCGAGAGCGACTCCGATGATTTTCCGCATCCTTTAACATTGATGTTTTTGCCGTGTATATTTAGATTAACAGCAAATTGGAGTTTAACAAAAACCATAAACTCAAATTAATTGAGCAACAATAATTAAAATCTTACATTAAAAAATATAAAAACTCTAAAAGAATGACACAGTTTATTTCCTTTTATAAATTATAAATAAACCTATAAATTAACGTTATCTTTATTTTATGAAAAAAGCTAAAATTCAATTTAAGCCTTACTACCTCAAAAACCTTTCTAAATTTGCAACGAACATTATCTCTGGGGATGTTTTAGGTTTAGCGAAAATAACGATTAAAAGGAATAAGCGACGTACCACGAGACTTGGGATGCAGGGTCCATCGTTATTTTCATCTTTTCATTTAGTTTTAGTGCATTTATAATATAACCTGAAAATATAAAAGCATTTTTTTATAATTAAACAAATTTGCAAGAAGATTGTTTAAATATATTTGTTTAGATTCTTAACACGGTTTAATTTTTTCAAAAACTAATTCGATAAAATGTTTAATGTCTAAAATATAATTTTTGCGGCGCATCGCCGCCTGAGAAGTTAAAAATAACCACAAAGGTGATCTATAGAAGTGAGACACTTCGAGTGAATTGGCCAAATCTTTGTAAATAAATTCGTCAAACAATTCTCGAAAAATTTAAATTTTATTTATGAGCACTTTTTGCGGAAATGAACTTAAAACAGGGTTCCGATCGGGTAAAGACAGTTTCCAAGGACAGTTATGTTGATTTTCAAGGACACAACAGAAAAATTTTGCAAAATCCAAGGGCGCTTTAAAAATTGGGGTCAAAAAATTTTGTGTGTTTACCAGAGGCCGGAGGCATATCTAGCCTTGCATTTCGTTGTTGGTGGGTCCGACTGCGCCGGCAGGTGTCGTCAGGAAACCTTTTTTTTTAATTTTGAATTTTGACTAAATTATGAACAATTTGGTCCCAAAATTTAAAAGAACCGGCAATTTTTTGAAGCTTTTAGGAATGGGAGATTTTTTTGAAGATTTGACGATATTTGTTAAGAAATTGCTCCAAAATTAACATCTTTTGAGAGGGAAATGACCTTTTTCTTTCTCCATTAAAATTACAAATATTTGACTTTCAGCCAAATCTTCATTTTCAAGGAGAATCTTGAAAATAAGGAAATTTTACATTTTTAAGATCGGAGGTCCATTTTCAAGACTGTCCTTGCCATTCAAGGACGAATCGGAACCCTGACTTTAAATCTCAAGATTAAAAGCAAGGGGTCGGTATTAGTGTAGCTGAAAACAGAACTATGAATTAATAAAATTATAGTTTCAGTGCAATATAAAAAAATTTTTAATTTTTTTTGTATTGATTAGTTAACCTTTAAGATGCGTTATTTAAGTTTTTATGTTGACAATATAACAATTGAATGAGTTTTTTAAAATTTTTCATTATTAACGTGAATAAATAATTTATCTCGTTCTAAGTAATGAAGTTAGTACAATACCATGGTTGTTTCGAAGGTCGGCTCGCTGGCATATCTATAGAAACTGTCAAATTTTAGACGATGTAATATTATATTTTTTCATAAACAAGAGACTTTCAATATTGTTTATTTTAAAATTATAATGTTTTATGTTTTATTTTAAAATATTTAGCCTTTTACTAATTTATTATCAAATAAAAGCTGTGTTAGCAACTTTCGAGTACACGCAGAACTATTAAGATCTTGTTTTATTTTTGGATTTGATTTTTACTAAAAAAATTGCTTTTTAAGATATTTATATAATCATTCATATATAAGTTTTATAATTTTAAATCATCGTTTATGATTTCTATCCGTCTGGCGAAATTAAATACCATTCTATTCTAAACTTTATTTAATGAATTTTGGATACTTTAAAAAAAGTAAAATGACGGTGCACATGATTATGTCTAATTGTTCGTAGTTCTGCCCATTTATAAATTACTTTGCTTAGAAATATATACAAATTTTCTTTTTTATTTTATTTGGTATTTATTTATTTAAACGCATTTAGTGCATAAAAGCGAAGAATTTTAGGGGGGGGGCGGTCTATTTTAGGTTATACGGTATGTAAAGTGCTGATTAAATTAATTTATATTATTAAATTTTTTAAATAATAACGACTACGCTTACTAGTTTATTTTAATCTTAATATTTAAATAATTTATATCAATTATTGAAAAAGGTCGAATAATTGACGAATAATCATTATTGAAATAAAAAATTATGTTAAAAAGTAATTGAAATTGTGTTTGTTAGTTTTTATATTACATTTTTGCTGCTTGCGCTCATCGGCAAATTTTTCAAAAAAGTAACTAAAAAATTATTAGATGGGGTGCGTTGATGACCAAATTACTCTAACCGTCTGACTCTCTCTTTTTAGCACACTATTTCTTCAAAAAATAAAATGTTTAAAAAAGTAACTAAAAAATTATTAGATGGGGTGCGTTGATGACCAAATTACTCTAACCGTATGACTCTTTCTTTTTAGCACACTTTCTTCAAAAAATAAAATGTTCAAAAAAGTAATTAAAAAATTATTAGATGGGGTGCGTTGATGACCAAATTACTCTAGCCGTCTGACTCTCTCTATTCACGTTTGGTAATCCGTTCAAGTTTGAAGCGTTGACGTGACGAATATTTTTCAGCAAACTTGTTCGTGGCAATGCCCTCTGAATAATTCCTCTGATGTAAGCGGTGAAGAATTGTAGAAGAATATAATTAATTATTTTTATTCCGTGATTGTTTTATGTTATTAGTATTTTAATATATTTTCTATTAGGGTTTAATTTACGATTACCTTACAGAATAATTGGTGGTGTATCATCGAAGTTATTTTTTTGATAAAAATTGGTTCATTAATTTTAATTGTTAAAGAAAATCTTTAAAAATAATTAATGTGCCGATCACATATAAATTAATTTATCAAAAATTTTTATTTGAATTCTTTGACCTTTTTATATTGATTTAATTCTGCTTTCCATGAATATTTGATTTGTTTATTTTTATATATTTCTGTTGGCATTTTTTGTGCTTTTTAAATTTGCAACGTGACAAGTCTAATCATGAATTTATCATTTTTTTAGATAGTTTTCAATTTCATTCGGTCATATAATTATTGCTGTCATCATCAAGTATAAAATCAACATCTATTCTCATATTATAATTATTGTTATCATTTTTAATTAGTTAATATTTGCAAATTTTGAAATATGGCTTGGATGACTGTGACTTAATTTAATTTATTAAATTTATTACATTCCCACTTAAGATAATAAATATTCTTTGATAATTTGTTGGGGTTCAATACATTTGAATGATCACTGAAAGTTAAAAAACAGTATTAGTTCAACCATATTTGGAGTTTATTTTTGACAATCTTTGTGCCTTCATGAAATTGTTCATGTAACGAAATGATAAAAGGTCGCTATTATACAAATTGTTGGTGGTCAAGTTAAATGCCGCGCTTCATTGATTAATTACCAAAAAACTTCAACGGATGCTCACAGAACGTTTAATCTAAATTTTAATCTAAAATAATAAATAACAAAACAAAATATTGAATTTAATTTCACAAAGTATAATTAAAATTATTTAAATTTATGTTAAAACAAAATTATTGAGTGTTTAATTCATATATAGAAAAATAAGAAAAAGATATTATTTCCTTTTGTTTATTATTTATTAAACAGGTTTAATCTTTTGCTATTTTCTCCGGCGAATGCCAGAGTAGAAATAGTCATTCTTGTTTTAAACAATAAATGTTATTAAAATTCAAAAGGAATGTTTTAATCTGAGGTTGATAACGGATTTTTAAAGGAACGTCATCATTCAAATCCGCTTAAAAATCATTAATAAATATTTTTTTGTTATAGCATTGGCCCAAACTTAAAAAATAAACAAAGTCAAAGTAGCAAGTGAAAATCGGAACATGGGCAAAGTAATTTCACACAGCAAGGCTACGGCATCGAAAAAATTTTTTTAAATTTATTTTATCGATAATTTAATGAACAATTGCCTCCATGTGGCTATAATCACAAGATGCACCAAACAATTACCTTTCTGAATAAAGAAATAAAAAAATTTAAATATTATCTTTTATCAAAAACATATCATAAATCACTAAGAATTCAATAAAAAATCTGCGTTAATCAATAACACAATCTATAGTTTAAGAATTTCGAAACAATTGGGCCAATGTATTCATGCCATTGACAAACTGTCGTAGGAATTCGAACACGCAAGTTATGCCTAAGCATAAACTTGTTAAGCCAACCACAGCTCGCCTTAATAAAACTCATGTTAACTTTTTCCAAACAACAAAAGCTCACTTTGAAAATTGTTTCCTCCTCATCTGCTTGGTTTGCGATCTGTAGAGCGTGGATCTGAATTGTTCGTCGAGAAACTCGTTGATTACACGCGCGTTGTGTTCTGATCCATGCAATCATTTGATCATCAAACTCTTTGTCGCGGAGATGTCGTCCAGCACCGTCTAGTCTTAAACGCTTTCCAGATTTTGATTCACTAAAGTTGTAGGTAACTTTTTTTCACAAATACCTAACAATCAATCTACCGCAAAGAGAGTAGTTCTTGCTTCTGCTTTTGCCATTCTCTGATGCGCTTTCTATCTATTTTAAACTTCCGACTTGCTTCATTAATTGAATGGGATTTGATTAAGTCTACGACTTCCAATTTTTCGTCGATTGTAAAAATGCGACGTTTTTTTGAGATATCACGCTGTTGTACTAACTCTTCAGAATCTTCGTCACTCATTTTTTCTTAGTTAGAAAAACGCTAAATTTTAACGTATGTAAATGATAATGGCGAAAAAATAGGAACTATGTACGGACTTAGTTAGATAATTTTAAAAATTCACGGCTTGGGGGTAGGGGGGAGGGCTATAATTAGAGAGGGGCTTCAAATAGAGAGGGGGCTTCTATTTTTCAAACCTCCCTAAGGGGGGGGCTACAATTAGAGAGGGGCTTCAAATGGAGAGTGGGCTATTAATAGGAAAAATACGGTATTATGTGATTTTGCAGCCTGGCACCGGCTTAATTTAGAAAAAAAATTTATTATTTGTAACTAATTATCATTTTTTTAATATTATGTTTAGTGATTGTCTTCGAAGCTAGATTAAATCTAACAATTGCTTAAATATTTGAAAATAAAATGTTTTTTGTTATTTTAAAATCTCTTTTTATAATTTTTAATAAACATTCTATTAATTTAGTAATATCTCTATTTGAATTTAATTGAATATTTTATTAATACATTCCATATTATAAATTAATAAAAAATGCAAAATGTATCTATTTTGTAAGGTATAATTTGTAAACAAAAAATTAAGGATTTTTCCCATATTTTATTTATTCCGGTTGAAGCAATTTTTATTAGTTTTCGGTAGAGATAATTTATTGGTGGTTTATTTGCTGCAGGAGAAAAAGTTTATATTTTTAGGCTTTTCTATTATTAATTAAAAATGATTGATTTTGATTTTTTTAAAACTCGCTTTCATCTTTTAATGTTTATGTTTTAAACCCTTTTAATTATTAATGCTTGTCATATTTTTGCGTATTTTAAAATATTTTGATGTATTTAGTATATTTTTTTTAACTATAAATTCTTAAAGAATTACATCAATATCACTGAAAACGTATATGATTCTTTTAATAATACTTTCTTAGTTCTTATTTATTTCTTTATAATCATAGCAACTTTTGTATTTTTTTCAAAGATAAGTCCGTGCTAATACGATGAAAGAAATGCACATATATTAATTTAAAGAACTTTTCTAATTACTCGGTAGTAAAATGCGTATCACAGTGGGCTGACTGCCTCGGCAAAGACTCGCATTTTTGTTCTAACGACATCTAAGCGCCGGTTTATAAAATTGCCTTTTAACAGATCCATAAACAACCAAATTTTTTATTCACGCACCTTCATGGATTGAAAAAGGAAAGAAAAGTTGTTGGTTTAAACATCGTTTAATTTGTTGATTATTATGTATATATTTATTTATATTCTTTGTTAATCGACAAAATTTTAAATATAACTTTTAAATTTATGTTCTTTGAATCTTCAATTTGGAATTTATAATCCTTTTAAATATCTTAAAATTTGCTGCGTTTATTAACTGTTTTATAATATGAAAAAGTGTTTTATAATTTCAATTTATTTTACTCGTCCGACTTGTATGATTTTTTGTTCCAAGTAAAGGATTTGCAATTTAGTTTCAATCAATGTTCGTCATGAAGATGATCTTAATTTTTAATGCTAAATAATCTTGCTGTTTTGCTAAACCATTAATAAAAATTATTATTTATATAATTGTTTGATATTGGTTTTGCTTAATATTAAAATTTCATAATAAAAACAAAATTATACAAATATTTTTAAAGATGCGCTCGGACAATAGTTTAAATTTGATATTCGCATGAATACTGAAATGATACCAAGCTGGCAGTGAGGAAAAGTATTTGAATCAACCGATCAAATTGTGGCTTTTACGGAAGAAGCAAGTAAATATCGGAGGGCAAAACTTCAAAAGAACAGGAAATAATAAAATATGACTTTGTTACAATTAAAAAATTATAATTTTTTTAGTTATAAAAAAATCCATATAAACAAAAAAATAAAATTATTAATTTTAAGCAAGAAAATATTACGTTTGCTGCTAAAAGTCATAAAAAAGGAACAGCACAAATGAATTTGTTTTAGCAAGAAAATTAACGAATATAAAAAATATTGATTAAATATAAACAGAGCACATATTTGGTCGAATGTTTACAAATCATAATTGTTGATATTTATTGGGTTATTATTTTAAACGTTTTTGTTGTATAATTTGTATAAAGATTATTTAAGTTTTAATGAACGCAGCAAAATTTATAAAAATTGTTGAGGAACAATGCCTTTTAGAGTTCCATAATCAATTTAGAAGAAATCGATTATTGTCCAATTTTTGAGTAAATTTTGGTTGAACTGAAACTTTTACAACAATAAAATATAATTTAAATTATTTTGGATTAAATTAAATGAGGGCTCTTTTCAGTAAATTAAATCATTTCTATCCATAATTGTAACTTAAAGGTTCAAAAGATATTTTTAATATTAAATTTTTAGTTTTAATCACCATAATCTAAATTATATTGTTTACGACAATTTGTTAAAATTTAATCTATATTTATAAAACTTGTGGCATATTCTTCTTTTTGATTTAATTAATTTTAAGTATGAATTTAACATTTTTTAGGTTTAGCTTAATTTTGGTTATTTTTGTTTTTTACCTAATAAAAACATATATCAAACTGATCAATGTTGAAAATATTTGATTTAGATTTTTTTGTTAATAATTATTTTTATATTGGATTTAATTTTTTTTTTATTTTAACGTTGCGCGAAAAAGATTTTATTACTGTCCGTGATGTAAATTTATTAAATTTATTCATCTATTTTTCGTCATTATTTATTTATTTTAAATCTATTTGTTTTCATCCTTTTCCAAGATGACTCTAGGACAATCCGTTAGAATATTGATCTTTTAAAACGATCTATCGCCTTAGGTGTTACTTAAAAGTTTTTTAATTTTCTAAAATTCAACCGTGTCAAAAACCGGTTCTTTTTGTCCGTAATAACTAATAAAATATACAAAAGCCTTTGGATATTAAACAAAAAGTCAATGGTGTTATATTTTATGTTCATGATTATTCATAAGAATATTTGTTTAAAATTTTGTATCTTTTCGTAGAATTAACAAAAAGTTAATAATATTCCTTCTCATTCAAAAATAAATAAATAGTCCTATTAATATATTTATATTTTTCGGTTTTATTAAGTTTCATTTTTTGCTGTTTTATAAATTATTTGATATTTCATAGCTTTAAATTGTCATATAGCTGTTTTTTGGTCTACCTTTTTCCCAGCAGGGCGTGAGACCAGGTATTCCACAGGTATTCCAGCAAGTTTAGTTGCCCGTCTATGAATAAAATCTGCAATAAATTCTAATTATTTTATAATTATATTTTTAATAAATTTATAAAAGTCTTTTTATTGCTTCTAAGGTTTGCCCATTTATTACAATTTTAGAATTGTTCGACTCTTTTATTTTGATTTTCATTATAGAAAGGTTGAAAGCTTTTTTTTCAACATTTCTTAAATAATTAATTTAAATGTGTGAACTTTGTCGGATGATTGAGCTTAAAGTAATATAATGGCATATGCCATAGTTTTATATATTTTTTATCAATCATTCAATACAAATAAAAAATTTAAATAATAATATATATTTTTATTTATTTAAGTTTTGTTGCTATCTTTATTTGCACCAAACCCACAGGTGGAATCAGTATGTACGACGCACCTGTCATTGACTTGCTCTTTGCGTTTCTAATATAAAAATATTATTGTAATTTTTTCATTAATAATTGCTAACTTTTGACCAACTGTTGCTGTCATTTTCGAACGAGCACTGTGATTTTAATATTTATTCATTGTATTAAAACATCTTGATGCGTATGCTCCCATTTGGAATAGGTGTATTTTATCTGGAATCTTTCAAAAGTTTTATTTGAAGACATTACGCTGCTTTTGTTACAATTTTTACGCATTATAATCGACAGCTATTCCCATGTATGCCCGCCAGATTGAATTATTGTTTTTTTTTTAATTTTATTTATAGTTACCGTCGATTTTTGTCGTTTTCTCTTGCTTTTTCCAATTATTACATCTCCAGATCATTTAACACTGATCATTTATTTAAAAAAAATTAATTTTACAATAGGTAAGAATATTTGTATACCAGAAAGCCATATTATAATTCAACCGATAATAAATATTATCAATTGCTAATTGTTTTATTTTTTATATGCTATTTGGGAAAACGGCCCATATTCATCCCTTGGAATTTTACACCATACGTTAGCCCGTTTCCTCAAACGATTCTCTTTAAATGTATTTCTATATCTATTTAATAATGGCAACGCATTTTTAAAAATTTAATTTAACTAATTTATTCTTTATTAGGCGTTATATATTTTTT
This sequence comes from Globodera rostochiensis, assembly GCA_018350325.1. Taxonomy (NCBI): domain Eukaryota; kingdom Metazoa; phylum Nematoda; class Chromadorea; order Rhabditida; family Heteroderidae; genus Globodera; species Globodera rostochiensis. Next base: position 617,641 of record JAEVLN010000011.1, read on the forward strand.
TCTTTAAAACTTTTTATTAAGTTTTGTGAAATGATTTGTTTTTTCAAAAAAAAAGATTATTTCTTTCGTTGCATTAAGATTTATTTTGGATTTTTTGTTTTTGCGATTTAATTTATAGTTTTGTTAAATATTTTTAAATGATTTTTAATTATTGTCCACGTATATATTAAATCTGAAAAAGAAAGTAAATAAATTATTTTTGCGTTATTAATATACAACGTTATTCCTTTCAATTTTTTAAAATTTATAATTTTATTTTAGAAAATTATTATTTTGTATGTGACAACACTTTATAACGATATAAAGAACAATAATTAGTTTTTATTGATATATTTGATAATTTTTATTTGAAATAGGGGTAGGCCATATTAAAGGGCTAGCAAATTCAAATTGTTATTTATATTTTTTGCTATGATATCAAATTTTATCTTAATTTAAATTTATTTATTATGAATGAGACTTTATAAAGGCAAAATTGTTGTTTTTAGTCAAACACATTGAATTTTGGAATTAAATCATGCTTTTTAACCAAATTTTCTTTTAGCGATTTTATATAATTTCAAGCGTCTAATTATTTGCTTGAATAAAATGTTAAGTTTCATAGAATTCATTTTAACAGTGTAATATTTTAAGAGATTTTAAAAATTTATTTACATTTATTTTAAAGCCTCGTCATAACACTGGGATATGTATCCAACACACAGCGAAGGTTGCCAGCGAGTTGGTCGTTATGCCCGTACTCACGAGCACAGGCGAAATCAACCTTTTGTATAGTGGTCAAATGCATTTTCTATTTATTTTAAAGCCAAGCCAACATACGTCCTCTCTTTAGTTGCTTTTTAAATCGATGATTTAAATATACATAGTTTAAATAATAATTTTTTATATTTAAGAAAACAATTGCATAATGAAGAAAAGAAGCTAGCTAACTCAAATTAGGAATTTTTTGTCAAGCGGGCTAGTTTTCTATGCATGCCCTATGTTTTGACAAAATAAATCAAAATTTAACAAGTTATGTTACATATTAGTAGTTTATTAATTTTTGTTTGTTATTTATTTTAATTCAAAAAGTTTATAATAAAGTATATTGCTTACATTGTTTATTTTTTTAGCAGTTATTTGTACTCATAGCATTTTAACGCTAAGAAAAGATTTCAATTTTATGTTTTTATTGTATTTTTTTATCAATGTCAAAACATTTATTTTCGAAATAATGCTACACCTTCGTACAAATGTTTGCGAAGCATTTGTTTGATTTTTTTCAAAAATATTGCACCTAGGTAATTGTTATTATTTTTATTTTTATCAGGTATGTTTTGTTCTATAACCTTTTCACATTTGAGTATTATTATTCTTCTTTGTATTCGCTTTGAGAAAGTAAATTAGAATTTATTTATCGAGTATATCTTGATATATTATAAATATTTAAATAAATCTGCTTTATTTTGCATTTCATTTTTAGGACTTTAACGTGAAACAATTTGTATTCAAAAATATAACACTATATATAGTTATTAGTAAATTCAGATGCAAAATGCAGGTCAACAGAAGACTCAAAATAATCATAAAATGCCTAAATTTTTTAAACAAATAATCTTTGCCAAATAAATGAAGATCATTTGACGGCGGCTGTATTATTGAGCTTTGGTCGGGCGGAACTTATAAATTGTCTGCCACATGAGTCTATAGAACAGAGGAGATAATTTTAATTTTGTGGGTAAAAATTGATTTAAAAATTTTAAAATACGGTTTTTCAGAAACGTCATATAATGAATGTTGTTTGTGCAAAATTCATCCAAAAGCTATAATTGGATCGATAAAAAACAGGATGCCAGACATCGATAATACATTAAAGCTGACAAATCAAGTCTAAAAATTATGCCCAACTTACTTCAAATTACTCAATAATTTTAAACAAAATCAAATTACAAATCATGAATTAAATTACAAAAAAAAAGAAACAAAAAATTTTAATAAAATGTAATGCAAATGATTGAGTAAAAAAGCCTAAACAATCAATTTATACTTAAAATAAATATTCCTTTATGTTGAATACATTTAGCTCCGCGAACAGAAAATATTGCTATTTTATTATTAATGTAGAATACCAAGTAAAACATTTCAAAAGCTGACTTTTATGAACAAAATTTAGATTAAATATTACCGTCATAAAAACAAAACTTTTGTTGCGGATAAAAAATAAATTAAAAGATAATTAACCTCGCCGCACAAGTCCACATACGCTCTGTAGCGGCTTCCGAACGCCTGCAGAGTTGCGCAAAGAAATTCAAGAGAACGACCAACGCGCAGACGCCGCCGTTTTTGCAGCACATTCTTTGATTCAAAAAATAGCAATATGATCAATGTTTAGTGACGTTTGTTGTAATAAACTTTTATTTATTTCGTGAAAGTTTATTTTAAATATATATTATAAATATATCAAATCGGAATCGATATGTTACAATGATGCAATTTTAATTTTATTATATTTTAAATATAAAAAAAAAGTAAAAATGATATAAGATTTATATTCTAATAGTTTTCTGACGATTGCATATGACAAAATTACTTGAAAAACTTCATTTATTGTGAATTGCTTTTTATGACGCACGAGGCATGGCGACTCTGATAATTAAACTTGTTAGACCATTATGCGTTGAAAAATAATTTTGAATACAATTGCCTGCTTCTTAAGCCCACAAAAATATAATTAACTAATGCAAATAAAAAATTTTAATTTACAATTTGATGTTTTAATCATTTAAGTGGTACGCTATTAATAGTAATCAAGCGTTGCGCTTGCACCAACAAAAATTATTAATTCTCAAATGATATTGAAATAAACATATTTATTACATAACCTCGCCAACAATGTCCACGTGATAAGAAATGAGCCGATCGTTTAAAAAATATTTATTGCACATGCTTAAGCATTTGTCAAACAACAATGGTCGAGTCGCTTACAGTGTTTGCCGATGCGATGAAAGAAAGCATGAATAGGCATAATAATTACCGTTTGTTTCAGAAACCTTAAAAATACTTAAAATTGAAAAAATGGTGGATCATTTTATTGTTTATTAATTATAATTGGTTCAATATTATCCAAATATCGAAATTCAGGGCGAAACAGTTGTTATCCAGACGGTGAACTTGTCAGTGGTGTTGAACAATTTATTCCAATCATCAAAAGAAAATATTTTAAAATAATTTAAAATATAGGAAAATTACCGCTGCAAAAGTAAACGGAAACAATACACATGCACGTCATGGAAAAAATATTAATAATTATGAAAAATATATTGTCTCAAATTTTTTTAAATATAACATGCTTAACAGACAGTTTAATCAATTTTTTTAATAAATGTGTGCAATATAATAATGTAATGTTAAAAACAAATTAACTTGTATTTAGACACCTAAATAAAGTTTAAGGCATTTTTAAATGTAAATAAAACAATTCAATTAACCATTGCTTGAAAATATTATTAACAAAATGTAAAAATACAACAAATCACAAAATAAAAATAATTTTAATGAGAATGATAGGTTGTAATATTTAACGATGTTTTAGCAGAAATCTTTTGACTTACAAAAAATTAAATTTTCGGATTTAATAAACAAAAAGAAAATTTATTCAAGTCATTTAATCAAAACATTTATACGTGCACAAAAACTAACATTTGGCTAGTGTAGAAGTTTAATTTTGTTGATCTATTTTTTTCAATTTATTAAGCCTCGTGACGGGAAGTAATCCTAATAAACTAACATAAAAAATGAAACAGTAATGATAAAAAAGTATATTTTTAATTTCCTTACATTAATAAAAAATACAATAAAAATAATATCAAATAAGAAATTAAAAAAACTTCTAACATAGGTAATTACAAAGATTTTTTGTTAATAATTATTTATTAATATATAGATTTAAGAAAACACAAAAAAGTAACTCCAAGGCTTACAATAATGGCTTCAACATTTTATCGGTTATTATTTGATTTTTGTAAACAGCGTTATACATAAAAATTGCGCATCCGTATTCAGTAATAATTTTAAAATAGCATAAAAAATGTTGATCAACTTTTAAACTGGATGCAATTCCTGTATTAGTAATGCTAAAATATTCGTGGAATAAAATGCTCCCATTAATAGGAAAAAAAATATCGTAATAAAATATGTAAATTAAAATCAATTCATAATCTTTAAATGCTCCAATTAAAAATAAAATTAATAAAAAAGTAAAAACGTAGAACTGTAAATTAATTTAATTGTGATTGTGCAATACAATATAATCCAAATTAGTTAAAATATTTGTAATGCAATTATATTAAATGCAAGCAACCATTGTTTAATTTTAGTTAAGTAAAAGCAGACAAACTCCATCCGTCTATCAATCTGACCAGTCACGGCGACAGAGTTAGTACCAATTGGGGACCTAAGTTTATGTACGACTCGCCAAACAGGTTTGTGTCAACTCTGGCTTTCGGCCTTATGTCGTCCTCTGTATAAAATACCAGCTTCTATTTAGAACATATTTTTATAATTTTTTGTTAAATAAAAGGAAGGGGTTCATTTATTGAATTTTGATTAAATGATCACTATTCATTTTTTGAAACTGAACATTATGATTAATATTTGTTTTTTATTTGTTTATATTTTGAGCACAAGTAAATGTTAAATTTTTACTGTATATCTTTTTACTAAACAACAATATCATATTTTATTAAAAGTCTAATGCTTGTTCTTCTGCAATGGCCAATGCTTCTTTCGTATGATAAATACCTGTCCGGTATTGACCTCCATGGAAATCGAAGGGGTGGCACGGATTATTTTTAAGTGTTGGCATTTTATCAGTTTAGAATTGCGCCATGCCTTTCTTTTAGGTTGCACGCTAAGATTTAATTTTTATATAAATATTTATTCACCATTTATATTTTAAGAAATCAGTCTTGTGAAATCGATCAACTGTAAAATAATAAATTGTCAACCCTAAAAATTATTGAAGCTTATTAATATTTATTATTTATTTAAATAAAATTTTTAATTAAATACAACTAGACGCCTGCGGGGGGATAACGCATATGGGGGTAATCGATATTTCAGCAGAAGTTGTTGTTGAAACTGTTCCTTTGGGTTTTCTTTTTTTTAAATTTAATTTATTTGATGCGATCAATTTTGAGTCCGCTCCTGGGCGGGCAAGCCCTCTCTGGGGTTGGGCACAGGGATGGACGAAACTTCAGCTTCGAGCTTTGAGTTTCGCGAAATTTCGTGGTATTTTGGAGCGTCGAGTTTCGGGTTCGGGAAAATACCCGAAGTTTTGGGTAAAATGCACCCTTTTTAATCTTTTCACTTTCTTTTTTTGAAGCAGATTTGTTATATCCAGGGATGGGATTTTAGGCGTGAAAAATCTCGAAATTGGCGCCATAATGGCTTAAAAAATTGTTCAAATGCCACGAAAAAGCAATAAAACTCCTCCTTTGGCGAACGCCAAGGCTATGGTTGCAAGAGTAAAAATTAGCTTAATTTTGGCAAATTTTAATTGATTTAATTTAAGTTAATTTTCTCTCCCTTTAACTGTTGTTGAAACTGTTCCTAGGGGTTTTCTTTTTTTTAAATTTAATTTATTTGATTTACTTATTTATTTCTTTGATGCGATTAATTTTGAGTCCGCTCCTAGCGGGCAAGCCCTCTCTGGGGTTGGGCACAGGGATGGGCGAAACAAAAATCTCTTGGCGCCAATAGTGCCTTAAAAATTGTTCAAATGCCACGAAAAAGCAATACAAACTCCTTCTTTGGCGAACGCCAAGGCTATGGTTGCAAGGCTTAATTTTGGATTTAAATTCAAGCATTTAGCAAGTTTCGGATTTTTTAAACAGTCCAATCGGGGACTGCTTTTTCTCCACCATTTACCACTTTACAGGATTTAAATGTGCAATTTGAGGGATTTTTTACTGTTAAAAGTTGTTAAAAAAAACTTCGAATTCGAGCTTCGAGTTTCGCAAAATTTCGGGTATTTTGGGGCTTCGAGTTTCGGGTCGGGAAAAAATTTGTTTGATTTCGAGTTTCGGGTTCGGGTAGTGCGCCGAGCTTCGCCCATCCCTGGTTGGGCAAGCCTTGGTGAGGCTGGGCAGCCTTTTTTGATGCTGACCAAGGTTTTCCCAAGGCCGGGCAAGCTCTTGCGAAAACTTTCGATTTATGCTTTATTTCAATCGAATTTTATTTGATTTAATCTACGTTAATTTTCTCTCCTTTTAACATCTCTATAATACAATTATTCTATGGGTTGCATACTACTGCAAAAAAGACAAAATAAAAGTTTTTAATTTAATTTTTTAATTATTTAATGCGATTAAAGTATGAGTGATGGCCGCTCCAACGCTCTACTGGCCGGGCCAGCGCTCGCCTGGGCTGTCAATGCTTTTTTTGGAAACGGGAAAGCCCTTTAAGGGACCAGACAAGTCCTTTCTAAGTGATTTTCAATTACTTACTCATTTTAATTGAATTGCATAATTTAATTTTTGTTAATCTGCTCTCCCCTTAACATTTCATCAACAAAAATGTTCTATGGGTTGCAAACTACTGCTAAAGGGCTCCTTATTTCTCACCTTACTCTTCTTTCTCTACCCCTTTCTCTTCTCACTTTTCCTCACTATTTCGTCTTTAAAATTGATCATACCGTAACTTGATCAGTTCTGATCAGAATTTAATTTATTAAATTTTTGCTTAAAATTGAAAATACTGTAACTTGATCAATTTTGATCAGAACTTTACAAACTTTTTTTTGTTCGAGTTAGCTCACCAAGCTGAGTCTAAATAACTTTTCAGATACCCCCTAAGGCCAAATTCGAACTTTTCACTTTTTCACCCCAGCCAAATATAGGCATAAATTGGTTAGACCCCCATTACGACCTTCAGCCCGAACCAAAGCGGGCAAGTCATATATCATTTTGAAGCTCAGACATTAGCGCACCTCCTCCCACAAAATCAACCCAAGCTCAACCAAAAAAAATTTCACCATAAAAGATGGCGCAAAAAAAATAAATTTTCCCAACTTTGACGCCCCATTCCGTCCTCAAGTCGAACTCATGCAGACCCGGCCAAAAGACATTTTTTGTAACTTAATACCATCCCAACTTATGATTAACCAACGCCGTCCCGATCGGAGCAAACCCCATCGTTTTTGTGAATTTTTCCCAAAACAGCCAAAAAAAGTCCGATTTTTCGACCTTTTGTCCGCAGCATAAGTCTATCACAAGTTCGACTTACCCCCACATATTATATACCATTCGAACGCAAATTTTGTCTAGTTGTGCTCTTTCTCCAATCCCACCCCACAAAAAGCATGCTTTAAACCACTTATGCCCCTCCAACTGCATCAGACAAATCGAACCGCAGAAAAAAAGATCAATGATTTTCCCCCGGCACTTGAAAGCGACTTTTCAGAAAAATAAACACACGTATTTTAAAACAAATATTACAATATATTAATTAAATCTTACTGCAAATAAAAAATTGGTATGAAAAACTCCCCATACATATTTAAATTACCTAACCTCGATGATTAGATTTAAAATTCTTTTTTTATTAATGAAATATTAATTCAATAAACAACGTGCTTCTTCTACAAATTGGAGTTCTTCCATCATTTTGTTTAATAAATTAGGTTGATTGAAATTCATTATAATGTGTTTATTTAGTATTTTACAATCTTAAATATAATTATTCCTCAAAAATTCAGTTTAAATCAACAGACACGACATTCGTGTGATTACAGGAAGTCAAATCCACAATTTATAAAAACAAATCCAAATCCATAATAAGACATAAAGCCTTGATGCAAAAGAGTAGATATCAATTAAATTTAAATTCCAGCTACAATAAAAATTGCTAATTTATTTGAATAAAGAAAGAGGAGCTTAAATGCCAAAGTTTTTACTCATTTCTTCATAATAATAAAATTAAAATATAACACGCCATTGTTACTTAAGCTTAAATGTCGCAAATTGTTGAAGCAAAATTATTAAATAAAAATAAAAACAAAAAGTTATATATAAATAATGCAGTAATATTCAAAAATGGTTTATGAAATTCAATATGTCATTAATTTTTTTATTAATTTTATACAATTAATCTTGATTTTTATTGATAATTCTAAAATACATGCCTCACATTTGCGAAATGTTCGGAGGAATTTTAACATTATAGGCATTAAATGTTCTTTCCTCAAAAATCTTGTAAGGTTTGGAACAGGCCTGTGCACGGTTACCAATTTTCGTAACCGTAACCGTCCGTGCTCAAACACCCGTAACCGTTAACCGCCCGTCCTCAAAATCTCATAACCGTTAACCGCCCGTAACCGCCCGTCCTCAAAATCTCATAACCGTTAACCGCCCGCGGTTATCCGTGGTTAACCGCCTTATTTAAAAATCAATAAAGTTTTCCAGATTTCGAAAAATCGATTTTTCAAAACTAATTTTTTCCGATCGTGATGTAGCGTCTTTCTATAATTAAATCAAAATTGATGTGTATTGAACTTAACATGTGATTTTTATCAGATTTTGTCAATGAATAAAATTTTAATCTCTTTCTAACACCTTCATGATTAAAATATAACAAAGCGCGACCGAGCAGAGTGATTTTTTTCTGTTTTTTGCGCATTAGTTTCCTAAAATATTTTTAAGAGAGGGGGTGGGGGTTCGGCGGTGCCAATAGACGTCGCCGAGGAAAAAAAATCGAATATTTAATGACTTATGCTGAGAAAAAAACGCCGAATTTTAGGTAATTGAGTTCTAAAAGCACTAATTATTTATGTAAATACTTAGAATTTTACTTTTTATAGCTAAAATTTTTGCAAAATTGAAAGAATACTAAAAAATAGTGATATTAAAATATAATAAAAAATAAAATAATTAAAGAGGAAGGGCCTAGAACCTAGACAAAATAAAATCACTCAAAGCGTTTCACCACTGAGCCACTGGATAGATAACGGAATTTGGTGAAATGTGAATAAAAGTCAAAGAAATTATAGAGGCAAATCGTCTCAATCCTTAGCAACAACGGATGCGAGTTTTATACTTTATCATTAATTACGGTTTTTAAACTATTGTTTACTTTATATTTAATTTTAAAAATTGTATTTAAACTCATTTAAAACTTTATGCATTTCTATTGGGGTGTTTAATCAAGCCACGTGCAGAGCAAGCAATTCTTCTGTGCTCCGGCTTTTGACCCGTTGTGGTAATGATTTAAATATATTCTTCTTGTTACATTTGTATTGGCAAAAATTTAATTTTTTACTTGTTTTATTTTCATTAGAAATAATTTTGAATTTTATATGTTTTGAAGAAAGACGTCTTTTTTTTGATCATTTGTTTTATGCAGCCGTTGCTGTTAGTTTTTTAAATAAGTACTTGATTTTTTTAATTTATAAATTCACTAAAGTTTGTTTTAATTACTTTATGCCCCGATTTTTGAAAAAATCAAAAATTAATTGATGATAATTAAACTATTTTTTTTGATATTTAATAAAAGCAATGTTTCTTTTTGTACTGGTTTGAGGATGAGTAAATATTATCATTAGTATTAAACTTAATTTATTTATTCCTAATTTTTTAAAATAAATTTAGTATATCATTTCTTTTCAAGTTAAATATCCTGTTGTTTTATCTATTAGGCAATTTTATTTTTTTTCATTCAGTTTGAGTAATTAATTATTTTTAGATATATGATGCATACAAATCTTTTGAAACTTGATCATTATAAATAAAGGTTAGCTTTTTATTTTTATCTTTAGTTCATTTTTTTTATCAATGTTTATTTATTATTTGAGCTTTATTGTTTTTTCATTAATTATTTTATTAATAACTTGTTGGTTCTTTTGGTTTCAGTTTATATTCATTACGCAATTGATTTAATATTTCCGTCTTTCCGTATATTATATTTTATAACTCCTATTTTAATTTTTTAGTATTGCAAATTATTTCAACTAGAACCAAATATGGAGGTGCTCATCAGCATATCGTCCTCAAGTTATTCATTACTTTTAAAGATTAGCATTTATTCATAGGTTTAACTGCATGTCTGACCCTCATTTTAATTGTTTTTGAAGTTTGTGATGTATTTAAACAATTTTCAACTTCCTCGTCGCTGTCTCCCAAACTTTTCCCTGATGTGACAGCTTCTTCTTTGGCAGTCCTATTTTCTGTCCTGTCGCTGGCAGGCTCAAACTACAGCAAGCAAGTGATCTAATTTAAATATAAAATTGCAATTCAGACATTTATCTCAGGTTCTTTTTTATTGCCATTTCGTCCAAAAGAGGAGCTAGTTTTAATCAAATTTGATTTGCCCACTTTTTAAAAATTAAAGTTTTTTATATCTATTTTTTTGATTGCGTTGTAATGAGTTAAATTTTATAATTTATTTATTTTAAAAATTGTTAATAAATATACTTTTTGTAAAGTTCCAATTTCTATCTTTATTTTTTTTCAATTAATTGAATTAACAAGTTTTAAACGGTTTTATGCTTTTTTGATTAATTAAAATTTGTTTGGCAGTTTCCAAATGTTTTATGTTGCTTAATTTTATGAACTTCTTTTTTTCTTATATTAATTGTTAATTTCATAATAAATCTCTCTTGCGGCAGAAGAAAATAAGATTTAAACAGAACACCAATTCAATGAGGTGTATTTAGTTTTGAAAAATCAATTTTTCGAAATCTGGAAAGCTTTATTGATTTTTTGCGGTTAACCGCGGATAACCGCGGGCGGTTAACGGTTACGAGTGTTTGAGAACGGGCGGTTACGGTTACGAAAATTGGTAACCGTGAGCCCCCCTAGAAATTTCCATGCTATTAATTCAAGAACTTATGCATATTGATTGCTAATATGTTTATGAAAACAGTTACATTTTATTTTAAATTTAAAGCTAAAGTATGTTTTAACTATCTTTGCCAAAAAACCTAAATTTATTCTTTCTCAAAAATATAATCATTTATATAAACCCATATAAGTAATTATAATGTGGTATAAGCGTTACAATTATTAGTTAAAATTAACTTTTTTGTTATTACATAATGCTATAAAACATTTTACTGAATTTTAAGCTGTTACGAAGTGGACAATTCTGATGAGAAATTAAACCTTTGGAAAGAAAATGTGCGAATTTGGAGAAGCTCTAAACGAAGCGTTGCTAAAGAGCGAGTCATTGAAGGACAAATGTATTGCGACTGAAAGTGATAAACAAACGCTACATACATAGTGCCAACAACAGCAAAGTTCAATATTATTTTTTTATACAAAAAAATACCCATCGTCTAATGTGCTTCAAAGTCTTAGCTAAAAATAACAAAATAAAAAAAAGTTAAAATAAAATATACTGCGATTTTATATAAAAATACCAATAAAAAGTTAGGTTTTTAAAAAATTTTCAACTCAATAATTAATTTAAGCATATAATTTCAAAATGGGTAAAACATTTAAAAAAGCCCTTTTATTGAGTAAGTTTAATAAAAAAAATTTAAAGTTTTATATTGTTCAATTAAAAATAAACCAACTAATATATAAAAAAATTAAAATATTATAAAAATTCTAAGTAAATAAAAATAGATCAACCCTGTAAATTACAAATCAGCAAAAATTTCAAATTTTTTATTTTCAATTGCATAAAACTCCTTATAAATCTAAAATTATTAAATTACTAAAATATTATGGCAACTGCAACGATTTCTGCCATCTGTTTGTAATCAGATTAAAATTATTTTTAATAGCTACAACATAAATAAGTGTAATTATTAAAATGCACTTGAGAAAATACTGAACATTAAATTGCTTTGCCTTAACGCTTTAGACAATTGATCGTATAACTTTGGCCACTTATAAAACGTGTTAAATAACTGGGTAAATTCAACTCGCCCGATTGTTTTTTTTTGCATGACTAATTTGTTATCTAACATTTTCAAAAGATATAAAATAAACTTTATGGTATCTTACAGCCAAATACAACAGATTTATATTGTATGAAAAACGCTATAAACTAAGCTATATTTATAAATTTAAACTTAATTTCTAAATTAAACACTCGGCTGACATCTGTTAGGCCGTTCTTCGAAAATCTTTGAAATGTGAGTTTAAACAAAAATAAACGCAATAATTTATAAAAAATGCTTATAAACCCTAAGATTAAAAAAATTACTAATTTATAAAATAAATAAGCAATGGCCTAAGTTCAGAATGAATGAATATTGGCAAAGGTAAATATCTTATTTATAAAGTTTATAATTTAATCAGAGTATTTTTATCTAGTTTATAATTGTTAAATAAAGCATACATTAAGATTGTTTTATTTTGAGTTTATTATTTAGTAATTTTGTATAACATTAATATATAATTGTACCGATGTGTTTTTGAATACAGTGGTGCCCGCGAATGTTTCCAAATTATTATTGAAATATTAAATAATTTTTTATCTGCTGTTCATATGTAGATGAATAACGAATTGTATAGTGTTGCCGGTGTGTTTTTTATTTTAATTATAATTAAAAGTATTTATGTTTATCGACATTTGAAAATTATTTGACATAAGCAAAAACAATATGTCTATCTAAATAAATACAAATTCAAAAGGAATTCTAATTTAATAAACGAGCTGATCATCCGCTATTAAAAATTTTTGCAATTCTTGCATGTAAATTTATTAAAAAAAAATTGTTAAGAATAATTAATAAAAAAAGTAACCATTCTAAATTTTATAAAGCAAAAATACGAGTAACAAAAAATCTATATAACTAATTATTAATTATCTATGACCTAAGGGAATCATTAAAATATAGAACTTATGGAATTCTATAAAAAAGAATCGTGACAAAGTGAAAAATAAATTGACTAAATTAGTTATTATTTTACATTCGCCTAATGTTAATATAATTATTAGAAAAACGGACATAAATGGATTTGAAATTATAAACTCGTCTTATCTGTGAGTTGGAGAAAAGTAGCAAAAATTTACACCTTCAAATGCAAAATAAAAACCGTATAGAATAAATTGTAAAACAAAGCAAAAAATACAAAAATTTAACTGAAATTGTTACTTGTACTAAAGACATCGAGGCCGTGCTTACCTGAAACCGTGATACCGTCTACAGCAAAATGAAATTAAAATATACATTTTATTACAAATACTCAAATTTTAATTGAAACAACAAAAGATAGCCAAATGAATGTTATGCACAGTAATTATTAAAAATATAAATATTCAAAGATTCATATATTTCTAAGGAGCAAAATGGATGGAGGGCAAAGTCGTACATATGACATATTCTTTAACTATAAATGACACATATTCTCCAAATAAAATAAAAAAAAGAATGAACATAACTAATTGTAAACATAAAATTATTTCACAAACATCAAACAAATAAATAAGTATTCTTAAAATAAGTGTTAACGCTAAATAAATAGTTCTAATGATACGAGATAAAATGTGTATTTGAGAAAAAAAGGTATCGGCAAAAAAATAAATAACTAAAATTGGTTTGAAATAATAAAAATGATTGAATATTACTCTGAAATCTTAAAAATTAATTTAAAAAAGCGAAGAGAAAAGTAAATAATTTGTATTTAATAAATGTAAATTTTGACAGACGGTTCGTAACAAATAATTCATTAAAAATATTAACAATTGTTATTTTCTCACTTAAGAAATTTTCATTTATGCGACTTTAGATAAATTAAATAAATAATAAAACAAAAAATCTTGTACAAAAAAGTCTCCACAATGGTTAACATTACGCCATTTAAACATTTAATAAATAAATAATAATTAGTAATTACACATTGAAAAAATCTGACTTGCTTCAGGTAGTCTGGCGGGCGAAGCTGCTACGGATGGAACTCGTCAACAAGAGTACGATGTACATCACAACATCACACACACGTGCAGCAATGTGTTTTTAATAATTTTTAAACCTCTTTTTTGGAAAAAAAGAATTCTTGTTAAAATAAAAAATTAAAAAAAAAAATATTAATTTCTATAATTTATTTTGAGCAAAAATTCTAATAAGTCAAAAAGGCCACAGCCTAAAAATTAAAGAACAATAAAAATACCTTATGAGAAAAGTCCTCACATTACATAAGCTCAACTAAAACTATTTTTAGCTTTACGAATTGCAAAAAATATAAATATACTAAATTGAAACCTTTCTATTAAAACATAAACATCACCTAATTAGATTTTTATATAAAGCTTAAAGTACAAAAGATTACGTAATTAATTTTTTAAAAACGCGAATGTTTTAGCATCGCTCAACATTTACGACTCAGCACCACGTGAGACAAGGGAACAGTAAATACAGCTTTTTAACTCTGAATTCGCCCAATATTATTTTTTACCAAAATCAAAAATATAATATTAATAAAAATCAATAATTGATATAAAAAGGCACTAATTATGTAATTTGTTCTCAAAAATATTCAAAACGCGATTAAAAAACGCTAAGCTCAATTAAAATGACGCTTTCAATATAGCAAACAATTAATAAATAAATCAAGAGCAAATTTATCTACCTACCAAATCTTTTGGATAAATGTTTATATATAAATAGTAAAATGAATAAATCCGCAGGCTATTATTTGTTGATTAACATACATATTTAAATCCATTAACCAAAATTCAATTCATTAGCGCAACTTTACTGTAAAAATAATTTCTATAATTCTTATGAGAAAACTCCTCACAGTACATAAGCACAGCTGAAACTATTTTTAGCTTTACGAATTGCAAAAAAATATAAATATTCTAAATTGAATATAACCTTTTTAAATTATAATATTTAAACAATGCACAACTAAAAAGTAAATAAAAAAACATAACAAATAAATTTGTTTTTATATGTCAAACAAAACTTAACAATTTAACATATATAAATCATTTTAAAAATATTTTAATTTAAATCAAAACATTAACAACCTTGACCCCCATCGTTTATAAAATAATTAAAATAAAACATTATGGCGCGCGCGTTTTATGGTTGTTTAATTATAAATTAATCATACTGATACATAAAAACATAAATATTAGAAAAACTCTAAATCTGTAAATTACGAAATAAAAAATTCATTAATAAATTAATTATTTCAAACTGGCAATATATCTGACTAATAAAAAAGCAGGACAAATTGATGTACTTACTATGCATTTTAAAGTTGAAATGCAAAATAAAATATGCAAAATATTGTATGAGCGCTGGACGTATTTGGGTGGGAGAGTGCACCAGTTTCGGTTTTTCAACATATAAGAAAACGTTTATATTACATCCAAATTATTCATGAAAAATTAGCAAATATTAAAATTAAAAATGCTTACCAAAAGTTGGACCCAATAAAAATGTGTGATTAAGATGATAAGAAAAATAAATAAATTAATAATTTTTTTGTTTTTAAATGCCTGAATAACAATAACAAAACAAATAAAAAAATTTGCTTAATCAACTAAAAACAAAGTTATAAGAACTAATTGATTTTAAAAAATTTGGGGTTAATTCGCATTATTAAAGGCTGAATGCTGCAACAACCTTAATAAAATTTTTCTTAGTTTTCTGCGAAGAACTTAGTTATGAATGTAGGCGTGACACGCGCGATGGAAACGTTAAAAACAAATTCTTTTCAAACACTGGTTTAAAAAAAATAATATAATCATTTAATTACTCCTCAAAAACAAATTCTGAGAAAAAAAGAGTACTACATAAAATTTTTGATGGATAATAAAAAATCTACAATAAATTTTCTGATTTCTACAAAATATTTATTTGCTTTTGGTCAGTTATAATGTGGTCTTATTTTTAAAGACGCACTATTATTAAATTGCTTAATAATTAATTTAATTAAATTAAGCATTTTTTGCAATCGATAAAGATTCTGTTTAACGAAAACAATATTTATTTTATTGATTTGTGACATAATTAAAAATATATTCATATTATTCAAATCGTCACGCTAAATGAACTGATCAAAGAAAGAAAGTGCTTATCGCGATGTGGACCGCACTTTAAAACCTCAAAGATGCAATTAAGTGTAATAAAAAAAATGAATGCATTCAACATAAAAAATTACAAAAAATTCAAAAAAGTATTTTGATTTACAAAGTTCCTATTTATTTTATTAAAATAAAATATTTAAAAGGGCCGACTACGAAAGTGAGAACCACACATTTTGCTAACAAAAATGTCAAAAATGAAGATCAACAAAAATTTCTTAACCGCCAAAAAATGGAAACGTAATTAGTTATTAACAAATTTTAAAACAAAAAATAAAAATTATGAAGTTCTAAAATGACTATAAAATAAAAAATAAAATTAATAAAATGTAAATTAGCAATGACTATTACCTATACATAAAGTTTATAACAATTTTGCATTATTTTATTAATGAGTATAAACTATCAAAAATAAAAAATAAATCCTCAAAAAATAAAAATATTATATGCAGTAAGATTATGCAAAATTAAGCAAACAATATTAATGAAGTAAAAATTATTTCAAAAATAAAATATCCAATAAATATTGAATAATATAAATATTTAAGTACAATAAGAACAATAAGGTCAATAAAAAAAAGCTTGGAACCTTATTAATGAAAGACTAAAATTTATAACAATTTTGAAATATTTTGTTAATGAGTATAAACTATCAAAAATAAAAAATAAATCCTCAAAAATAAAAATATTATAATATAACTTTACGTGTTAAAACTTTTTAAGAATTTTCACGCCGCTAACCATCACTACCGAATTAGTCTTTTTTTATTGGTATCTGCCGAGCAATTTTGAACTTTTATTTTATTTTAAGCATTTACCTATTAACCATTTTGTGCAAAATTGGCTGATTGATTAGAACCAATTTATCGATTTTCTCGGGAAGGGGGGGGGGAAAGGTGCACAGCATTTTTAGTTTCAGTCAATGGGCATTCATTTCTTCCAATAAACACAGACAATTCATTTGATTTTTTGCTTCTTTTTTTAAATTTACTTTTTGAAATATTTTGCCCCCTTCACTATAAAAGTTGAAAATCTTCGTTGAAGAAAGAAGATTTAGCCTCGTTTAAATCCTAATCCTAAAATTATATCGTTTTATTGCTTAACAAATTATTAAAAATAATCTCATTAACTTAAATAAAATGCTAATTTAAAACACAAATTGGAGTAGAATATACTAAAGATGGAAAAAATTAAATAATTTATTGAAAGCTTTTGAAGCTTAATTAAGTTTTTTTATTTAAAGGAATGTTGAATGAATTAATGCATTTAATCTAAAAAACTCTAAAATCATGAATTTACTTTGAAAACAGTCTAAGAAATGAATCAACTGTACTTCGTGCAAAAATATTAAATTAACTAAGGAAACAAAAATAATTATAAAGATTAATAAAAGCTGATGCATTATAAAAATTCAATTTGATCCTAAAATAAAAGTTTATCGTGATTATATATAAAATAAATAATGATTATAAATCAAAGAAATATTTTAAGCAAATACCAATTCTGATATAATAAAAAACATTATTGCAACCAAAGCTCCATTAAAATTATAAAAACAAAAATATTTTCATAACTATCAAAAATAAAAATAAATAAAGTTCTTTGTCACTGAGAGACGGTTCCCGTTCAGCGTCCGCGACACTGAAAGAAGAACTGGTCTCTCACGGAACTGAACAACGGCGGTCATTTTTTTCACATTATGTAAATATTACATTCCCATATTAAGGACGGACTGCTTCGGAATGGGCTTAACAAAAAAATTCTAATTTTCTTATGATTGATAGTCCTAAAAAGAACTAATCGAATAGGTTATCAAAAATAAATCGAGAATAAAAAAAACTAAAACAAATAAAAAATCTCCCAACCTTGTTCTGGAAACTGATTCAAGTTCAAATGTTGCAA
The DNA here is from genome assembly GCA_018350325.1 of Globodera rostochiensis. Taxonomy (NCBI): domain Eukaryota; kingdom Metazoa; phylum Nematoda; class Chromadorea; order Rhabditida; family Heteroderidae; genus Globodera; species Globodera rostochiensis. The sequence continues at coordinate 635,566 of JAEVLN010000011.1, forward strand.
CAAGCCAAGGGGATTTTAAATTCCAAATTGCGCATATAAAAATCAAATTAGTTAAAATAAATATTATAGACGGTATCTAACAATGGAAATATAAGATTAGAAATTTAAAGAAATAAATTTATATATAATAAATCAAACTATTATAAAAAGTTGAATTTAATTCTGTTGGAAATAATTATACCAATAACACAATTTCCGGGATAATTTATTAAAATGTTTTAATATAATAAATAAAGTAATCCTTTGCTTTATATTAAATTATAAATCCTAAGGCTGTGTCGAAAATTAAATAGTCATCGAGTATCTGTCATTACAAAATATTTAAAAAAATAATAATTTTTAAAATTAAAAATGAGTAACGTGCCAAACGATTATTATTAAATTATTGCCGTATCAATGTTTAAACCGTGTTAAATAAAAACAAAATTCTAAATAAGCTATTTTAAGTTAAACTTAATAAATAATTCACACAAATATATGAAATGATTAAGATATATGCAAGTGAGTCTTTTCTAAAGGAAGGCAATTACAATTATTAATAATGCTCTTAAAAAAAGTCAGATCGTGGTAAAATGTCTTTTTACGGTCATTGGTTTTATAAAACTTGACTAAACGTTTAAATAAATTCTTTTCCCATACGTATTGACGCCTTATGTTTGACGTTTATTTATCGCATTATTTTTAAGCGTTAATCTTGGGGTATCATTGCACGATTTTATTAATATTTTTGTATTTTCTGCAATCGATTTTAAATTAAAAAGTTTTAATTTTTATCTCATTTTTAATTGCTTTTTTGATTATTAATGCATAAAACAGTTACTCTATTGTGTTTTATGCATAATCTCTACTACTTACCGAATTAAAACCAAATATTCATTATTATTTACGAAAATATAATATAAGAATAAGTACACATGGACTCAACAATTTAAGCTAGATTTTAATTTAGTAAAATAGTTGGTTGACTTTTCCCATAATGCGGAAAGCGTCGTAATTAGTTAATTAATGGCCATTAATCCATTATCACAAAAAATTTAAATATAGAATTATTATAAGCACCCTGCTCATATAATAAAAGGGCATTACATACAATTTACTTTTATACAAATATTAAAAAACATAAAAAAAGAGGATGTAAATTATATGATTTCTTTTAAAATTTATAAATATATGTAAACTATTTCAAAAATGTACAAAAAAATTACAAATGTAAAAAAATGCTTTAAATTTATGACGGAAAATTGATGAATGAAAAATAGTTCTAAACCAAAATTAAATCATTTTAAAATGGTTTAAAAATTCACATAGAAAGCAGAATCACAAAAATAAGGCAAAAAAGTTATACAGTTTAAAACTATTTTTATAATGTTTTATAAGCAAAAGAATATATAAATGCTCAAAATTATGAAAATTATTATAAGAATAAGCTTCAGTTAAATTTGAGTAAAATAGTCAATTGTTATTCTATGAAACAATATTTATCATACAATGATAGGTGCAATAATAAATGAATATAATAACAAAACTGATTTTATGCACCCATTTAACAACAGGAAAGGTCAGTAAATTTATTAAATAAATCCATAATTAATAATCGTAGTTCACTGAATGAATAAGCATTTTATAAAAAAAGATATACCAAATTATTTTGCAACAACTTTATAAATAAATTTGCTAAAAAGATTTTATATTTTCTTTAATAACTCTCGCAAATCAAAACAATCATTGATTTAATTAAAATATTATAAAGTAAATTTTAATCGTTAAAAAAACAAATTATGCTAATTGAGCGGGCAGAGCGAACTTGGATAAATCATGAGCAAAGTATTGGCCTCTACTCCGAAACGCGTCATAGAATATCTAATAAGAAAGCATAGTAATCAAAAAACCGAAGAGGTTTGAAACAATTGCTCTAAAATAACCATTATAACGTTTGAGATATTTTATGAAACAAAAAACAATGAAATTAATTATTTTACCTTAAAATCCAGAAATATTAATTATAAAAGAAGATTTAAAGTCATTCCTACATCGCTACATTGCCTTCTCGACAGTTATTGGAAACACAAGAAAGTACCAATAAACAACTCTGCTCAAAAAAAATGTATTCATTTTTTTTCTTTGAATACTTTAAATTTTTAGCCAATTACATTGGTTAAATAAGCATAATAAAGTCAAAGATAATCAATGAGGTGGTGGTATCTATTCGCTCAAATTACTAAAATAACAAAATCAATATGACATAACAATAAATAAAACAAAATATACAAAAAATAAATTCAATTATTTATCAAGGTTATTAAAACATATTAAAATAATAAATTAAGCAAAATAATTAAAACCATAAAAAAGATGAGAAATGCGTTACCACGACTGGGTGCAGATCTTGCCTTGTTAACTTGATTCAATTGGTAATTTGTTTTAGTTGCTGTATAATTCAACGAAGCATTTATTATAAAGGGCAATTGTAATTGATTAGTGAATAATTACCTTTAATGTGCTTAGCTTGCACACCAGGTCAAATAAAGATCAGATCAACTTGCTCGAAAGTACTAAAATAGAAAAAAAACAAAAAATATATTCAACTCATCACCTTCAGTATTCGGCCTGCTTCTGATCGAAATCCGCAATTTGCAGTCCACTCAACTTTGGAAGAAAAATAAATATAAAAGAAATCTTTTAACATATTAAAAACTATATGCGCATTAATAAAACACGCAAAAAAGCATGGCCTAAATTAAGGCAAAATATTTAGGTTATTATAAAACCAAGGACTAATTCATTTTATCAAACCAAAAACAATGACAAAAATCGTTTCAACAAAAAAATTGAATAAATTAGTTTAATTAAAGGTTTGATCATTGAAACCGCGCTTTCAAATTCTGCCTGGCGCATCGAAACAACATTTTTTATTCCAAAAAAGCAGGGGATAATTAAAATGTTAAAATAACTATTTAAATTGTTAAGCATATTTTTCCAAAAAATAAAAAGGAGAAATAATCGATAAATAAAATAAAAAAATAAACCAAAAAACTCGTATATAAAACAAAAAACTCGTAAACAAAATAATATCAACTTAAGAATAAGTCATTAATTTATTTATTAAAAGATTTTTAAAAAACATTTAGTTGTAGTTTGCTTTTACATACATTTTCATTTTCAGCAAAATCATTATTTATAATTTATGCATTTTAACCAATTTTTAAAAATATAATATTAAGTTACCAATGCATTCAGAATAACCAGCACCCTCCCAAACCAGAAGAAGAACAACTTGACAATCAATAAGATAAGTCTCAATAATATAAATCGACAATTTCATGAAACAAAAATCTATTATATTGGCAATACATTTAATAAGATTAGATTATGTTTAAATTGTAATAGTGAAAACAAAAATGTTTAAATATTTAGCCAAAGTAAAATAATTAAAAATTATAACATAATAAAAATAATATGCTCATCCCCGGATCTTTTATCAGACAGCTATTTGAACTCAGGGAATAACTTGCCGCGCCTATAAAAATATTTAACACTAAAATATTTGTAAATAATCGTGCCTGGAACTCACGGCAATTAAAAAAATTAAAAGTTAAATATTAATCCATGATGGAATTAATCAATTTTTGTAAAATTACTGCGTGCTCATGTACACAGTCTCATGATTACGACGGATATACACAGTCAAGGAGGAAAAACGCCTAAACCTCCGACGAGCTCACCCATAAAATACACAAAAGCCTTTGAATTGTCTTGCTCAAAATATAAAAAATAACAGTAGGTAAAAAATTTATTTTTATCATAATTTGCATTCAGCTCTTAGAAAAATAATAAATAATTCAATTTTGGAATTTTTAATTTAATCAGCAAACTTAATAAAACAGCTTATTTAAACTCAGCCATTATTAGAGACATCCTTAACAATAATAATACTAACGAAGATAAAAGGTTAAAAAAGAATAAATTATAAATAATGATTAAAATTTGCTGTGGAATAATCAAAACGTATAAAAAAGCTACAAAAAAAAACTTCGGAGATTTTATTTTAAAACAATGATTTCATTGGAATCATGTTATTATCCAAAAAGCAAAATAAAATCCAAAGTACATATGTAATAAAACAGTTCAAGTGTGATAATAAATAATTTAGGCAATATGATTTAAGATTTGTTTGTTTAATTAAAAATTTTATTTGATTCTTTATTAATTGAATTGAGCTATTTCAATAATTTCATAAAACGACTAACAAAAAAACAAAAAAGAAATTACTAACAATACACAAATGACTCTCTTTGTCGCCAATAAAGCCCCAGCATCAGTGTGAGCCAAAGAACCTGTTCCATATCAGGGTAAAATATTGCAAAACTATTTTTCAAAATTAAAACATAAAAAAAGCAAGGAAAAATCAGGTTGTGTGGAAAACTAACCTATCCACGTGCTCACTATCAAGCTTAGTAAAGCTCCCCTAAAGCTATTAATATTTTAAGTTTTTTAAACTGCACAAATGGAGCTCGTGTAATAGTGCCACAAAACCCAATTTTAACATATAGTAGATAATTACATTTTACCAATCAACAAATTTAATTATATTTAAAAAAAAATTTATCTTAGACATCAATTTATTTGAGATATAAAAATATAAATATTTATTAATGCAATAAGAAATAGATGAAATGTGTAGAAATCAAATAACAAATAATAATATATTATATAAATAAAATAAAATTTAAAAGACTTATTTTTATAGCTTATTTGCTGTTAAAAAGGAATTAGTCAATTAAAGCATGAAATTAACTCAAAAATAATAAAAATGACCTAGTCAACATTAACAAATTATTAAGTGTTTAAAGCAAAATACTGTGTTAAATTTTAAAAATAAATGCGTTAATTCGATAATTTTCATTAAGTATATTTACATTTATTTATAACAGTTGAAGCATGATAATAAATAATTTTAGGCAATATGATCTATTTCGGGGTTTTCGGCACCGGCGTACACCAATGCTCGCGCGTATGCGGAGCAATATCTCTGGCCCGGGATCCCGACAATGATGAGATCAACAGAAACTTATAAACGCCACTCAAAATATTCCTGTATAAAAACTGATTTATTAAAATTTTACATATATTTGTAAATAAAAATTATTAGAAATTATTAATTAAATAGTTTATTGTATTTTTTGCTAAAGCCATGAATATTTTTTAGGCAAAAATCCATTATTGAAGAAAAACTAACAGAAATAATAGGCAAACCAACAAAGATATTTTATAACTACAACAATATTAAAATAGAGTGTATAAAGCGATGGAGTTTTTAAACCCTTACCGTTTTCCACGAGGTTGGAAACTTTCTGACACTTTAAATCACAATACAAATAAATGGTCCAACGAGTAAAACTTGAAAAAGTAACAATTAAAATAGTGTTAATAAATTAAAACTAAAACAAAAATAGAGCATATTTAAAGCGTACGATTTAAAATTTATAGAAATTCTTTTAATTTCTAAAACAACAAAGGGAAGCAAGAGTTGCGCATCAGACGCAAGAAAACAATGTTTGAATTTATAACAAACGATTAAAGAAAGTGTTTACATATATACAATTAAATATAAAATAAAAGTTTAACTTAAAAGACATATAAAGTAATAAAAGTAAAATATTTTACAACAACATAATTTAGATAAATTCTAGAATTATAATAAATGATTAAATTGTCGAATAGAATATAGCCAAATGCAGTCATATTCTTAAAAACTGGTATTATTTATTTTACAGTTAAAATGTATTGAGCAATCATAAAGAAATTATGTTTTAAAAATATCTACAAATGAACAGCTAGCACTTCCACCGGCACCTTAAAAACAAAAAATAAATCTTGTCTAAAAGATTTCTTTGAGTTTATAAAAAATCAAATTAAACACCGATGTTTTATAAAATGAAAAAAATAAAAATCGTTTATTAATACTTAATAGAATAAAAGTTTTACATTATTAAGCTTTATTTTTTAAATTTTATAAAAACATATACTATCATTAAATCAAGAATGCCGAAGATATTAATGATGTAAAAAAATACTAAATATAATATTATTTTAGACGACTGTTTGGAAATGCAATTTTTATTGACTATTATTGACATAAATTTAATTAGCATTAAATATATTTTAGTTTATTTTACAATTAATTTCAAGACAACTTAAATAAATTAATTTATAATACAATTTAAATAATCTTTGCCAAATAAATGACGATCATCTGACACGGGTGTAAATATTATTGAACTTTGGTCGGGCGGAAACTTACAAATTGTCTGCCACATGAGTCTATAGAACAGAGGAGTAATTTTAATTTTGTGGGTAAAAATTGATTAAAAATTTTAAAATACGGTTTTTCAGAAACGTCATATAATGAATGTTGTTTGTGCAAAATTCATCTAAGAAGCCATAATTGGATCGATAGAAAACAGGATGCCAGACATAGAAACAAAGTGTGTGCAATTAAAGATGACAAATCAAATCTAAAAATTTTTGCCCAACCTTACTTCAAATTACTCAATAAAAAATATACATTATCATAAATTAAATTACAAAAAAAAAGAAACAACAAATAATAAAAATGTAAAATGCAAATGATTGAGTAAAAAGAGCAAAACAATCAATTTATACTTAATATAAATATTTCATTTAACATTTACATGAATTTATGGTGCTAATGTAAAAATAGGCACTTAAAATAAGTAAAAACCCACTATTTTTAGTAAAAATAAATCAATTTTTTAGAAATAATTAATAATAATAATAAATTCACCTTACGGCTTTGTCTGGACTTCAAGACGAAGGTGCCGCGATTCCATCGAATTTGACGGAGCTGTAAATGAATAGTTTTTGTACAGACTGGAAAATAAAACTAATAGACTTAACTATAAGGCAAATTTTCTATATTATTTTGAATCACGCCCGATTAGAATTGGTATTAAAGTTATAACTTTCGGAAACTACACATAAATAATTTCATAAAAATATGCTGGAAAAAATTAGAAAATGGAAAAGTGAAGGAGTAATGTGGGGGGGGGGGTGGGCCATATCCCCTACTGTATTAGCGATTTTTTCGTACTTTTCCTGAACATTTACGGTAGTGTATTCTATAAATCTTTTAACTTTTTCCAATTTAAAAACAAATATCTTAGATGTAATTGACTAGAACAATTTTTATAACAAATCTTGTTCAATACTGTTACTATTTCAAAAAATATTAGTTTAACATTGACAAAAAAATAAATAAATTTGAAGAAAAGTGATATACTAATTTAAAATTGACGCGCGGCCTCATTCACTTGCAATGTTGCTTAAGGCCATTAATGCCAAAAGGTATAAAGCTTAAATTATCACGTTTATTGCAGTATTTTATTAGTAACTATTAAGTGCTTTGTCCGGTAACGGTATTTTTTAAATACAATTGTATTTAATCATTTAGCTTCTTGCTTAATTGGAATTCAAAAGTTTTTGCAAAGGAGGAACTCGAAAAAAAGGATTTTTTATGCAATGCTCTTCCAACTGTACGTTTAATGTGGCAGAGATACTGAAAAACTAAAAATAAACGTAATATTAATTAAAAACAAAAAGTCCATAAAAGAAAAACGCAATGGGCGGGAATCAAATTTAAAAAACAATTGGATCGGTAAACTCAAAAAGTTAAGTGAAAATTGCAAAATAAAAATATTTTTAATTAAACTTAATAAAAGAAAACTTTATAAACGACACCAACGTCTATGTGGACACATTATAATATTTTAAAACTTTCAAAGACTTTAAAGGCACAATATATACATTATTTTTCCTATTCTCAGTTAATCATACTGTTACAAAAAATCTTTATAAACACATAACATTGCTTTTCAAAGCAAACCCATGCTGGATTTAAAGCACGTTGGCCCATTTCTCAATCGCATTGTTGGTCCTTGCTTGATCAGAAAGGACAGAGTCATGGTGGTTCCATAAAGGGATTGGAAAAAGCGGTTGATTGGAACTATGATGCACGAGACCCAAAATTTACCGAGACTCGATACCGAGACTTGACCCCGTAAGAAATATCTTGCTTACAATTTTGAATATATAAAATTAATTTTAGAATTTACCACTTGTATTGTTTTACTGTGTCCTTATTTTTATCCGCAACTTATTCTCGCTGAAACTGGGCATATAATTTATTTATGTTTTCAATAGGTTAGTTAATATTAATTTATTTTTGCATTTGTTTTTTCTATACTTACTTTAATATATAAACGGTTGCACGATATTTAATTATTTGTTAATTTCCATGTTTTGATCCAATGGCTGAGAAATAGGAATTAATTTTTTAAATATGAATTCCCATCAATTTTTTGTTACAATAAACATAGCTTTATTATCCAAAATACCTATATTTGTTTTAGACTAAGTTTTCATTTTTATAGTATTTTTTTATTTGTTTTGTTTATTTGTTTAGGAATTATTTGTACTTTATTTATTATTAGCCTTTAAGTTTTAACTTTAATTTTGCAATGTTTTGTAATTCAATTAATGAAGCTCTTGAATAAAAATGCAAAAGGTATTTCCAAAGAAATAACATTTAAATAAAGAGTTAATAAAATTTTGGTTAGAATTTGCAAGCTACACCAAGTAGCGCATGAATGTACAATATCCATAAAACCACTTATACAAAATAAAAACTATTTAAAATAGAAAAAAAAGTTTAAAATGTATTACCAGCGGCATATTGTTTCACAAGAAATTAAAATTAATATTGATTTACAATTTAGTTAAAAATGATTTAATTTGTAAAAAGAAAACACCGCCGATATTATGATGACGAGTGAGTCCTGAAAGCCTTAATATCCTGCAACCAACATTTTAGAAATCAATCGACAAACTCTTTTTAAATATAATTTAAAAAACAATTAGTTTCTCAGATAACTAAAATTATAAATACATTAATCGTAATACAACTATGGTGCTGAAGATTTAAAGTGTAACAATTAAACGTTATGTAAATATATTTAATTAAAACAAAGTAATGGGCATATCAAGCCATTCAAATGTATAAAATTAACAAATAATATATCAAATGACAGTAAAAATTGAAAGTCATATTCAATTTAAACAAAGTAAAAAATAAACTTTTATGCACCTAAATTTTAATTACTAAAAGTTTGCTCCAATATATAAAAAGGTTATTGAATCGCAAACAAATCACAAAATCACTAACGAGATCAATTTAGGCATTAAAGGAGGCATTCGCGATCCAAAACGGAATTCGATAATTTATTTTATTTTAAATCAAAATGAAGTCAAACGCATAAATGATAGCATTTATTCATCTTAGATTACATATTATCTAAAATCTTTATAATATTAATATCACACGAAAAAATAATCTAAATATCCAGCGTTAATGATTGTGGTATAATTAAAAATATTTTTCAAATAAAAATGAGTCAGTCATTAAAGAGTTTAGAGAAATAAAAAATCGATTCAAAAATTATTAAAAAACCGAAGACTTTCTTCCGAAGAACTGACCCCGTTCTTCGAAGTGACGACCCTGACTTGCAATATTTTAATGCAGCAAAATAAACTAATTCTTCATTGGGAAAAAAATCGATACTTAATATTAAATTTAAACTTATAAACCACAATTCTAATAAATATTAAGGCGCAGCGCCTTCGACAACAGCCAAGCATGCGGCTTCCGACCTATGATGGCCAGAGATGGCAACCCATGCTCGGTCTGTCTCCTCTACGGCCATCCTGTGGGCACTTGCGCGTATCCGAGATTTAATTTTATTTTTTACTAAATAAATACATTTACCTCATACGCAAAAATTTTAAAAGTGTTAAAAATTTAAATAATTAAAATTAAAGAAAAACGACTATAAAAAAAGCAAAGTAATTTTAAAAAAAAATCAGGTTAGCTGAATAAAAAATACTAAGCTGCGGTATATTAATATTTTATTAAATATATTAAAAAGTTTAATATTACAATAACATTAATAAAGCTATTTAAAGTGTAGAGTTAATGAAAAGTTCTTTTAGTGATTTTTATATATTTTGCATATTATCCAATAAAATAAATTATTAAATTTAAGTAATTTAGTTTTATTTTTTAAATTATATAACGTGAATAGGAATTTTTCTAATTTAAAAATTATCCTGGGTTATGAATTCAATATATAAACTTTCATTTTTGGTTGCGTGTAACTTCTTTGGAAAATATTTGGTTTTTTTATAATTATTTAGTTTATTGACTTGAATTCATAAAATTAATTTCATTATGCAAGTCAATAAAATCATGCCGGAACTCCCTTTATCCGGGTTCTTTTAGATGCGCTTCGGTGCTGAAATTTGAAATTTCGTAAAGCATTATTTATTTAAATATTCTTTGATATTTTGAACTTTAGGATTTAAACAATTAAGGAAATTTTTCTTCTTCTCAAAGAAATTATTATTTTTATTAAAATAATTTAGCACTGTTTTGATCCTGACTTATGCTCATGTCCATGTTTTGAGTTGACGCTCTTCGTGTTGTGGTTGCCGAACGATCCTTTTTTTTTTGGTAATCACGGTTACAAGATAACATCTTTAGACCATTCTTACAGTTTACGATAAATAATTGCTAAAATTTAGTTTTTATTATTACATAGTTAAATTTGTCATAAAACTATCCAGTAAATAAAATGATTTCATTTTTTCATTCAATTCTATTTTGGTTTTCATTTGGCCTCTCTTTTGTCATCAATAGATATTAATACTTTATGTTTAATTTATTTAATTTAAATGTTATTGTTAGCTTCAATATCGACTTATTTAACAATTTTTTAATAAATATTTATTGCTTTTTCTTAAATTTGTATTTCATTTTAACTTTTAATGACCTTTGGCAGCCGCACATTGTAGCGCGGAAAAGCCTTCAAATTTAAATTTTAAAAGTAAAGAATTAAAAATATTTGATTTATAAAGTGCCAGCAAAATTCTTTAAACGGCATTTTCTGCTCATTTCCCTCACAGTCACTTCGTGTACTCTTATCTGTTTTTTTAGATTTTTTTTTAAATTTTTTCTCTTTTATCGTTATCAATAAGTTAAGAAACGTTGCGATGTGTGGCAACGTAAATGGGCTCCATCCATCTGCAGCATTAAAACGTGCATTTGTGTGGTTGTTAAAGTTACCAATGGTGAATTAGTAATTTTGTTTAGCTTAAAAATAATCAGCAAGCTGTAAAATCTAGTAAGTTAAATTTAATTTGATAATGTATTTTATGCTGGCTGATGTATTAATAGTTTTTAACAAAATTTGTTGAGTTAAAATATTTTAATTATAATATAACAGTAATAAGATATTTTTAATTATAATATAACAGTAATCTAAATACGTTCTTATTAAAAATAATTTCAATCAAAGCCTTTTTTGATTATTAATTTTTTTAAGTGTTTAGCATCTATGCAATAATTACTTCAATATCGGGCAGGTGCGACCGACCATATCGTTTGTCATCCCAAGTGTTTGTCGTTTAATAAATACCCATGATTTTTTAAATTTTAATGCCAGACTACGTGAAGCAATTTAGATTTTTTCAATGTGTAATTACTATTTATTATTTATTTATTTAAATGTTTAAAAAATTTTCACCAAAGTGTTTTTTTCAAATGAACCTTTAATGAATTTGTATTTAATTTTTAATTCCTTTCATCATGCATTGAACCCCTTATTCTTTCTTAAGTGGATTGCCAGTTTTAAGTTGGATTTTTTCAATGTGTAAATTACTATTTATTATTTATTTATTTAAATGTTTTAAATTCCGGATGTTAACCATTGTGGAGACTTTTTTGTACAACATTGTTTGTTTTATTATTTATTTAATTTATCTAAAGTCGCATAAATGAAAATTTCTTAAGTGAGAAAAATAACAATTGTTAATATTTTTAATGAATTATTTATTACGAACCGTCTGTCAAAATTTACATTTATTTAAATACAAATTATTTACTTTTCTCTTCGCTTATTTAAATTTATTTTTGAGATTTTAGAGTAATATTCAAGTCTTTTATTATTCCAAACCAATTAATGAGTTATTTATTTTTTTGCCGATATCTAATTTTTTGCCCATTTTTAATAAATATTTTAAAAATCAGCTTTTTATGCTGCTTCTAATTATTTATGAATTTTGCGGCGGCGTCCGTACCGAGGCAGTAGTTGAAATTTTACTTTTATCTTCCTTGATATATTTAATTTTTTACATTTAATTTTAAAAATTTAAATGTTCAACCGCTCAAATTTAAGATGCTTAAAATTGATTTTCTTTATTGGTAAATTCGCCCGAAAAACTTTTTCCTCTTTGTTATCAACTCACACCAATCGAAGCTGTCTTTGATTCACAATTTATGATCACCTTGATTCACAACTTAAGTCTAATCATAATGGATAGATAGTATTTGAAATCATTTGTCTGTCGTTCAGCCGGCACAATACCTCGTACGTGTCTTGCATAGAGCGGCGTAATTCACGTATAAATCGTTTTTTGTTTATAGTATTATTCTTTAATTATCATTTTATTTTAAATTGATGTAATTAACCAATATTAGTTCGCGTCAAAAATTACATAGTTTTATATTTGATCCCTTTTTGATTTTATAGTGTATTTTGTGACAAAACATGTCTCAGTTTCATAAGATTTTGCGCTAAATCTTTTTAAATTTAATTTGTAATATGTCGAGTCAAATTTGTTTACTTAAATATCTGTTCAGAACGATTCACGTCGCAAACTAAAAAATTATAAAGAATTTGAATAAGGAGAAGAAAGATTAAATTGTAGGTCGAAAATGAATGAATTAAAAATATCAAATCGATGAAAAATTACTAAACAAAAACTTTGAGAGGTTGGCAAGCAAGTTGACATCTATAAAATACTATTTTCCTATATGATCAAAATGATATTTAGAAAATAAATAAAAATGAGTATATAGCGAGATAAATGCAAAAACTAAACTACCAAAATGTTAAAGCGAAAGAATCCATATAAAAGCCATTAGGTTTCCGACAATTTCAGGTCACTTAGATAATATTGAATGTTTATAAAATATACATTTGTGCAATTGCTACCGGTTCGTCTAAAGCGGTTCTTCCTTCTTGTTCGGCATTACGATGTATAAAAAAAAAAATTCATTCTACGTACCCCACGCCAATAGCTCTATTAATCAGGATCATTAGTTCAATCTCCTCTGTTTAAATGCTATTATTATTCAATCTATACTAAAATTATTTAGGGCGCGGTTGCGATCCAGAGAAAAATTTTTTTGTTGGTTTAATAGCTTTTCTAAAATGCAGTTTACTTAGATATTTTAAATAAATATTTATCAAATAAAATAAAATTCCATTGCACACGTATTGTATGTAATAATATGTAAATTTTAATTTTCATACAATTTTTGATATTTTTTAGTTATTTAAATATTGATGTGATAATTTTTTTTTGTCATCATTGTTAAAAATTAATTTATTTACAAAGAAAACAATGCATTTCTCGCTAGATTTCCATATCGCGTTTGCCTTGATCACACCCAATGGAATTTGTCTTGAAATGTTTTTTTTTAACATTATATCGCTTTAGATAACTATTGCAATTAGAAATTTAAGATAAAATTGCTTAATAAATAATGCTAATCAAAAACCAACTATCAATTTCATCATTGCCCAAATGGTCTTAAATAAAATACAACATTCGCCAAAACGTACAAGAGCCGAGCCTTAATAATCTAAAGATACAAGATAACTAAAAATTAATTTATTTCTTATTTAACAAAATTTAAATATGAAATGCTCTAAAAATAAAAATTAAAACAATAGATCTGTGAGCATAAATTAATTTGCGTTTAAATTGTAATTAATTTTAAAAATATGTATTGAGAAACAGTTATTTAAAACATTTTCTAAATAAATAAACTGAAAAAGATACGTCAATTAATACACAACTGAACTATTAAATTAATTTAAAAAGTAAATATTAAAATTTATTTTAATAAATAGAAAAAATACTATAAAAAATTTAAAAAATGCAAATATTTAATAATTAAAAGGTAAAATCATTCATGATAATTGTTTGCTATACTGAATATCTTCGAGTTGATTAAATGCTCTAAGAAAAATTTAAAAAATAAATCTGTGAGTATAAATGAATGGCGTCAAAATTGGCTTAAGTATTTACGTTAAACAAAAATATTGACAATTCAAAAAAATTTGTTGAATAAAAGGATTAAACAAGAATTATTAATAAATGCATATTTTTAAAACAATAAATAACGATTGGATAATCTATTTGGTAAGTTCGGAGTTTCCAAAATTAATGATAAATTCTTCTTTTAACGCTTAAGCTACAAAGTCATTACTAATTGTCTCCAGACAAATTTCGAGCTACACGATATCGGCTTCATCTACTGCGACGTAAACGCGTATCGGTGCAATATATTATGATTTTTTACAAATGCGGTAAAATTTATTTATGCTTAATTAAACAATTTTTTCTTCAAAAACAAAATCAATTACTTTAAAAATAAACTTAAACTTTAAATAATTGTAAAGATTTTTGAAAACTATTAAAGAATTCGCGCTTATTCTGGATGTAATTCAAGAAATCATAATTATGTAATACAAAATAAAAATATATAACATGACATAATTTGAAAAACTGAAAATCTTACTCACAAAAGCACAATTAATTTAATTTATTTAGTAATAGAATAAATTATGCTAACTTACGTCAAAGTGTATATTGTTTTAAACAATTTTTTTTTGTTCAAACAAAATTCTTTTACATTATAAATGAACTTAATTTAAAATAATTGTTTTCATTTGATTAACGTAATTCTTTTTAAAAAATCTAAAACCGATCAACTGTATAAATATATGTGTAATACAATATTATCATGAACAATAATTTGAAAATAAATCTCTTAGATGACAATTTTAAAATATCTCATCAAAACAATTATTTGTTTTTTAGAAAGTAAAAATAATAAATTTCTGTCAAATAAAGTGCGTGAATTAAACTAAACTATAAAAGCATGTTATTATTTATTGCATCGTGAATTGAATTTCTAATTTAATACACTGAATTTAACGGATAAATTAAACTAAATATTAACCAAAAAAATTTGTTCTGATTCAAAAAATTTATTATAATGTTTATTGCCAATTTCATTAGAAAAAAATATGAAATACTGCTTAAAATCAAGTCTTGCTATTTTTTTAGTTCTTCTCTTCAAAATCACAATAAATTGGCCTATTAAAAAATAAAAGTAAATTTAAATTCGAACAGGCCGTTAATATTTTTTTCCGATTAACTTTCATATAATTAAATGTTTTTACTTTTTAATATTGTTGATAAACATTTATTGTTGATTTTTTGCCAAGTATCTGCATAAAAATTTGAACAGAATTTCTGGATTGAATTTAATATTTTTTTATTATTTGTATTTTAAAATAAGTTACAGTTAAAAGTTAAGGCATTGACTAGCAAAGATAGCGAACTAAAAATTGGCATGGCGTGCTCGTCCCAAGCAAGATTAATTATTCAGACTTAAACTACAAGGATTAAGATTTTACAAATTTAAAAACCTTTTAATCCATATTATAATCAAAAATTATTCAAGCGTAAGAACTATACAAATCCAAAATATCAAATGTTTTTAACATCAACGTGATGCTAACTATCCGAACTAAAATAAAATAAACGGGCACAATATTCTGGAACAAAAAAGCTTTTACTGATAAATTAAACTTTAAAAAACCATCATTAATTTGCTAATTTTTCATGCTATAAAATTAACAAACACAATTGTTTATCCATAACGTTAGAAAATTAGAGGTATGTTCATGAAAAACTTTTATTTTTTTGAACATAAAATATTTTTTAATGTCAATAATATTTTATTTATTTACTTGTTTTTAACTTCTCATCGGGCTCATAAAATTATATTTTCCTTTAACAAAATAAAGTTTACAAATCAAGAGTATTATTAATTCATTTAAAAAATTAGCTGCTTATTTAATTTTTGGTCACAAAATTTAATAGCTAATATAAATGATGAAATATTATGCTACCATTTATTGTTTAATTTTTGGTTTTCACACATAATAAAAAAGTTTTTCAAATCGATCTAAATTAGTAAGTAAATTTTAATTATTTTATGCACCGCTATATTTTTAAATATTTTTACTACATCTCGAGGGTGTTCGTTTTGTTTTTTGTTTTAGTACCGGGTGTGCATTTATTAATTTAATTAGGTACAAAACCATTGTAAATATTATTAGAAAGTTCCATATATATTTAGGAAATTCTTGGTTTATTGAAATTAAGTATAATTTTAATGAAATTAGAAAGAAATCTGTTTTTTAAATGACGTCGAATATATAGTAGATTTTTACTTTTTGAGGACCCGATGATAAATCTGAACATTACAATAATTTGACGCAAAGTAATCTCGGCGTTCTTGCTGCTCTGCTCTATCGATCACAACAGCCGCCTGGCTGCTATCACTATAGAAAACATCTAAAAGCTGGGATTGATGAAATTAAGTTATTTAATATTTTCTTTTTTACTGCAAAAATATTTAAATGTTTAACATATTTTTAATTTGCCGCATTTTTAAAAGTAATTAACGATTCCACATTCCGTAAAACCCCGTACGGACCCCGGCCCGTGTCCGATCTCTAATTTACACTAATTAAATGGGGTTAAGGAAAAATTTCTTTTAGTATATTAGTTTTTGACTAGACAAAAAGTTACTCAGTTACACGTTTTGTATGTCCTCTCCCCAGAGGTTTTGTCTTGGCCGCAATCCTGGTGAAGTCCTGGCGGTATATCTTGGAGTTCTTCATGCCGAAATTAACTTTTATGCGTTTTATTATTTTATCTTGTTTGTTTTGTATTTATTCGAGCAATTTTAGTTTAATTTTTTAAAAATAATTATACGTTTTTTATATTAATTTTGCATTTTATTAAAATATAAGGTGGCTTTAAAAATTTTCATTTTTACTAAGTTGATTTTTTATTAACATTAATATTTATATTATTTTATTTTTCCTTGAACTGATCGGAGAGTTTGACATCTACGGAAGGTATACAACGCTCTTCATTTAAATTTTGATTGATATTTTTATTATTAATTTCATTCAATAAAATTTCTTGGAGGTTTCACTCATTTTTATAAATTCTTATAATCTTTAAAATGGTTTATGCACAATTATTTATTCTTTGAAGGGTTAAAAAAATAATTTGTTTAGTTTTTTCATCTCCTCAGACTTCTGGGAGTGAGGGTTTAATTAGACGGACGTCGTTGTTTCTTTTTAACCTTGCTTAATAAACTATATTTTAAAAGATAATAATGATTAATTTTTTTAAATCAATTGGGTGCAATAATTTATTTGAGGCTTTGTTCAAAGAGAAGAAAAAAAGAGTCTTTCATTCGAATTTTTATTATATTGCAATTTAATATTTGTGTTTATTTGATTGTGGTGGTTTACTTGTAGCCGTGACAAATATAATTAATTTTTTTATAAATTAATCGGATTATTAGGATTTGTGGAATTTTCTGAGTAGATAACTCTTCAAAGCTACTTTTAAAGTGTTTATTAATACTCAAGATATTTCATTTCCGATTTTTTAAATTTGCCATATAAATTTTACATATATTGAAAACTTCCAAAATTGCAATTAACATTTAAACCCCATACTGTGGAATCTATGCAAAATGCTGTGTAAATGTTATTTAATAAATAAATATATATTTTAATAGTTAGTGGTTTATTGTATCTTATGTGATTTGAGCTGTAAAACAAAATGTTTATATTTCTTTAATAAAATTTACTAATCGCCACTATTTTTTAATAGCTTTAAAAAAAAATTTAAATTTTTTATTTATAATCGTTATTCGTTGTTTTATCAATTTAACATTAATTTATTTATCTTAAATAAATTGAAAAGCGGACAGCATATTTTAATATAACTTTCAGCTTAACTGGTAAGTCCTTTATTGCATCACTAAATTATTATATCATATTACAATTTTATGTTTTAAATTTTTTGCCAACATATTTTATTTTATCAATTTTTTAAAACAGCTTCTTTATAGCTGAACGCTTTATTAATATCCTTGGCAAAAGCCACATATCAAGTTTTAAATTATTAATGTAAAAAACATCGTTGAGAATAAAACATGGCTAAAAGGGATTTAAAGCTAAAATTGCCTTGTACATTCGAAATAACATTTTTTAGACTTAGCATAGAATTATTATGTCATTTATTTTCTTTTTACGTAATAAAAACATAATATCAAATTGATCAATTTTTAAGAATACCTATTTTTATATTGGTTTTAATTTATTTTATTTTATTTTTTTTAGGATTGTATTTTTTTATTTTAAACGTTATTTGAAAATTCATATAAAAATATATTTTTGTTTTTTAATCGTTTTGGTGTCTAAATTGAGTTTTTGACGCAAAATAAATGATTAGGCTGGCATTTTATTTTGTCATTTCACTCAAAATCAAAAATAACTATATGTTTTAAAAAAATTTAATTTTATATCTTTAGTTTTATTTTGGACAAACCGGTGTTAAAAAATGTATAAGTTTTAACATCCTTTTAGCTGGTTTTTAAGCAAATGATTTTTTTGTTATCGTGTCGTGGCTGTTATTTCATTTATATTAGACATTTAATTTTTATTAGTCCTTTTCAAACTGGGTCCAGTCTGCTTTTATCATATTATTTTTTTTAATAAGGTGTAAAGATTTAAAATAATAAGGCTGCAAAAGGTAATTAATTTTTTACAAAAATTCATTGGTTATCATGATCATCCGAACCAATGTGATAATTCGGGAAACGAGAACATAATCGCTATCATTCTTTTAAACCTGCTCGTTTAAGTTAGATCTCTTTATTTTATCTTGCTTAAAATTATCTCATTTTGGAAATTCTACTTTTTATTGTTTTGTTTTTAGTTTAAGTTATGATATGTTATGGTTAAAATTTAGTTTTTTTATTCTTGATTTGATTTTTGATAACCTATTCGACTAGTTCTTTTTAAGACTATCAATCATAAGAAAATTAGAATTTTTTTTATTAAGCCTATTCCAAAGCAGTCCGTCCTTAATATGGGAATGTAATATTTACATAATGTGAAAAAATGACCGCCGTTGTTCAGTTCCGTGAGAGACCAGTTCTTCTTTCAGTGTCGCGGACGCTGAACGGGAACCGTCTCTCAGTGACAAAGAACTTTATTTATTTTTATTTTTGATAGTTATGAAAATATTTTTGTTTTTATAATTTTAATGGAGCTTTGGTTGCAATAATGTTTTTTATTATATCAGAATTGGTATTTGCTTAAAATATTTCTTTGATTTATAATCATTATTTATTTTATATATAATCACGATAAACTTTTATTTTAGGATCAAATTGAATTTTTATTATGCATCAGCTTTTATTAATCTTTATAATTATTTTTGTTTCCTTAGTTAATTTAATATTTTTGCACGAAGTACAGTTGATTCATTTCTTAGACTGTTTTCAAAGTAAATTCATGATTTTAGAGTTTTTTAGATTAAATGCATTAATTCATTCAACATTCCTTTAAATAAAAAACTTAATTAAGCTTCAAAAGCTTTCAATAAATTATTTAATTTTTTCCATCTTTAGTATATTCTACTCCAATTTGTGTTTTAAATTAGCATTTTATTTAAGTTAATGAGATTATTTTTAATAATTTGTTAAGCAATAAAACGATATAATTTTAGGATTAGGATTTAAACGAGGCTAAATCTTCTTTCTTCAACGAAGATTTTCAACTTTTATAGTGAAGGGGGCAAAATATTTCAAAAAGTAAATTTAAAAAAAGAAGCAAAAAATCAAATGAATTGTCTGTGTTTATTGGAAGAAATGAATGCCCATTGACTGAAACTAAAAATGCTGTGCACCTTTCCCCCCCCCCCCCCCCTTCCCGAGAAAATCGATAAATTGGTTCTAATCAATCAGCCAATTTTGCACAAAATGGTTAATAGGTAAATGCTTAAAATAAAATAAAATCTCAAAATGCTTGGCAGAATACCAATAAAAAAAAAATAATTTGGTAGTGATGGTTAGCGGCGTGAAAATTCTTAAAAAGTTTTAACACGTAAAGTTATATTATAATATTTTTATTTTTGAGGATTTATTTTTGATAGTTTATACTCATTAACAAAATATTGCAAAATTGTTATAAACTTTAGTCATTGCTAATTTACATTTATTCATTTTATTTTTTATTTTATAGTCATTTTAGAAATTCATAATTTTTATTTTTTGTTTTAAAATTTGTTAATAACTAATTACGTTTCATTTGGCGGTTAAGAAGTTTTATTGTTGATCTTCATTTTTGACATTTTTGTTAGCAAAATGTGTGGTTCTCACTTTCGTAGTCGGCCCTTTTAAATATTTTATTTTATAGGAACTTTGAAAATCAAAATACTTTTTTGAATTTTTTTGTCTTTTTTATGTTGAATGCATTCAAATAACATTTTTTGTATTTTCAATTGTTATTAATTGATGCTATGCTGCACAGCAAATTAGCTATAAAAATGTAAAATATTTTGCGTTTTTCAATTATATAAATTATTATTTGTTTTTTAAAATTTAATGCTACCATTTTTATACATTTTATTTTAAAAGCATTTTTTTATTACACCTAATTGCATCTTTGAGGACGATAAGACTTTCTTTCTTTGATAAGTTCATTTAGCGTGACGATTTGAATAATATGAAATATATTTTTAATTATGTCACAAATCAATAAAATAAATATTGTTTTCGTTAAACGAAAAGATGTTTTTTTTTTAAATTTACAAATAGACAATTTCGGATAAAGATGCTGTTATATTTTATTAATGATTTACTACTATTTGATATTCTGATAACTTTTTTTAATTTGCTGTAGCTAAATATTTTGAAAAATTGTTTATTTTTAAAAGAATTTCAATGTAATATTTTTAATATACAGAATTTTTTTGAGTGTTTGCTGTAATTTAAAGTGTATGAGTTTGCAATTTTTCATTATGAATATTTTTAGTTAATATTAATTGATTTTAAAATAATGTCTCTATTTAAGAAATCTTAATATCTTTTAATATATTTCTTGTTAATTTGCTTTAAAGTGAATTTATGACAGTATAAATTGAGCTTGTTAAATTGTTCAATGCCGGAGTCATCCGTCCTACGTAGCATTTTGTATAATTGGAATAAACAACTTGAATTAGAGAAATTTTGTCTTAAAGTTTAAAAATTTTGTTTTTATATTTGGGTCTTAATAATTTTAAATTAATTTTTAAAAATGATGTACAATTGTGCATCTTGTTTTTGACTTAAAAACAAACACCAACCTTAGATTTGTATTAATATTTATGTATTATTGTGATTAAAATGATCCTAAATTTTTACTTTTATCGTTGAATGTAAATTGACATTTATTTTTTATGTTTAACATTTTATTTATTTAAAGGCTAAACAGTCAAATTTTCTCCCTCAAAATTATTACCGCATAATGCACAAACAATTTTCGTTAAATAATTTCAATGTATTCCTGTCTGTTTATATAAGACTTATTAATAAGTTAAACAAAGAGTATACTTGTCTTTCTGCTATTCCTGGTTGCAGAGTCGCCATGTCTCGTCCGTCAAAAATTTAAATATAAATAAATCACAAACAAAATTAAAACAGTTGTTTTTGGCATTCTTGGTTTTTGAATGCAAAATGTATTCAATAAAAAATGTTATAAAAATTTAATAAAATCTAGCTTTTCATAAACATTGCTAAACATATAAACTTTAAAATGAAAATTTAATTTTTTATTTATTTATAAATAAAAATCTTTTGTGATTAAATTAATTTCTTATTTATTTTCAACTTTTTAAAAATATTTTTTGGCCGTTTAAACACAGATAACTCGTTCAGCTACCATTTATTTTTAGCACATGTTGTTGAGATTATTATGGCCTCCTCAAAAAACCGCTACTAAAAGAAAAATTTATTGTTTCTGGTTAAATTAAGTTCTAATACTAGATTGTGTGGATGATCGCAACCGATGCTTTCTTTGATGGCCAGCTGTTTTGATGCAGGAATTTTATTACTTAAAATATGAATTATTCTAAGAACATTTTTTGTTGATCGTTTGGCTTCTTATTTTTAAAACCAATGTAATTGAATAAAAATTTTAATTGGATTTAAAATTATTTTACTGTTTTGTTAAAAGAATATTCATTCAGCTTGAAGTAAGGGGTTTGTAAATTATGTTTTATCTTACTTTACACAGCAATGTTTATGAGTATAGAAATCTTTGTCAATTTTATAATAATTTATAAAGTTTAAATTTACAATTCATAGTTCATTAAGATTAAGATTATGTATTCGAGAGTTCATTGCAAGACCTTTAAATAATTATGTTTTTTTTTGCAGAGATAAAATTAACGCCTTCTTAACACAATTTTAATAAAAGAATAATAATGTCTTTCGATTTAATTATCAATGATTTTTAAACAAAATTTAATTGTTTCTTTAAATTTATATTTTTATGTTGAACCTCTGTTTCATTAGATCATTGTTCTAACAAAGTGTTTAAAATCAAATTGATAGGCGCCTTTTAAAATAAAAAATAGCACATAACAATAGTCGAAAAAAAGTAACAAATAAAATAATAAAATCGTAACAAAAAAAACATTTCGAAAAATGAACTAATGCCCAACGTATTTCTCCGAAACGAAAAAACATCGAGGCACTTATTTATGTATACTTTTTCTATTATTAAAACCAAGTCCAAGTTTTGCAAGCCTATTTTGTTCGAGTATTGTTATAGGAGGCGTGGCTATCATTCTTTAAATAAAACTAATAATAGCACGCCTAATTTGTGGGCGATTTATATTAAATAAACAAAAAAAATTTTATTACGGCGTAAAAAATTATAAATAATATTATTTAAAAAGAAACAGTAATAGGTCTGATTTTGTCCAATACTTTTCATTATTTTTTTGATAATGAAATTTTTTTTGTATTTTAAATCTTATTATATTTATTATTTATTCCTTGTAAGAATTACGCATACGTCAAGAATGTTTTTATCACCAAATTTTATATGCGTTTTAAGCGCGTAGGGCCGCGCATGAGAGTTGCTGGCGTATACGTAGTTTCTGGGGGGGGGGGGGACTCTTCATCTGACTCAACCAATCTTAGCGGTATCGGCGTCGTGGATATTGCATTGATATAATTAGTTCTGGGTTGGTTTAATTTTAAAATTTTCAAGAAAATTTAATTCTTATTGATTAAAGCTTTACTTTCAAGTTTCAGTCTTTGACCAATCACAAATTGTTACTTATAGATTTATTACATTGAATATATTTACAAAAAATTTCGTTGTATATCTAGTGAATTTTCAATAATAAAAAATCAATACTTTTATAAATAAATATTACTTCATTTATTCTTCATATTAACATTGAGCATTGAGATTGAAAATGTGTATTTTTTTGGCATGCAGAAATTTTGTGTTAATTATTATATTTTATAATGAATTTATTTTTAATTGGCACAAAACACGACGCCATCCTGCTTAATTAGTTCGCCGCATCTTCTCCTGTTAGGTAAACAAATAATAGAAATATAATCGCACTAAAAGTGATAAAATTAAGCATGTTTAATTTTAACAGATAAATATAAAATGCTGTAGTTTTGATTAATTATTCCTTCAGTTGTTTTAATCAATCAACTTTTTATCTTTAAGAAATAAAAATTATTTAACAATCATTACATCCTTGAGTGGGTTTTTAATGCTTTCTCTTATTTAACTCTTTGTAATGATTTTATGAAGAAAGGTGTAAAAGCCCCAATTTTGTTTACTTTTGATTTGCATATATAAAAAAAATAATTATTGTTTCTATTAAATATAATCACTAATTATTTAAAAAACAAATGTTTTATTTCTTAATGGCGTTATATTATCTACATAATAATATTAAAAGTTAAATTAACGCTATTTTTGGCATTAGAAATAATTTATAATATCGGTAGAAATGTTGTTTTAGTTATAATTATTTTTGTAGTACAAATATTGAGCGTTTATTTGTCACTATAACTAAGCTTATGTTGTAGTTTGTATTTTTTATTAATGTGATCACAAAATATAGACCTCATTAAAATTTTACTGATTTCTTCCAAGCGAATGGAGTCAAACGCCTTAAATAGAGTTTTCCTTTTACCCCTATCATTAAATTGGCATAGCACACTTGGAGAATTCGTAGCTTATTTTTATCTTTCCTTCATTGATTTTCGTACACTGGTACATTTATTAAAATCATTTTCGAGGAAGCAACTGCGCATTTAATACTTTTATTTTTTTCAGACTTTATAATTGTTTTCGTTTTAAACACATTTATTAGGTTGGTAGAAGATATATGCTTGCGCACTTTTTTTTTGTAAATTAAATAGGTTTTATTTACTATTAAACTTATTACCCTTCCTTATATATAACAAAGATTCACTAAAATAAGAAAACAAATAACCAAAATGCTTTAAAAAAACTCTGTACGCGATTAAAATAAACATTTATGTGTAAATATCTTCTAATATAATTAAAATAGAAAATAACTTATTTATTTTATTATTACATATACAATCTTAAAAAATATATCATTTCCTGATATGTTCGAAAGGCTTGGTTTTTTATATAATTAAAAAATGATTATTTTAAAAAAAATTACATTGAAATATTCCATAACTTTAAATTCTAATAATCTAATAATTATAGCATTGATGTCCAAATTACTCTCGCCGCCTGATTCTCTTTTTTAGTGCACTATTTCTTCAAAAAACAAAATTCAAAAAATTAAACTAAAACAATTTTTATATGGGGTGCATTGATGTCCAAATTACTCTCGCCGCCTGACTCTCTCTTTCTAGCGCACTATTTCTTCAAAAAATAAAATGTTCAAAAATTAAACTAAAACAATTTTTAGATATGGTGCGTTGGTCCAAATTACTCTCACCGCCTAACTCTCTCTTTTTAGCGCGCTATTTCTTCAAAAAACAAAATTCAAAAAATTAAACTAAAACAATTTTTAGATGGGGTGCGTTGGTCCAAATTACTCTAACCGTCTGACTCTCTCTCTTTAGCACGCTATTTCTTCAAAAAATAAAATGTTCAAAAAAGTAAACTACAATAAAACAATTTTTAGATTGGGTGTGTTGATTTGTCGAAATGTAATAATAATTTTACACTATTTTACTCGAAACCCCATTATAATTGTTTTAATACTAAAATTCCCGAAAATAAAAGAAACATAAATCGACCCTGCTCAAGTTAAAAAATTTTAAATTCGTAAGTTAAATTCAAAAAAACATTTTTAAAAGCCAAGAACTGTTTTTTGTTGGATTTAAAAATTATTTTTTATTTTTATCTATAATGATTGTTTAAATTAATAAAATAAAAATCCATAAATCGGAAATTAAATAAATATCGTAGTTTCGCTTGTTACGAATAATAAATTTCATTAACATCAAAAAAAAGACGCCAATGATAATTAATTACATTTTTTATTATGGTTGGAACTGATGAAAATATGTTCGAGCGCCGACATACTTAAGCGCATACTGGATGTGGCAGTTTCAAATCAAAAACTGGTTGGTATAAATGTGGAGAAATTATGAAAATATTAAATAAAATTGCGATTATCAGGCTAAAATTTTTTATAATTAATAAAAGTCTTTTAATAGATATCATCATTAAAATCAAAAAACAGAGAGAAATGTAAACAATACAATAAAATTGCGATTAATAAAATACATAATCTGTTTTTAAATAAGAAACGCCATGGAGATGGAAGAAATCAATTTAGTTCGCACAGGAAATAACAAAATTAAGAGACAAATGAAAAAAATGAAAAACAAACATATTTCTTGAGTTAACACTTAAATTAAAAGTAAAAATGAATAATTTAATTGCAGAAAGGTATGAATGTTAAATTAATTTTTTTTTTTCAAATATAATTTCGAAACTATTTAAAATTAAAGCCAGTTATTTAAAAGTGTATTCAACACATTTCTTTATGCTAATAAAATGTTAAATTGCATGACCTAATAAATTGAGTTTTTTAATTTATTTAAAATTGCATATTTGTTTATTAATAATCTAAAAGAAAGCCGAAGTCCAGTCAAATTGCATTGGTGCTAAAATTAAATAATTTAATATATAACAAATAAACTTATTTCAAAATATTTGAAATTAAAATATAAATATAATGATTAAATATATTTTTAAAAGTACAGTTTAAAACAACTTAATATGTAGAATGCCAACCAATTCAATTCAATAACCTTCATTAATGAATTGATTTCATGTGGGACTCTATTAAAGTTAAATAAAATTTTAATTTTTGTTAAAGTCATTTTGTTTGTTTTTTATTTTATTTAAATGTTGAAGAAAGTTATGCTCTTATTTTTATTTTTGGGTCGTACCATTTAAACAAATTTTATAATCATCCGTTTGAGAAACCTTGCGCAATAAATATGAGACGAGCTTATATAAATTAAAATTACTTTTGCTAATAAAATAAATTTTATTTGTACTCAAAAACAATGCTCGTATTCTGACGTGAATCGGAAGATTTTGTCGAAGTGAGCATAATTCATTTGCTTCTTTAAATAATTTGTTTATTTGATTTGGTTTTTCGAGTCCTCCGAGCCATGTTTTTACAAAATAATCGAGAAAACGCGTGGAATTAAAAATTAAATGTTACTTATTTGTAATATTTCCTTGTTTATTTCTCTAACAAACATTTATTAATTCCTTTCAGCAATTTTTTTTTTGCTAGTTTACAAATTTTCTATCATTTAATTAATTTTCAGTTTTATTTATACCCAAATTTAAATATTTTTATGGATTTTCATTTAAAACAAATCATAAGTTTATTTTATTCAAACATTTATCCTGTTTTAGTTTTCTAAATAAATTGACTTGCAGATATTTTTTGATATTTAATTTCATAGATTTTTCTATTTTTTAATATTGTACCATTAAATTTAATTTTTCCAAATTTCTCCGGTAAACTGGTCGAAGTATTATTCTGCGTTTGATTGTGGTTTGACTTGTGCTGACCAAACTAAGATTGACTCATTCAGCAAAAATGTACCCTTAGATCAATCCAAAATTTTTTCATTTATTGATAGTTATTTAAAAAATTTAAACATATGAAAAAGTCCATTTTGAATTGTAAAATTATAATATTCAATATATATATTTTTTATAAATTACTTGTATTTCGTATTTATGGATAAAATGTTAGATAATATTTTCTAATTAATCTTGGTCTTAATGATTGTAGTTGATAATTTATAAATTTTCGTCGGGTCCGAAGCCCATTTATCGTCAACTTATCGGAAGAGTGTGCTATTTAAACATGATAAACTCCAGAGCTATAAATCACACAAAAATTATACGTCTAATAAATCGCTTTTTATCACAATTTATTTAATGCCCTTTAACTATATATTTTTTATTACCTTTTTGTGTAAATTATTTGTGTAAATTATTAAAATCATTTATTTGATCACAGTAGCTTTGTTTTAATATAGGTAGGCGACGTAAATATCAAAGTGGTTCTTATTTCTACTTTATTCTTTCGGCTGTAATATTTCTTAGAGAACGTTCATTATATTTGGAAGTTATTTTTTTTAATTTGAAAATGAAGTCTTCAGTATCAATTTTAATTTAAAATAATTTATTTTACTTTTAAAAAAACAATTTTTCGATTATTTTGGAAAATTATTTTATCTTCTCTTATCTTACAAATTAACATATTTATTTCAATATTTTATTTTTAATATTGTTTTATGGCGCATGAGCCATTGAATTAATTAATCTCTGTTGAAAAATAGTAACCCGCTCTGGTTGTAACCCCCCCCCCCCCCCTCCCCAAGCCGTGAGTTTTAAAATTAAGTACTAATTTTTTTTCGTCATACCATTTAGGTCCGTATAAAATTTAGCGCTTTGCTAATAAACAAATGAGAGACGAAGATTTTAATGAGGAGTTAGTACAACAGGGTGATAATATCTCAAAAAAAAACGTCGCATTTTTATAATTGACAGAAAATTGGAAATCGTCAACTTCATCAAATCCTATTCAATTAAGTAAACAAGGCAGCGGTTTAAAAGTGATCGTCTGAACATCCGAGAATGGCAAAAGGAAGAGCCAAAACTATTCTCTTTGAGGGGAAAAATATTATTTATTTTTTATAACTTTGTATCTGTCAATGTAAGGGCTCAATATTCAAACAGTCGATTTAACATTCTATCAAAAAATCTTTCCCTAAACGACAAAAGGCAAGGTTTTTTGCATGACGTGTGTATAGGCCAATTTGGGGAACGTTGAACATTTTCAGAATTTTCTTGTCTGGGCCCATATTTGAGGAACGATGAGCATCTTCAGAATTTTTTGGGTAAATTCTGTTGCAGAACTCGAAAACTTATTGTGAGAAATTAGCATTAATTTTGTTCAATAGGGCATAATATAATTGTTTTTTTCAAATAATATTGTTTGTTTGCAATTTAAAAGCAGATTTATTATTTTTAACGGTGCTGTCGCTTTATTTTTACTTATTTAAAATAATTCATTAAAAAGTTTAATTGGTCTATTTGAAAAAAATTGCATAAATGTTGAGAGCTTTTTGGTTTTAATAACCTAATCATTGTTTTCTTTGCAAAATTGTTAATGAATTGCTTAAGAGAGTTTTGATAAGATTATTTTTTCTTTTTGCACTTTTCTCCATTTACTTCAATAGTCCTTTATCCATTTTTTAGCATATAATAAATTTTTTACATTCTTTTTATTGTTGAGTAAACTTCCATTATAAAACATATGAATAATTTTTAAATTGTTTTCATTACTATAGTGTAATATTGAAACCTTTTATAATATTTTTTGTATGCAGCCTTATAATACCTTATTTCTCTAAAAGCAGGGCTGCCAGAAATATATTTTACTTTCTTTTTATGTTTATATTTTTTAATTTATACTTATAGCAACGCATTTCATAAATAAATGTTTATTTAAACAATTTGGGCACAAATAGAACCCCCAGTGAGGTTGCTACGGCGATAGTCAATATTTAATCTTGTTTTTTTTATTAAAGATTTATTTTTATGAATTATTTTATTTTCTTTGAAATACTTTTTGTCGCTTTTTGATATATAAATGTTTTTCAATTAATTAACATAATACTCAATTAAAATTATTTTGTCGCATTATTTTATTAAATTTTAACTTAGGTAAAATCTGTTCGACACATTTGGCGTACTGTTCCACAGCTTTGGAGTATACTTTGGAATTTATTCAAATAATATGATTTTAATGTACAAATTTAAAAATTAAAATTAATATTCCTCGACTTTGTATAAGTTTAGAAATTCCGTGTTAATATAGAAATTAAATCATTTTTTATTTAATAATATCTATTTATTTAAATTAATATATGCGAGTGTAACTTAGGCAAAAAATTTAACCAGAGTAAATTCATACAATTTTTTAAAAATTAAAATTATTTATTTTTTCTTATGCAATAAATGTTTGAAACTGATTCTTTTAAAATTATTTGAGCAATTTATTTTAATTTGTTGATTATTCTTTTGAATATTATCAAATTTGGGTTTTAAATAAAAATAATTATTTTAAATAAGCCTGTCCTTTAGGAACTCCAGTCGTAGGCTCTCCGACTAAACAAAATAATAATCAAGCAATAACCTTTAATTTTTAATTTCTATCGTCTCTCGATTATTTTGTAAAAACATGGCCCGGTGGACTCGAAAAATAAACTCAAATAAACGAATTATTTAAAGAATCAAATGAATTTGAGGAGTTTATTTTGACACAGTGTAAAATCCAACACGTTAATTGTTTTTTCATATGGCCATAAACAAGCCGTAACCAAAAACCAAAAATAAAACTTAAATATAAAAAATCAAAATAATATATGCATTAACATATAACTGAATAAAGTGTATTAATTTAGCACAGAAAAACATGCATTTCAAAGAAATTTATAATGGAAGAAATTTCTCGTTTCTAATCTTTTATTTATTTAAAGATAACTTACAGATAATATAATAAATGCTAAGCAACTATTACAAATAAGATGGTAAATTCAAAAAAAAATTAGTTGTAAATTGAATTAAAGATAATTAAACCGTAGACTAAATGGGACACGAAGCAAACAAGTTAACCAATATTCACAGGCCACCAAAATTCCTTGCCGATAAGAAATTGAATGGTATTCTTTTTTTAAAAAATAAAAACAAATTTTTATTTTTTTACGGAAATATGATAAATTGTATATTCGAACTAAATATTTCAAATGATATGATGACGAAGGAGGTGGCGGCAACTACTCATTCATTGGGCTCAATGAACGAAGCCGAGCTCAATTATGACTTCCAATTCTTAATTTTAAAAAATAATCGTGACTAAATTATGGTTTTTAACATTAATACAAAAAACTTATATATTCAAAAACCTAAAAAAAATATTGCTTGTTTTTGTCTGAATTTTTGAACAAAACTATTACGAAAAAATTGATTAATTTATTAATATAATATTTTCAATGACGAAGAAAGATCTTATTTAATAAAAGTAAAAAAATCAAGATAGATGAGCATTGGATTAATAAATAAATTTCTTCACAAAAATAAGCCTGCGACAAAACTTTCCTACGTATAAAACTCAACTTAAAAGCACAGTTATTACATAAAAGAAATTTTGTGAAAAATATTTCGAAGTGAAATTATCACAGGTCATTAAAGCACAAAAAAGAATAGAAATTAGAATGCTTACATATATTCCTGAAGAGTAGTTTCAACCAAACTCTTTTTCGTCTAATGCTTCTGGTTTAACTGACATTTGTAAATAAGTATAAGTTATTATACAAATTTTAAAAGGTTCTTATATTAATTTGTAAGACCCAAAGGAGGCTTACAAATCATATAAGGAAATAATAAATAATTCTTAGTATTCTTAATAAATTAATTAAATTAATCAATTAGTATTAAATGCTGTTCAACTTACAAAGAATAAAAAGTTGAATACAAATACATTGGGGTTGAATATATTGTTTGTGTTAAAGAAGTAAATGTATTGGTAAGTAATTGATGTTGGGTTGGTAATTAATGTTGTGAATAAGTTTTACAGAAATAAAAATTAATTCTTTTTTTAATATTTGATAAAAAAGACCAAAAAAATACTCTGATGAATATTTGGAATTATAACTAACTAAAAACTAATAAGGCTATTTCCTATTAAAATTAAATAGAGAGAAATGGGCTTCTGTATTTTTTTATAATTAATTAACAATTTCACAAATTTAATGTTATACATTAAAAAGTGAATTGATAGTAAAACAATTTCAATATGTTTGATTGATTAAAAAAAGAACAAGTAGAGTTAGGAAAAGATCTTAAAAATCTGAATTCAGAACTAGGTACTCTACAAACAGGAAAAAATAAACTACAGAAGCAATTAGAAGCCTTAAGTAAAGATAACCCAGAAAATTCAGCCGATATTGCTAAGCAAAAAAAAATATTAGAACAAGCTTTAACAGCAACAAACCAATTAGAAAAAGCTTTTAAAACAAGTATAGCTTCAATCAACAAAAGCATTAATGAACTACAATCCCAAACAAAAGATCTTCAAAAAGCTCAATCTATTTTAAAAAACAACCTTTTAACCCAAGCTCAAAAAATAACCCAGTTAACTGACTTAGCAGCCCAAGAAAAGCAAAGAATGGACAGTTTTGAACAAGATAATAGCCTAGTGCTTCGGTTTTTGAATCGTTACATTTACTATCAAAAAAAGATCTGGCAAACCACCTCCCATACATATAGCGTTTTTTATGTTTTTATTATTCCAAGCTGTTGTTAAAACAAAATTGTCTCGCAAAATCCAAAAATTTTAGCGCTAACACCATCAAAAAAGAAATCTCTCCGAAAAAATACCACCATTAGGGGTGCTTAACCCGCCCGGATCCAACCCCCGGATACCGGGTATCCCGGATCCAGGACACCCGGATACCAGTCCCGGATAATTTGCCCAAAACACCCGGATACCAGTCCCGGTTCCGGTTCCGGATATCCGTACTTGTCCAACCCTAGTTCTATTAGATAAGTGAGGGCCAATTGCAACTGGGCCAGCAAGTGACAGATGAAAACTCCATCACAACACGTCAAGCAGATACGGAGGGCGGGGTCCACTATTTTTGCCTAAGCCTAAGCCTAGGGTGGCTTGGGTGGCTTAGGCCTAAGCCTAATTAACCCCTAGGTCTCTAACTTTCCCCGGGTTATTCTATCCGGCTTTGGTGTTACTTAAAAAATCGAGGTTTCCTTAGTTTTCAAAAATTTCAACATATCCAAAAATTTTCTTTCAAATTAGTGTCGCAAATTCCATGTCGTGTTTTCTTAATGTCGCATTTTCTGGTGTCGCATTTTCCGGGCGCCTTTCCAAGAGTGCAGTTGTTTTTTCGGTTTTGGGTGAGTTAGTTCAATTACGGTTGTCGGTTGGGAGTTTGGGAAGTACTTCTCGTTGCTCTTTTCACAAATAAAAATTATGTTTTTGGTATAAAATTAGTAAATATTTTTACTAAATTATCAATTTAGAAAATATATAAGCTAAAAAACCCTTTTTTTCTAAAATATCTTCCTTTGCGTGATCATACAAAGTAAAATTAAAATAAATTAAGCAAATTCTATTCTATTGCTAAATTTTAAATAACTAATCTTAGACAAAGCTGAGCAAATAATTTAATAAATTTCTGGTGCTCTCTCAACGCTTGTCATTTCATTAAATTTCGACTCTGCTAATTAATTATCAATGAATCCATCAAACTTGGAGGCCGAAACGTCTAATAATTTAGCTGACAAATTAGTTTCTTTAAAAGTATAGCACTGGACACGTCACACTAACGACATTGCTACAATCACTGGCCAAAATCTAATCAATAATACATCGAATTTATATATATATAAATAATAAAATTCATTTAAAAATAAATAAATAAATATTCATACATTTCAAAAAAAATTTTTATTACAATATTTCTGCCGAGTTTCGCATTAGGATTTTAACAAAAATTTTAATTTCTAGATTTTTATTGAGTTTAAAAAAATTATTATGCATTTAAAGATAAGCTAAATAAAAATATATAATTGACAATAATTATACACCCTAAATATAATTTTAAAAAGTAAAATGCCTACCAAGCTGGCACAGAAACGCTTTGTCGCGGGTTGGCCATTAGATTTTAGAAAAAAAATTTTACCCTTATAATATTTTGATCAAGCAAATATTAATATCAGCCTTAATTTTTCTGCTGACCTTATTATCAATAAACATAATAAAAATTGATGCAAAGACTTTGAATGCATAAGTCACATCAATAGAAATAACAAAACGGCTTCTGGTTTGCGGTGTTATGTTGCATAATTAAGATAACATTTATTAAGGAAATTACAATATAAAAGCAGCAGTTTTATAATAAAAATAAATAAATAAAAAAAAAAAATTTATAAATGCGAAACACAAGATTTAAGATGTAAAATAATAGATGTTAATAATATAAAAAAAGGAAAACCGATACAAATATTATCTTTTTATTAAAATGGTTTCTTTAAAGTACATCATTTTATTCCGGTTTCAGTGCTTCTCGACGGCAGTAATCCACTGGCGGGTGGGAGGCTCACATAAATTCGACATATTAACTAAAAATTTTTAAAATAATATCAATCAAAACATAAAAAAGTGTGATTAGCATTGATAAATGTTTATTTCGGCAATTTTCGGGGTAGTTTTCAGGTGTGTAGAATCGAATTGAACTTAATTAATCATTTTTGGACCAATTTTATTATGTAAATATGAAAATGCAAAAGAAAGTATTTTTATTTCATTCCATTCTGGTTTTAAGTTCTTAATACCAATATTGTCAATAAAACTTCCTTAAAATAAGTTGGTAAAAATATTCAATTTTGCCTCACCAAACTCAGAAATGTAGTATCAATGAAAGCATGAGAGTATTTGTGAAAGTTCTATTCTACAAATAATAAAGATTTAAGCAAATGATTAAATTTAATTAAGATTAAAACACTGTCAAAACTTTGGGAATCTGTAATCTTTAAGTATTTTAAAACGGAATTGAGCGCAGCATACCGAAACCATGTCGGATACAAGGACAAGGAGAAAACATAATATACATATAACAACAGAAAAAAACGGACAAACGAAGCTTATTTATAAAGTTTTTTAAATTAAATTAATTCGAGATAAAAATATGAATAATAAACAACTAATAAATAAATAATGAAATCTAAAGGCTTTCCATCGGAAGCTGTTTTAAACGTTAAGAAAAAACTAATTAATATTATTATAATATATGACCCGCAATACCGGGTCGAAAAGTCGGGTCGCCATCGCCAACGCGCCTAACTTTTAATAAAAAACAAACTCAAAGACTACAAATAAATATAAACAAATAAAAATTTGAGAGTAATTGAAATCGAAAAAAGGAAAGAAATGTAAAATCTCAATTTAGAAAATATATGTTAATAGTGATGTCACAAAATAAAAAGGACAACAAACATCAAAAAATGATAAATGAGGAATAACAGATTAAAAATTTAAAATTGATATTCAAAATCAGAAAGTGTTAAACTAATATCAGAGTTAAAGAATATGCAATGCAATTGTTAAATGATTCAATTGCTTATTGCTGCAGGCTTTCAATCTGTTCAAACAAACCCATCAAAAATTTTCTAAAATTCCAAATTCCAAATTATAAAATTATTAAGAAAGAAAAATGAAAAAATCAGGTTGCAGTCATCAAAGTTTCAAACTATTAAAAAATAAATTTTAATCTAAATTTATAGTGGTTAGCATGGATATACAAAGAAATAAGAGACATTCACGAGGACTCGCGTGATACACTGCAATGGACACATACATATATTTTTCTTTAAAACAAAAAATTGTTTTAAATTTTTAAATAATAAACTTAATTGCTATTTTTTAATTATGGCTTGTGTATACAAATGTGGTGAATGAATTAACGCGCAATATACGACTAAGGACACAAAAAAATTATTATCTTTACCGGCAAGTAACGTTTTTATTTCTACTTTATATCACATAACAAGAAAGAAGACGAAATTAATGAATTACGAATAAAAATTTATTCATTTACTGCATAATAAAATCTAAACAAACCCCATCAGCCAAAAGTTTAAAATAAAATTAAAATAACTTAAAAATGCGTTGAAAAGCCTTAGGAGTTTTAAAAAATAAGTAAAGATAGAGTTTGCCACAGAAGCAAAGAGTAATGATTAAAAATATATTTTTGATGCAAAATAGCTAAACATATTTCTAATTTCTTCATAATAAGGCACTGACAATTTTTATACTAAATGAGTAAAGCCAAAAAATATTGTAAAAATATGTTTGCTTTTTAAAATGTAGCCCCATTCTTTATCTACATGATGGAAGCAGAAAAGAGTGGTACAATAAAATGTAAACGATAAAAACCGTTAAATCAAATGAGCAAAAATGAATTGCTAAATAAATAAATAACGTAATCAAAAACAGCATCAATATAATATAATAATCGGTCCGGCGGTACATATAAACAACCGATAAGAGAACCGCAAGTCATGCCTCGGAAGAAAATGAGAATTGCCTGACTAAGAGACTAATTATGTTATAATGTTTAAAATAATTTAATTTTTGAATGCAAATATTTCTTAATATTTATTTTCAAAAAAAAATCTGACATTAAAATAAATAATTTAAATCATAAATACAAATCTTGGCAGGCCCACTCAAGCGGGATACCAAGAATCATCATCACTTGACGGTTTAAAAATGTTTCTAAAATTTGATAGCAAAATTTCACGAACACATTTAATAAAAAAATAATCATAGCCCAAATAAAACCTTAATTAACCGTTTAATAATAAACGGAAAAATCTAATTGTTTCAGATAACATGAGCGTTTTCAACATGTTGATAAAATTTGACTCTAATTCAGGAAAAAAACTAATTTAATTTAAAATAATATAAAAACCTTCAAATACAAGCAGCAATTCACATAATGTTTTGAATAATACCAAAACAGAACTGTGTTAAAAAATATTATAATTGCTAGTTGCAATTGTGGAAGTGCACACAAAATTAAATCCAGTAAATTTTCACAGCGCTAAATCGCTACCGAATTTTCTATTTAAAAAAATTTAATTGTGTAAAGAAGGAACATTCGAGAGACTCAACAAGAAGCTCCAACTGACTATTTAATCACTGAGGTATAAAGCCCTTAGTTTTGTTACAAAAATTAATCAAAAATCCTTACCAGTATTTGGTCAATTTTGTTGAAAGGACAACAAACATCAAAAAATGATAAATGAGGAATAAAAGATTAAAAATTTAAAATTGAGTATTCAAAATGTTAAAATCACTTTTTGATGTATCAAAAGCAGACAGACATAAGTATAATTCGCGGCGGTGTGTTCACTTAAAAAAAATTTCTCAGAAAATTGAAAAAATATATTTTAACCGGTGAGTGTGTTGCTTTTTATTCTCGAATGCAACGTAAACCCTTAAAACAACGGCATTCATCGGGAGAAATTGACCAGAACAAAATTCGGAATATCGAACCTTTCAACAAATAAAGTGACTGGGGCGACATATTGGTTTCAAAAAATTCCTTTTTCAAATTTAAATTTACGAATTAAAAATTTTAGACTTGAGCAAAGCCGATGTTTTTTTAAATTTAAACTTAATTTTAGAATATAAAGTAGGTAGCTTTTTTTTAATGTATTATATTATCATAAAATGCATAAATATTCTGAATTAATTAATATTTTTATGATTTATATTTTTGCTCTTAAAATTTGGTTTTATATTTTTTTATTATTTAATTCAGTTTTGTAACTTTATAAATTTTTAACCAAATATTTAAGTCTAAATAATATTTTCTGAATTGATTAAATTTTGTTTTGTTAGAATTTATCAATTTATAACGCTAGTAGTTGGGCTTCGCCAGAGACTCCTTGGTGTTCTAAAAACTTTTTTGTTTTTAAAATTTTTGTCATTTTCCAGTTGTTGAAACGTTTCAAAGCAGTCAAATCGTAGGCAAATAATTTTTTACTTTTTGTACTTTTCGTGTTCTTACTGCAGTATCGTGACAAGCTTTCATTGATATCCGTTGAACTTTCTATTATTGAAATATAATCTTTGATTTTTAATTGAATTCAAATTGATGAAGGAAACGCCAGTGAATATTGGCATTAACTAACGCAAAGTTGTGGCTTGCGCCACAGGCGCGCCCAAAGTGTAACGTCTCAAAAATATTTAATAATTTAAAAGTTTATCATATTTCAGTCTTTACATATTGGATAGCTAAATCATCCAAAAAGGTTAAAAATTTTTTTATTAATATTTTTTAAAGTTTATTTTTTTTTTGTTAATTTGAACAAAAATTATTTTGGGCTTACAAAAATAGTTCAATAAACTCCTATTTTTGGCATGCACAGGCAGTTAAATTGCTGAAAATTTTATTGTCTTATTGTAATGGATAACATTTTTTTTATTATAATTGTAGAATAAGTGTTGTTTGTGTAATAGTAATTTTTATCATCTATGTTGAAATTTTAAGATAACATTGAGATTAAATATTACTACAAATTTGCAAATTGTTTATAATTTGTAAAAGAATATAAAACCAATAAATCGAATATTTTTATTGTTATACTTTTTAATTATATATTTTTATTTTAGTCGTAAGTCTTAATCTTTACAATTTTACTTATTAAAAAATAAAATATTCACTTGGTTCATTTTGACGATGAGTCAATTAGTTAGGCGTTTATTTGTTACTTTAATATGGTGTTTGAAGAAAGCAGAAAACTAAACATAAAATAACTCATAACTTGTAGCCTAAAATTAATTTGATGATTGTTTTCAAATTATTTTGATAATTTATTAGCTATTTGTTTGTTTTTCATTTATTTATTTTATTAATTTTAGATTTTATAACTA
The DNA here is from genome assembly GCA_018350325.1 of Globodera rostochiensis. Taxonomy (NCBI): domain Eukaryota; kingdom Metazoa; phylum Nematoda; class Chromadorea; order Rhabditida; family Heteroderidae; genus Globodera; species Globodera rostochiensis. Next base: position 673,723 of record JAEVLN010000011.1, read on the forward strand.
AATCAGTGGTTAAAATCTCTTTTTAACTTATTTGTCGGAGGTTCAACTTCCCGGTTGAAATTCATTTTTATTCTTTTAAAACATGTATTTTTTTCCCTGGCGGCGCCTATCGGCACCGCCGACCCGCTCCAGCCGAAGTAAAGCAGAAATTTTGCTTAACAAAATGTTTTTTATGGGAATTTTTAGACGGTTAGAGTAATTTGGTCATCAACGCACCCCATCTAATAATTTTTTAGCTACTTTATTGAACATTTTAATTTGAAGAAATAGGTGCTAAAAAGAGAGAGTCAGACAGTTAGAGTAATTTGGTCATCAACGCACCCCATCTAATAATTTTTTAGTTAGTTTTTTTAACATTTTATTTTTTGAAGAAATAGTGTGCTAAAAAGAGAGAGTCAGACGGTTAGAGTAATTTGGTCATCAACGCACCCCATCTAATAATTTTTTAGCTACTTTATTGAACATTTTAATTTGAAGAAATAGGTGCTAAAAAGAGAGAGTCAGACAGTTAGAGTAATTTGGTCATCAATGCACCCCATCTAATAATTCTAATAATTTTTTAGTTACTTTTTGAACATTTTATTTTTTGAAGAAATAGTGTGCTAAAAAGAAGAGTCAGACGGTTAGAGTAATTTGGTCATCAACGCACCCCATCTAATAATTATTTAGTTAGTTTTTTTAACATTTTATTTTTTGAAGAAATAGTGTGTTAAAAAGGAGAGACAGACGGTTAGAGTAATTTGGTCATCAACGTACCCCATCTAAAAATTGTTTTAGTTTAATTTCTGAAAATTTGTATTTTTTGAAGAAATAGTGTGCTAAAAAGAAAGAGTCAGACGGCTAGACTAATTTGGTCATCAACGCACCTCATCTAATAATTTTTTATTTACTTTTTGAACATTTTATTTTTTGAAGAAATAGTGTGCTAAAAAGAGAGAGTCAGACGGTTAGAGTAATTTGGTCATCAACGTACCCCATCTAATAATTTTTTAGTTAGTTTTTTTAACATTTTATTTTTTGAAGAAATAGTGTGCTAAAAAGAGAGAGTCAGACGGTTAGAGTAATTTGGTCATCAACGCACCCCATCTAATAATTTTTTAGTTACTTTTTTGAACATTTTATTTTTTGAAGAAATAGTGTGCTAAAAAGAGAGAGTCAGACGGTTAGAGTAATTTGGTCATCAACGCACCACATCTAATAAAACAATTTTTTTACAGCAATGGCGTCTTTTTAAAAAAGTTAACTCGTGTATTAATCTTTATAACAATATTTGCTGTAGTTAAATATTTTTCTATTTTTTATTAGGTTTTTATTTCTGCAATGAAAAAAATTAATGATATTGAAATAAAAATTATACATAATATTTCAAAAACACGGACAATTTTTGTTTCATATTGACATATAATAAAATTTTATTATATTTATGATTGAATTGTATTGTTAAATATTAAAATTAATTGATTTTTTTGTTTTTGAATTTGTTAAATTTTTTTTCAAATTTAATCGGCGCGATGCCCTTTTATAATTTTATATTTAAAATTATTTTGTTTTTGTCATGTTTCTTCATAAATAGCAACTAACATTATATTAACTTCTATAAAGGTGCAATTTAAATTTATTAAAGTTATTCTTATAGATTCGTATTTTTAAATACGCGTGCCCTTGTATAGTTTAATTATTTCTAATTTTTTTCAAAGACAATATCTTTTTTCAATATAACAGTGGTGATTCTTTTTTAATTTCCATTTTTAATTATAGCTATGAATTTGGAACATATGAGACGGTGACTGTTCTTTATTTATATAATGATAAATGTTATGCCAGCTGCAGCCCATCGTATAATTTTTTAAATCACCATTTGCCCGACTTATTCTTAAAATGTACGAAAACAAAAGTTAATAAAAAATTATAGTAAATAACAATTTTTCATTATTGCGTTTAAATAAAATTTTGATATTCGTCAAAAGAGTAGTAAAATAAACTTCTATAATTATAATCAATAATGATTTTGAATATCACGAAAAAGTATTCAACAATACGGCTTGCGGAATATTAAGACATTAATTTGCTGATATAAATTCGTCTGCTGCTTTGAGCATATTTTTTATTAAAATTTTTTTTTGTATAACATAAAATTGATTACGTCCTTACTAAAATGTTTTTAAATTATATACTTTTATCGTTTATAATAATAATTAAAGAATAGCTACAAAATTATTTTAAATAAATATTAAAGACTAATAAAATTTATTTTAATCGTAAAGCTCAAACGTTTGTGAATTTTTATTATGAAATTCAATGTTTTAAAGCTATTCATTAATGAAATCAATATGTGAAATAAAATTCTAAAGTATTATATGTAATTTAGGTTGTTAAATTTTTGTATCTACAATTTAGACCATATTGGCTGCACATATAAATAATCTTTGACAATTTCAATTTAGCACCAAAATACACCATTGTGGTTGCGTGCAGGACTGTACAATATTTTTCTCGCAAATCGAGAAGCACGCTTAAGCGGACAAGTTTTGATAAATACTGCAATTTTAAAATAGCACTAAATAATAATTTAAACTATTTCATACTTGAAAAATTTGACATTTTGCGCTTTTTGTGTGGTGTTTTGGGATCCCTAGCCCTGGAAACCATTGAAACCACTATGAAAACCCCTCTAAAATGCTTACGCTTTTGAAAAAATTTTTACTGCTTACTTAATTTGATTATTCTTTTTAAATTTAAAAACTATAAATATTTTTACAATTGAAAAATTATTTGAAGATTTCTATCACTGAAACATTTAGAATGAATTTAAGCAATTTATCAACTCGTCCTGAAGTCTAAAATTACGATCACAAATAAAGTAATAATTATTAAAATATTCTTTATTTAATATTTAAATTTAAAGAAAATGGTGCTTCAAAAGTTTCTTCTGATAGAGATTAAAACTTCAAAAACTTCAAAAAATTAATAAAAATAATTTGAATTTAAAGATATAAAAATGACTAATTTGCATCAATAGCACAAATAGAAAATAATAGTTTTGTTTAAACATTTTTTTACAACACAAAACAAACTATAGCTTGAAGACAAATAGTTTGAAAAAATAATTAACAATCTTTCAATCAAATGAAATGCAATCAATTCAAAAAATGATTAAAAACAAATAAAAATTATTGATATGGTATTAATACCAACACAATCAAACTAAACCAATGTAAAAGGTAAATTAAACAAATATTGGATGCGAATTGTTACATGATGTTGATAAAAATAAATTAAAACTTTTTTAACTAAAATATTATATAGTTGATCTAAATTTAATAATAAACACATTAAAAAATAATACAAGCAAAATCTAGAATCCTATAGATTAACTACCAATGAATAATATGGCTCACAAAGTCCACATAAGGCAGAACGCTGCGACATTCGAAATATTTATTAAAAATCAACATAACTAATTTCTTTTATAAAATATAATATCAACACTGCTCAAGAGAGCCAGCTTTACAACAAAAGAAGACATTTAATTATAAATAATTTATGTGAATGACAATCCAATTAATTTTAATAATAAAAACATAAATAAATATAATTTTAAGATTGCCAAACAATTTGTTTAAATGTTAACAAAAAAGAGTGATCTATTCACTTTAAAATAATAATCGCCTAAAATTTTCAATGGGACCTATGGTTGATTTGGTTGTTATCTGACAATCTTATGACATCGATAGAGCGCGCTAGGAGCAAGAATGTATTTTGATGCTGCCTCAAATGTAGAATTTTTTGTTATTATAAAACTTTGTTAATCGTTTAATTTATCAGTTACAAAATTTTTTTTAATACTTATTGGGAAACAAGAAAGAAGATTTTATAATCTTGTAAATGATTCCATTTTGATTTCAATTAATTCTTTTTTCAAATCACTTTGGTTAGAATAATGTGGCATCTAGTTGCTGTGTCACCACGGAAGGTAAGACCCTGTATTTTCTTATAGATAACTTCGTTCTTTTTTGTTGAATTTTTGAGCTTGTATCTGTTTTTAAATAATTAGAATTAATTTTGAATTTTACTACCGAATGTTTGATTGAAAACGCTCTTTAAAGCAATTTTTATAATAATGGCTTTTTGCCAGTTTTGATCAATGCCCGATTTGCCGATATTAATAGGCTGAAATATAATTTAAATTACAATTCATTGCGTTTTATCGTTTTTGAAATTAACTGAATGATGGCACTGGATTTAAGTAAAGAGCTCCTGCTAAACCACAATCATTTGGAGTTTTGAGTACATGGCATAAGTCGTTTTTTATTGTTTTTATTTTTTACAAATGATCAAAATTGCGGTTTTAATACTAAAGAATTTTTCAAAATTAATGAAAATAAGTTGCCCATTATTTGTCATTTATATTAAAAACATTCATGAATTTGTATCTAATGTTTAATGGTATTTTTTTAAATATATATTTTTTATTTTAATACAATTAATTGTTTTGAGAATTATAAAATTAGAAGTTACGATAATCTATTAACCTTTTGTTTCAAAAACATTATCCGTTTTATTTTTGTAAAATTCATTAATTTTTAAAAAGAATTTAGAGTGCCTGTTCAGCGTTTCAGACTACATATCAACAACAAAATTGAAAAGCATTGGATTTAATTTTTTATTAAAGTTTGGCGATGCCAATAAAAGGCCAGTTTTAAAAATGATTATTAACTACACAACAAAGACGCAAAAATAATAAAAAATTTAAATACATAAAAATTTCTTTAAATAAAACGACATTTACCTTAATGCCTAAGTAAAAAAATAAAACAAAACCTACACATTTTTAAAATTTAAGAGACAGAATAAAGTACATTCAAACAAGATTTAGAAACAATATAACCAAAAAATTGCAATTTTAAAAAATGCTTTTATTATGTGAGACCCAATACAAATATTTTTAAATATTTTGCACAAATAAACCTTCGTAATAAAAAAAAACATATAAACTCAAACTCTCTGTAACCATAAATTGAAATTCTACAAATATTCGCACCGTTCAGAGAAAATTGTAAACAAATTAAATAAAATACCGGTTATATTTATTAATTCAAACCGAAAAAGGTCTACACCATTCGACACCAAAAGTGCTCAAAACTAAGAAATTATTTACTACATAGGGCTCGGCCTAAAGACTAGATATAGTGATGTACTTCATCGAGTCCGCTAACGATTTGATCACTAAGGCCAGAATAAAAATAATCTCCTATTATGATGTATAATCAATAGTTATTTTTATTAAAAAATGCAAAATAATAGATAAAGAAACTAAATAGAAAGACTTATGACAACGATATGGATTACAAACGGAATCGATACTACGCGTTATATTACCAACGAGAAAAAACTGGTTTTACTCCATCCATCATAATTCTTTTAAAAATATAAAAATTTGTTTTACTATTGACCCGAAAAAAACGCCTAAAAATATATAAACTTTACACTCCTCTATTTTTATCAACAAAACAAATTCAAACGCTTCACTAATCTCAGAATGTATAAAACCTGTGCAAACAAAAAATCAAAAAATGTAAATTAGGTTCAATAAATAAAATAAATAGTTGTTAAGCTAAAGGCGCGCACCCATAAAAGCTAAAGCATTTTTTAGGCTTGACATCCAAATTAAAGGATGTAGTCGGGCAAATTATGTGCTAGCGGCAAACAACTGTGAGTATCTGCAAAATTATAAGGTTCATAAGGTTCAGCCGATTTGCTCAATGAATTATTAATGATCATTGAGCGAAAGAAATATATCAGTTATAGTTTAAACATAATTATAAAAAAAAATAAATCTCGACAAAATAAAACTATTATTATATTAAATAGTTAATACACAGCTAAAGTTAATAAACCTATGTTTTGCTTATTTATATTTATAAGCAAATTAGCTTTAAATGTAAAAAATAAAAAAGAGTAAGGCAAATAATAAACATACTATTAAATTAATATTAAAAAAGATTTAAAAATAATAAATGCCATATACAAGCAAACGTCGCAACAAATGTCTTTCAAATATTTTAATTTCAAAGAAATATTGCAGAAACTTTTCGCTTTCAGCATTTGCCGCATCAAAATAAAACGTTAAAATATAAAAATAATATTTATATACAAACATTAATTTCAAATTTTGAAAATAATTATGTTATTTAAATAAGCAATTAAAAACATCAAACATTTAAATCAGAAAAAGAATATAATGAAAGCATGATTTTATTACAAATGTATTGAAACAAATTTAAACGGCGTAGTAATTTTTTGAAAAATAAAGGAATCCAGTAATTTTATTTTAATTTACAGGATCCAAAGCATACAAATATATATAATTTATCTAACATTTATAAATCAAAAAAATGCTAAAAATATAATATTAAACAATTTTGTCACCACAACTAAAATTAATTCTACACTATTTGATTTTATATATATAATTTATGAAACGAAAAAATGCTTAGGAACTCAGCAAAATATTCGTATTTGTAAATTATTTGTGTAACCTTGGCTTTTCTTCGAAAAAAATGCACTGACAATGGGGAAAGAACAAACTTTTTTAAATTATACATTTAAAAAAAGATCAACGACATACCCCCATTTATATTAATATGCATTTGTAGATATAATATTCTAAATCGTGTTTTTTTCTTGAAAATAATTATAGAATGATAATGTATTAAAAATTCAATGACATTTGAATTTGTGCGTACAAACTCTTATATGGGTTTACCCCTAAAAACTTTAACATCACATTTTGTCGACGTTGTCTTTTCATCTGCTTAGATTTTTAGCATTATTGAATATTTTTTATTCTCAGAGCGCAAACCTCGATTGCTTCCAGCGTTGAGAAACTCATGAACACTAATGGTAGTTATAATGATGTCATTCTTTTAGTCGTCATAATAATCTTATATTCACTTAAAATGAATTGATATAATTTTAAAACAAAATAATTTTTAAAACATAAATTGATTATAAATTAAAATATTCAATGAGCAATGCCAAAAATAAATTATATTTATAAAAATATTCCAACAAACGACAATAATAGAAGTAATAGGTCAATGCGCTAATTATCAAAATAAATTAATAATAAAATTTGGATTTCCTGTAAAAATAAAATAATTCCATATTGTGTGATTGCTCTTCAATAAGAATATTTCCTATAGAAAAGATTTTATGATTTTTCGTTAATTAATTATTATTTCTGGGACGATCATATGTTTTTAAAAATATTATATAATTTTTATTTTAATATGGTAAGACGCATAAGTTTTATTTAGATGTTTCAAATATTATATTGTATTTTTATCGAATTCTACTTAGCTGATTTTATGAATTTTCGTTAATTAATTATTATTTCTGGGACGATCATATGTTTTTGAAAATATTATATAATTTTTATTTTAATATTTTTAATATAACAAAAATAACAAATAAAGAAGTAATAATACTTAAATTCAAATACACGATAAAAAAAAAATTTAAACTGGCTAAGAAGTTTATTTTTATTTTTATTATCAATCGTTAGATTTATCTGTTTAATATTGAGCCTTAATTTGTAGCGAGTTCTTACGCTTAGCATATTAAATTCTTTTTTATCTTGCTAACATTAGAAATAGTATGGGATACAAAGAACTTTGCAGCAGGTCTTTGTTTCAACCAAATAAAAGGAGTAAAATGTCAGAAAACACCGCCAAAAATTTGTGACAAAACAATACTATAAGGCGTTAAAGTGATAAAATATAAACAAATCTATGAACAATAACCTAAAAAAAGATTAATAAGTTTTAAATGCACTTTTTAATGAATACCTCTTTTTTTATTAACAAATCAAAAATTTACTAAACATAATATTTTAAATATTATAAAACGATATATTTTTAAGTTACAATTATTATATTGGACTCCCCCAATTCCGATTCGTGCAACCAGCAGCAATTCAGTCAGACGATTTTTTATCAAAAACTGAAAATATAATTTTAAACGATTAATTAAATTACAGTGCGCTTAAAAGAATTCACACAAAAATTGAATATAACAATAAATTAAGAATAAATTCTAAACAAAAAGTTTGGCACGAGCTATATCCATATCAGCTTGGTTTTGATTATTCTGGTCACATCAAGTCATATTTTAATAATCGGCTTTTAGATATTGTAGCACTGACATTTTAATTAAACCGTAAACTAGCAAAAACATCAAGCTTCCGTCGGTCGTTCAAACGCCACCAGTACAAGCGGCAGCAAAGGCCCAATCCAGTCCAAGCCCGTTTGCCGACCGAATAAAGAAAAAAATAAATGAACATTTTTTTTTAAATCTTGTGCGTCGACTTTTTGGCGCATCAATTGATTTAAAAGATATTAAATCAATTAGAAAGAAAGAACAAAAAATGTGTAATAATATTAACTCGAATGATATCTGTTAAAGCCAAAAAATAACACCATGGAATAATCGGAATGAAAAAGTAATATTTTTGTCAGCTGTTAAATACGTTAGCGCCTCAATTTAGTGAAGCAGAGGCATGACATTCGCCTGTTTTAGGGGGAAATGGGTATTTTATAAGTAAATTGCTCTTAAAGTGCCAAAGTCCAAAACATACCAGTGAATTTTAAAATAATAAATTTGAAAGAAAAAAACCTTCTAAAGTCTTGGACAATATAAATTTAAAATTATAAAATAGAATTAAATAAAATATTCTTCAGGTCTTTATTATTAAAAACTTTAAAATAAAAAGAAAAATTAGCAGCAGCTCTGAATAATTTAATGTATAAAAAGATACTCAAATAATCGTTATCAAAAATAAATACAAAAAAATCAAAAAGTTTACTTCACTTGTAACTATGGCGGTAAACTGGGCAGTCTGAAATCTACTTCATTCCGGAAAATATAGAACGCTATGCCCTTCTTGGAGGTCAAGGCCTTTTGACGTGTCAAATGACAAACCTTATTTTTAAATAAATTTATAATAAAAAAAGAAAATAAAATATTTAATTAATAAATATGTTCAGATCAATTGGTAATATGAAGTTTATTAGCATGGACGCCAAAGAAGTAGTTTTAAGCAATTAATATTTGTGATGAGTTTAAATTTATCAATTAATTCCTGGTAATATTTGCGTCTTATGAAAAAAAAAATTAACTAAATAAAGTCTTTAAAATCCAGATTGCAAAAATATTATTTTATTTTTGTTAACTAATGAGCCGATTATTTAGCATTATCAATGGAATAACAATGATGGCGGATGCTAAATAAATTTAGTTTATTACAAAATAAATAGCAAACGACCATAAAAAAACTCATTTGGAAGATAAAAATGAGAACATTTATTTAACAAAAAATAATTTTAAAATAAATACTGTGTCCGCCGTCGTAGCAATCGTAGTCCTCATCTGACCTCATACCTTTGATGCCGGAGAGACGGCCTGCATCACGACCGACCACAAGATCTGATGGCCAGGCTTTGCTTGCATCACTTGTGAATTTTTACGCGTTTTCAATAGTTTGAAATAAATATAATTATAATGATTATAAATATAACTAAAATATCTATAAATTTAGGGGTTTTCATATCTTGACATTTGGTTGAGATTTTCTTTGATAACATTTGTTGCCTTAATGTTTGTTGTAAAAAATACTTGCAAATCGTAGGTTGCTTTTATTGGGGTTTGTTTTATTTTTTTAAATTTAAAAATAATATATTGTAAGAATTTGTTAAATAATATTTTAAAGGTCAGACGGAAAAACATTTTCTTTGAAACGGGAAAGTAAAGCAATATTTTTAATAAATTATATTCATTCAATGTTAATTAAAATTAAATCGAGAACCAATCATGGAAAAGCTATTTTGAAAATAGAGAGAGAATCCGAATTATTTATAAATAAATAAAAAGATTTAAAACAATGATTGAAGCATTCGAATTGCTAAGTAAATTATTGCATTATTTCGAGACTGCTTACATAGTCACCAATGCAATGATGAATGATTTACATATATAAATAACTCATAAAGGCACTAATTATTAATTTTAAATGGCTAAATGGAAAAACAGTTCATAGCCGGAGCCGGTAACAGCATAAATCGACATGGACTCCGAAACTCTCAAAAAATTATCACTCAAAACCCAAAATATTAATTTTAATCGGATAAAAACTCCATTATAAATTTATAAAAATTAAAAATAAATCCAGATAGCTTCTTGAAATTCATTTAATAAATTTTTGTTATTTATTTTAATTTTGGTTAATATAAAAATGCAAAAAATCTTTCGAATAATACATAAACCAAATTTTGGCTGTTGTTTTATTTTTAATGTTTTCTTAATATTTACTTTGATAATTTTATTCTTTTATATTTATTTTTATATGTTTTATTTGAGCACGAATTTTTTGTAAAATATTTAATATTGTTAAATCATCTATGCCTGAAAACCTTAATCATAGATGGTGACGTTTGATGAAATGTTGAGTTAATTTAATCACTTTGTTTAATTTTTTGTTTACTGACCGGCCCGCAATAAATAAAAAACAACAGTAACGAATGATAAATAATAATATATAAGTCAGCGCAACCTCTTGTGCAGTTTCCGCCGACGAAGAATAAAAATAATTATTAAGAAAAGGAAAAAAATAAAAGCTTAGTGATTTATGTAGAAAATTTTTAAAAATTTTAATAAAATATGATACACTTAACTCAGCTGATAATTAAATATAGTTTGAATAAAAAAATATAATTCAGAATTTAATAATATATTAATATAATATCAATTATTATAATTAAAAAATTTGTTTTGTGTCATTAAAACTCAAATCGAAAAAAATTGATTCAAAAACACATATTGTGCCATAATACTACTAATGAACAGAAGTAAACAAAAAGTTTTTTTGTGCGGCAACCCAACCACGCAATTGGTGCAATGTATGTCCCAGGAGTCAACATCAAGCAAATGCTCATAAACAGGAATCACTGGAATATAACTAAGGTTAAAAAACCGAAAAATTAACAAATAAATAAATTTCAAACATTCAAAATAAAGAAAACGAGGCTTGGACTCAAAATTTTAATTGTCTTTTGCAATATTATTGACAAAATGTAAAACCTAAACGAAACAAAATACCAACAAAGCTAAAACAGCTAACTTTTTAGTTTTAGCTGAAATATTAAACATTTGTTAATTTATAATTTTATTGACAAAGTAAGTTACGAAAACTTTAATAAGTTGAATTAATACCGAATCAATATAAAACATTTATAATAAAAAAAAATTCACAATAAAAACATTCAAACAAAGAGAATGACTATGTTTTTTACAATAAATATCTGCTAATTAGCATAAGGACTAATCATTTGCAGCTTTAAAGAAAAATGATTTTTTGATAGCCAAGAAACTTGACTTTCTGGAAATAATAATAAATTAACATTAATGTAACTATTACGAACTTTTTTTGTTTATTTATAAATATTAACGAAATACTACAGAATATAAAGCTTTTATAACCCCTTTTTACTGCTAAATACGGTACTCACATAATATCGAATATTTGAAGTACATCTTCAAGTACCTGCTCAAAGGTGGCGTTCCATTTTGCCAATAATAAATGGTAAAGCATTTGCAATAATTTTGTGGAATTCGAAGTAAAATCATAAAAACTAAAACTTAAAAAAATAATTAAAATTTTGAAAAACAAAGATCGCGTTAATACTTACTCTTTAATATAATAAATTTATTTTACAAACTAATATATTTCTTAAAAATATTTTTATATTTTAGTTTATGCAATTTTTTCTGTAAATGATAGAAATAATATTAAATATAAAGTAAACTTTACTAATACCAAAATCTAAAAAAAAATAAGCCAAAAGACTATTCTGTATCCATTTATATTGTAAACAAAAATAAATAAACTAAGTATATTAATTAAAAAAGATCTATTTTTCTTCTATTATCAATTTATGATCCAAGTGGGTGTAATTTTATAGTTTAACTAATAGTAAATTTACAATTATTTCTAATATCTTATTTTTTATTTATTTTACTATTTTTTAATTTTTTATTTGCTTTTACGTAGGGATATTATTTAATTATTTTATGTCGTTTTCAAAAAAGTTTTGTTTCTTTATTTTTACTATAGCAATGAATTTATATTTTACTTTGTCAAATCCGTTTTTAGTTGGCATCACCAACTCACGTTCTCCGCAAACTAACTCTTTGTCTAAAACGTTAAGGCAAACAATTTAATGTTCAGAATTTTATAGTAATTCGAAAATTTTAAATTTTTACTATCTTAATAATTTTTTGATCACCACACACTTGTTTATGTTGTAGCTATTAAAGGTAATTGAAAATCTTTACTTAAAATCAAATTAATTAGACGGCACAACCACACACAAATTTCCGATAGATTTGCTGAACATTCTGGCGTCGATTATTGAATGTTGTAGTTAAATTTGGTAGCGTTTTCCAGCGTCTCAATTATTTCATTCGCCTTTACCGGTGTTTTTACATTTTTATGAGAATGCTATTATGGGCTCTCCTTCGTAATTTTATTATTTCATCTTTTTTTATGAAAATTTTTAACAAAAAAATTTTTGTTTTATAATATTGTAAATATGACAATTACCGTATCATTAATCTTTTGCATTTTTACGTAATAGTATTTATGCCAATCACAACAAAGAATTTAAAAATTTTTAATAAATTTACTTTTACAAATCAAATTTTTTTCGATTAAATATGTAGGAAAAAATAAAATTTCACTATTTTTTTTAACGACCGTTTTTACTTTTTAGTAGTAGTTTGGTCTGGCAAAGTTGATAGGTGCTGCAAAATATGTTATGTTGAAAGAAGCTAATCAATATACTTGTGTATAATAATTTGCGAATCAGCTTTCAAAACTATAAAACAATAAAAATTATTTATATTCCAAAGATTTAATAATTACAACATTTGTAGGCGTCGTTTGACTATCCTTCTCCGTAACTTCTGCGAACAAACTTTGCAAATGCAATACAAAACCTAAATAAATATTATAATAGAGACAAATATTGGGGTTTAAAAGTGATGCCACATATATTTTAAATCATTAAAAATGAATATTTAAGACCCAAATAAACATATCATATTTATTTTTCCATTTATTTAATGCTGATTTTTTAAATTTTAGCGTCAAAATTCCGAGCGCCATTCATGTCAAAAAAGTGAGTTTATTTAAAGTAAAAATTAATAATCATTTTTTTAACATTTATAACTTTTCGACATTGCTTTTATTTTAAAACATGAAGAAATTTGTAGATTTCTGATGCAATAAACATTAAAAAGAAACATTTTTGGAATATTGCAAGTACACTAATTAAAAACTAAAACAGAAAGTACTAAGACTCGCAACGCATCTTATTATTAAATTGTATAAGAAATAATATAAATTTTTGAATACTTAAAGAGGCAATAATTTATTTATCTATGGTGAGCAGCTTTTAATAAGTTCATGATTTAAAAATAATACTGATTCATTTATAAATACAAATAAACCCAAAATAGTAAAAGATTAGAGGAGAAGTCATTGGGATGGTATATAAATTTTAAAAAACCTAGCCCGATAAAGTTCCAATCTGCAAATTCCGAAATAGTAAATGCATTTCTAATTAATTTTTTCAAACAGTTGCAGATAGTTTTGCCTGCGAATACTGAACCGTCTGACTAAAGTCAACCTCAACTCATCGTATTATCAAAGTATTTATTTTTGATTGAAATTACATTAAACAATTATTTATGAATATAAAAACGTCATTAAAATTCGATTAATTTGAAATTCAAATTTTAAACAATATCAATGAATTTAGTATTATTTTACTATTTACTTATAGAAAAGTAATTTTTGTGCTAAATTTAGTAAGAATGAAAGTGCAAAAACAAATTAATAAAAAATTTTTAATGAATAACAATAAAAATTGAGGAAAATCTTGCAAAAGTAAATAATTTGTTGAATAAATTTTAAATAATAATGATCAGCAAAAGTCAAAAAAATAAAATGATGATTAAAATAAAAAATAGAATAAAATATGCGGTTGGTTTGTCAAATAAATGAATAATTCGTATTTTAAAATAAATTAAAAATAATGTTCAAACATTCCAATATTGTATTAATAACAAATTATACATTTTGAAAAATGAAACCAGAAAACAAAATTCTAATTACATGCGGAATATTAAATTGCTTAATATTTAATTTATAAGTAATTTAATTGATGATTGAATTTACAATAAACTTATCAAAAAATATAAATCAAATTATTTTCTCATAAATAAAAACATAATCAATATTTAAACCACAAAAATTATTTGAAGAAAAAGCCAATATCGGGAAAAGTAATTTATATATTATTAATAAAAATTTTTTTATTCTTAAAACAAAACTTTCTAAATTAGTTAATGCTCTGTTTATGTTATTTAATAAAAGATAAACATTGATATAATTAAAAATAAAAATATATAAAAAAATTTATAAATTAATTATAGTTGAAACTTATTCATCACTTGCACAGTGACAGACGCGAAATTTGCACCCAAATAAAAAGAATTCATACGTAAACTTTTTTTCATTCAAAAATAAAATACTAATTTAAATTAAATTGCACAAATAAAAATTAAACAAAACATTTGGAAAAAAAGAAAAGAATTATAATATCGTAAAGAATTGGTTTAATCCTACATTTACGTCAACATTGCCATTTCCATCCGAGCGGAAGACGCCCAAAGCGACTGGGTCTCGATCCAATGGGTTAACACGATTGATCCGGGCCAGTGTAGATAACTTAAAAATTAATTAATCGAAATTATTGTTGTCCCTTTTATCCATGCTCCTTACTTACATAATAACTAAAAAATCCCAAGGTTACAAAAGTAAACAAAGAGATGTAGTTAATATTAAACCATATTTAAATTTTGAATGAATTAGTCTAAACATTGTTTAATAAATTATTACAAATTCAAACAAAAATGAAAAAGTTAAAAGCAATAAAAAAGGTTTAAATTCATTATAAATTATCAAAAATAAAGATACAAACACAAACATCTTAAAAATAATCGCTTAGTCTAAAATATTAAAAAATAAATAAAAATAACTTCTGCTATAAATTTGCGAATTTAAATAACAGCATAAATAATTCTCCGTACAAATTAAAAGCATAAAAACAACAACAAATCAATTACACTTTTATTTAAAATTAAAACTGCCGCAAGAACATAACACTTAATAATTTTAATTTTAATTTTAATTTTGTTTACTTTATGTGTTTGTTGTTCATGATTGAAATTATTTTATTAAAATTTAATATAAATTCTTCATGAAATCAAGTGATAAAACAACAAAGTCGATTGTAATTTAATATTTCAAAACTTAATCCCTCAACTATTTTTCAAATACTAAGCACCATCCTACATTACAATATCACTCATAATATTGAACTAATTAAAATGAAGAAAAAATCAATTAAAATTCATATTACACTATGGATAACCCCAGCAGCAGACAAAAAATGAACGATGCACCAAAATTTATGCCATTTTACCATAATTCAAAAAATAACCATGCGGCAGACAGCAGATGGTCAGACACTATATGCCCACCATTGAATTTTCGTTCGATTTTCGAAAGCGTGTAACACAGGCTAACGCTTATATTTCGTGACCAAATTTTGCAGACGTGCCTCTTGTGCTCCCTTCTTACCCCTACCAAAATTTGGTGGAGTTTGGAGAATTTTGAAAAAATTTGTCTTTAGTTTTTTTATAAATAAATGATCCAGTGTGCGAGCGAGTGTCCACTTTCGTGACAACAACAAGGGCTAATTAAATTTTATGTGATACGAATTCGAACATTCAGCGTCCCCTTTTCAGGCGCACATGAAAAGTCAGTCAGTGACAGTTCGACAAAAAAGATTAATTGCAAAATGAATACAGCTTTTTGAAAGCTATCACACGCCATCCAAGAGCGCCGTAATTATGCTATATATTGCTTGGTTTGATTTTTAAAGTATCTTTGTAATCATTAAATAAAGGCTATTGTATAACATTAACAAAACATGCAAATTTATTAAAATGATTTAAAAAGTGTATTTTTAACAGTTGTTTTTTTAACACAATGTAGTATGTTTTTGCATTTATAAATTAAATGATTAATTAGTAATTATTCTTTTTAAATCGCTATTTTAATTATTAATTTCGACCTTAATATTTATTGGCTCTTTTGAAGAACTCAGCTTAAATGGTTATTGAACATGCCGAAGAGTCGCGGCTCAATATACTTGTGTATAATAATTTGCGAATCAGCTTTCAAAACTATAAAACAATAAAAATTATTTATATTCCAAAGATTTAATAATTACAACATTTGTAGGCGTCGTTTGACTATCCTTCTCCGTAACTTCTGCGAACAAACTTTGCAAATGCAATACAAAACCTAAATAAATATTATAATAAAGACAAATATTGGGTTTAAAAGTGATGCCACATATATTTAAATCATTAAAAATGAATATTTAAGACCCAAATAAACATATCATATTTATTTTTCCATTTATTTAATGCTGATTTTTTAAATTTTAGCGTGAAATTTAATTTATGGTGTTTTTTTAATCTTTTTAAAAATCCGTATTTGTTAGCATTTAATCTCAAAAGATGTGCCGAAATGTTGTTAGCGTGTGCCACGTGCACACATATTTTTTTGGTTAGTTTTCTGTTTTTTTTTACTATTTACTAATAGAAATGTAATTTTTGTGCTAAATTTATCGAAAAATATTAAATCATTTAAGCAATAAATCTAAATTTGTAAATCAAATTTCGATTAAGAATGAAAGTGTAAAAACAAATTAATAAAAAACTTTTTAATGAACAACAATAAAAATTGAGGGAAATCTTGCAAAAGTAAATAATTTGTTGAATATTTTAAATAATAATGATCAGCAAAAGTCAAAAAAATAAAATGATGATTAAACAAAAAACAGAATAAAATATAATTTTTTTCGATCTTCTTAAGTGTCATAACTTTGGATAACAATTTTTATTGATTCTTGAATTCTTAATAAATTTTAAGTTAGGTTATGTTGTTTTAATCAGATTATTAAATAATTAACTTTTCTTAGCTGGTGAAAAGCAACATTGGCAAATATTATTTAAAAATTTTTCTATATATTCCGGATATGAAGTCAATTTATAGTTTAAGCTGACTCGCCTCCAGCTACTTATCTTATTCAACCATTGCGGCAATTTAATTATAGGTATATATTTTAAATTATCAGCTTTTTTCTAATGCTTAACATTAAAACATTTTAAATTTTTGTGTAAATTTGATCAATTAATTATTCAAAAAATTTTTTTGGGTTTTTGTACAAAAAATTGGACCAAAAGTTTTTTGGGTTTTGGTTTTGGGTCAACTCGGAATAAAACCCAAAAAAAACCAAAACCCAAAAAATCCCAAAAAAATCTTTTGGTTTTGGTTTTGGGTCCATGCCCTTTTTTGTACAAAAGTTTTGGGTGTTGCCCGGTTGAATTTACACCCCTAAAGATAGCATCATCGAGTGATTTTTCAATCTTTTTTAAGAATCCGTCGAAGTAATTGATGGCTTAGTGGTTTGTCTTTTCGGCAACTCTTACGTTATGTGTTGGGTTCGAACCTCCTTTAGTGCGAGCAATTACAAAATTTTAAAATTACGGTAGTTTTTTTAGGAATGGGAGAGGTCCGTCCGCACCGCCAGAAAAATTTTTACAGATCAAGTCTTTATTACAAAATTAAACCAAAAAGTTCAGAAAAATATGAAAATTTGGCAATCTTTGTTAAAAAAATTTGTTGAAAAAAATTCAAAAAGATGTGATGAATTTTTTTCAAAAATTCTTTTTTTCTGCCATCTTAATTAAAAAATATTCGAAAAATTATTTTAAAATTTATTAATGGGGGAAGCGTATGTGAGCAGAGGAAAAATAATTGCTCGCACTAAAGGAGGTTCGAACCCAACACATAACGTAAGAGTTGCCGAAAAGACAAACCACTAAGCCATCAATTACTGCGACGGATTCTTAAAAAAAGATTGAAAAATCACTCGATGATGCTATCTTTAGGGGTGTAAATTCAACCGGGCAACACCCAAAACTTTTGTACAAAAAAGGGCATGGACCCAAAACCAAAACTTACGTAAAAATGCAAAAGATTAATGATACGGTAATTGTCATATTTACAATATTATAAAACAAAAATTTTTTTGTTAAAAATTTTCATAAAAAAAGATGAAATAATAAAATTACGAAGGAGAGCCCATAATAGCATTCTCATAAAAAATGTAAAAACACCGGTAAAGGCGAATGAAATAATTGAGACGCTGGAAAACGCTACCAAATTTAACTACAACATTCAATAATCGACGCCAGAATGTTCAGCAAATCTATCGGAAATTTGTGTGTGGTTGTGCCGTCTAATTAATTTGATTTTAAGTAAAGATTTTCAATTACCTTTAATAGCTACAACATAAACAAGTGTGTGGTGATCAAAAAATTATTAAGATAGTAAAAATTTAAAATTTTCGAATTACTATAAAATTCTGAACATTAAATTGTTTGCCTTAACGTTTTAGACAAAGAGTTAGTTTGCGGAGAACGTGAGTTGGTGATGCCAACTAAAAACGGATTTGACAAAGTAAAATATAAATTCATTGCTATAGTAAAAATAAAGAAACAAAACTTTTTTGAAAACGACATAAAATTTAAATAATATCCCTACGTAAAAGCAAATAAAAAATTAAAAAATAGTAAAATAAATAAAAAATAAGATATTAGAAATAATTGTAAATTTACTATTAGTTAAACTATAAAATTACACCCACTTGGATCATAAATTGATAATAGAAGAAAATTTGGATGAGAAAGGTTAAAATGGTAAAATCAATAAACATGATTGTGACTAAGCAAATAAAATTATAAAATAAAAAGTTTAAAAAACTATGCTTAAAATCCTTCTTAATTTATTAATGAAAAAGTTAATTACAACTTTCAAGCAATTATTATTTTTTAATTTGTATTTTGATATTTACAATTCAATTCTTAAATAACGGTTCAACCAATATTTGAAAAAGCAACTACTATAATGGAGGCAGAAAACAGACTGCAGCACAAAGATGCATTTTGTTGCGGGCAAAAAACAACTTATTAAGCAAAACATATCATACTCAGAAACTTTATTTATATAAAATAATGTTAAATCCGGGATTAATACAGCTAATTAATACATATCTTTAAATAAATAAGTCCTAGGATAATAAATTCCACAATACGACCGTTAACATACACTAACACCCAAGATGGCGAGTTGAGCTGAATTATTTAACTTTGTTGAGTTAAGTTTCAATCAAAGCTTTGATTACATCTCAACGAAGATAAGAAACCGAGGACAAAAATTGTTTTTAAAAAAAAATTAATCTATGAACAAGCAAATAATACTTTACAACAAAAATCAAAACTCTTCCGATTTAGAATATGTATTAGATGGCGATCACATCTGAATTTCATTTTTTATTACGAACTTCATCAAAATGTTTACTCGCGCATGTAATAGTAAAAAAGAATAGTAATTTTTCTACGATATATCGTTTTTTTGTTATTTAATCCAAGAAATTTTAAATAGAACATTAAGATTTTAGTTTAAATTATAAATATTTGTTATTTTAAACTCGTAAATTTAGATTAGGTCTTTGTGTCGTTGACTCTGAATATTTTAAAATTATTTTGTTTTCTAATGGTTTTTTAATTATTATACTTTTTATCATATACAAGCGCAACTTTTTATTTGGGTTTATAAATAGCAACTAACATATATTAACTTCTATAAAGGCGCAATTTAAATTTATTAAAGTAATTGTTATAGACTTGTTGTTTATTTTAAATTTCCGAATTTTTTAAATCCAAAACTGATAAATTTGGATAATAATCAAATCTTTAAGAAATAAAGTCAATAAAGGAATGACATTTTGTGATTTTTGTAATGCATTAAAAATCAAATATCTCAATTTATGATTTAGTGGTTTTTTCAGATCTCTGCAATATTTTTTTAAAATTATTTTTTTATTACTTTTTTAATTCGTCAGACATGCTTTTGAGCTAAAATTTTACGCTCTACAACAACTGATCTTTTTATATTGCTTTGCTCCGGCATCTTTATAATAAGATGATTGACAACGTATAATAATTTCAAATATGGTCAGATGGCCATAAATTAAACTTTTTTTATTAAATAATACAATTAATAGCAATGTTTTTATGAAAATATAAATTAAAATTTAATTTTCCATTTTTTGACAAATTATAATAAAGTAAAAATTAAAACAATTAAAAGCTGAAACAATATAATCTTATCATGAAATTATCAAAATATGTGTCGTGTCAAAAATCCTCATAGTTGCATCAGAAATTGTTTTATTCATTTACCTAACAACTCGCAATATAAATACTTTAATTATTTATCGTGAATGTATTAATACTTTAAATTAGTATTTTTTAAATATTTATTATATTTTACCGCTTATTAATTGGTTGCAATATTTGATATGCAGAAATTGTGCACTTTATTTTATTTATATTTTAGATATCCAATTTCACTAATGCGTTATATTTTCGAGAATAATTAGAAACAAAAAATGCCAAAAATGTCGACTCTCATTTTGTGGCGGTGTATTATCATTATTTAAAAATTAACAACTTCCACAGCTCATTTTGGCAGATGTATAAAGTAAATTATATTTTGTTAGATCAGAATTCCCTTTATGTCTTTTTCAGTAGCATTTTTACAATATGTAATCAAAGAAATTTTATAACAAATTTACTATTGCAAAAGCAAAATAAAATGCATAAGAAATTTTTTTTAATGTATTTTAAATTTCTTTGAATGTAACTTTTTTTAAATAAAGTATTTTTGTAAAACTACTCACCACCCAATAAAAAAAATCGATGAGTCGATCGAAATATTGGCTTGGCGAGGGCAAAAATTTGTCCACTTTGCCTAAAAAATTTACAAGTTGAAGGGAGAATGCCAAATAGCGTTACCTCATTCAAGAATATTAATTTATTTGTTTTATGTTTGTGTCAGAATTTTAAAACAGTAATTTATAATTAATTCAATCATCTTTATAATAATATAAATAAAATACATTTTATTTTGGCTCAACTCAATCAATTTTTTATTTTTTGTACGTAAAATTTAATGCATTTTAAGTTAATTAACTAAGGTCTATCATGTATGATATTAATGGAATAGAAATTGTTACTAGGTTTTTTGATTAGAATTAATTAATGAATTTTATCTTATTTGAAAGTGTTTTATTTTAGAGCGGACGTATTAATATTTTAATTTTCGTTTAATTACTTGCTTCATATGTATCTCAATATCCTTGAGTCCCCCTTTGATATGCCAACCATTCGATGATTATCGTGTATCGTAAAATAACACACGGCAAATATTAATAGAATGACAATAAATTGGGTACAAACTTTATTTTTATTTTTCAATCGTTTTTGTAATCTTTTTTATTTTATTGGTCAATTTCACTCAGAACATAGTTCCTATTTTTATGTTAATATTTATGTAAAATCCAATTATTATTTTCAGAACAGCACTATATCTACCTTATTTTTATCTGATGTTGAGTTTTTCTTATTACAAATTAATAAATTAGTAAACTTAAACATAATTTTTGATATTCATTTAATTTATTAGTTGTTTTGTTTTGTTATTGTTCCACAATACGAAGGAATGGATAGCATTGTAATTTTTCATAAATTAAATATTTTAATTATAGTCGTTTTAGTTTTAAATAATGTCTTTCCATTTTTATGATATTATTATTCTTCAATCATCATTTCACCATGGTTGTATTAAGTCTTTAAATGATATAAACTTGTAAATGCTGCGCTTATACCATAGTATAAAAATATAAAACACCAAATGTTCGGTAATAAAACACAAGTTATAGTTAAAAAGCGGAAGGGGCGAACGCTTGCCTGAACAAGATCAGACTAGATCAGAATAAGAAAAAATGATAATAATTTTATGGAAAGGCAGCGAAGCATTTTTATTTAAAAAGTGAGAATTATTTTATTTTGTTAAAGGAGCAACAGTACAGCTCAAATCTTGAATACTAGCATAAAACACTTCTGAGAGAGACGACATCAATGGACGATCTAATCACATAATCCGAGTGTTTGGAGTTGGCGTGAGTGCAAATTTATTTCTCCTTAATTATTAATCGCTTTAATTTCATATTTAATACAAAAAATTATACCAACCGTTTACGTGCATATGGTTACTTGATTGCGGCCAAAAATGCCATTGAAATGCCTAATAAAAAAATAAAATGTTTAATAATTAAACTAAAATATTTTTTACTATTGTAATTATTAGTGACTCATCTGTTTTTAAGGCTTGGAAAAAACGTAACATAGTCTCATAAATAAAATCGGAGAAAGAAAAAAATTATATTTTAAATAAAAAATACGTTATTTTATCCGCAATAATTAATGTCAGACGGAATTTATCTGTATCTATTTTATAAAATATCGCTTTTAATTAACGAAGCAGATTAAAGAAAAAAATAAATTTGCAATGTAAAGCCTTGCCATTTTTTGAGTAGCAACACAAAAAGTGTAATATGTATGCGCATTTCTTGTCTTGGCTGGTAAATTTAAAACAAACTAAAAAAACAAAACAAAGAAAATTTTGCTTCTTAAAAAACAAGTAAAATAAATTCTAAATCAAATAAAATCAAAAATTAGGAAAAAATGTAAAGAGAAAAAATTGCACGCGAACCGAAATTAAGCAAAACTAAATATAATTTTTTTTGTTGCGCGTCACTCCCGCCGTCTTTACCGGAACAACTTACGAGAGCGCTCAACCTAGACTACAGCCGAAAATACGGCAGAGAAAACCAAATAAATAAAGCATAATTAAAATATCTAAAAACTTGAAAAAATCTTATATTTCGCCACATAAACAAGACAATTCAAAATTAAATATTTAATTAAAAGTTTAATGGCATTATCAATGTTGCGTGTATTTTTTGTATTCAATTTTTAAAACAAATAAACAAAATTCATTCTTATTAAAAATACTATTACAATTTTAAAACTCATTAAAGCAAGCAACGGGCGTTTAAATAAAACAAATAATGTTAAAATAGAAAGAAAGTTTTAATAGTAGATATTAATCATATCAATAAATCCGTATAAACTGAATTAATATATATTAATTATCAAATTTTGCACGGACTAAACTCTCAAACCGTTTATGATTCAAAAAAGAACATGCGGTCGTTCAAATGCTTAATATGTGACCGAACAAAAAAATCGGATTAGGAATATCAGTAAAATTCTAAAAATTTACAAACATTACAAATAAAATGTGAAAAAAAAGTTATTTCAAAGAACAGCGTCAAGGCGTTGTGAGAAATGTCAACATCCCACAGGACATATTAACACATCTCTCTTGATTAAAAACTAATATTGTCTAAATAAAATATCAAATCTCTAATTGTTTAATGAAGTAACCAAAAATACTAGTTTTAGAGATTTTAGTTTAATAACATATAAACTTAATGGAAGACGTTTTACGTAAAAATTAATTCAGTTAGGTATATAAAGTCGGAAGATGTAGAAAATCATGAATAATAAGGGCATGTGATGAAAGCATCTAAACGTGTACGAATTGCGCCAGGATAAGAAAATACTAACTCAAAGTGGATGATATTGATTCAATAATTAATAAAAAACGTTTAAAAAAAATTTAATAAACCCAACATATAATAATAACGACATAATAAAAACATATTTTTATCAAACACTGTTTACCTATTCAAGCTTTATAAAAATATTTAACTAAAACAACGAACCAAAAACAAGTCAAAATTTAATAAATATTAGCATTTTAAAATATAAACATTATATAAAAATAGCATTGCAGCTTATTTTACCACTAAAAGGAACACGTTTAATTAAAAAATAGTTTTAAAAAAGTAATATTATTTGCTCTGAGCGTGTCAATTACTCCGCAAATTAAAAATATTAAGCAACATTGTACAACGAATGATAACATTTGGCCAAGATAATAAATAAAATCAAAGAATAAATTTTTTAAAAATCAAATAAATTATACAATCAAGGAATAATAATTTGTTCATAAACTCAATATTTTTATGTGCATAGTTTTCAAGAAAAAAAATTGAAGTTTTTGTATAACAATTTTGTAAACCGGTTTTTGAATTCAAATTTTAAAGCATAGGGGGGTCTTATTTTTATTTTAAGTTCACTTATTTTCACCAAAACTTTCAATCTTAGGCCTAAACCTAACAAACAACAACCTTAGGGTGGCTTAGGCCTAAGCCTAACAAGCCCTTTTTTGAGAGATTTTGAGCCTGGACACTATGATGCATGTTTTGCGCATTTTTTAATTTTGAGTTTTTTTGCGCCGCAAATGTATGCGATTGTGTTTTGATTTGTCTTTCTATTAGTTTGAGGTTGTTATTTTGAAGGGATATGCATTGGCTACGATTTTTAAATTTTAACACAATCAAACACAATTCTTGCAAAACGGACTATAATAATGTATTACAAAAATGTAATCGGAATTATTCCAGTTATGGAAACTAATATTACTGTAAACAAACATTTACTTATGTAATTTACGGAAAGATAAATACAAGAAATGGATGAACACAAAAAAAATTACGTCATAGAGGCAACATCCCTGTGCAAACTTGAGTAGAAGCAATCAAGGTAGTTGACACTTGCAAGCGACTTACAGAGAGAGCAGCTCTCCATGTGATATCAAACTGCATGCAGTTTTCTGAGCAAAGTTGGAACATAAAATTAAACCCGTCTTTTGTTAGAACCAAATAAAAAATAAATAAAACTTAACAAATTTATCTTGTATAATGATTTCTTTTTGTTGAAATAAATACCATAATATAAATAATAAATTTTTATACTAAAGCAAGAATGTAAAGAACTATTTATTTTTGTGGATTAATTTTACTTCTATCTAAGTGCAGATCAATTCTAAAAAAAAATTTAAAGTTAACATATGTAAAATTAATGTTGGTTAGAGATGTTGCGCCAATTCATCATTTTTAATTTAAATTAGATTTTGTTTGATAACAATAAAAATTAAAAATTAATTAGCGGACGTGACTACCAACATGGTTTGTATTTCAGCAATAATAATAAGATATTCTTCTATTTAATAGAATTCAAATTTGGCGACCGATAAAAACATCAAAAGATTCACAGGAAAAAACTGGTGGATTGACTTTGACGTTGACGGCGACCAGAATTTGTTAAATTCTGTGAAAAAATTAAATAAAAAAGAGGTTAAAAACAAACATTTTTTAACCAAAAATTCACAAACTAAAAATACTTTATGATAGTAAATTTCATTAAATATTCAAAATTTTTCGGTTTATTTGATTCACATTGAAACAAATTTAATAAATATTGATAATTCCTTGTAATAATGCTAGCAAAATAGACATCATCGGCCTTAAACTTGCTTAAATTTTATATAATTTTAATATTAATTTTCTGCTCTCTTTTATGCTTAGTTTCAAGAATTTGAAAATTTCTAAATTTATTCAATGGAAAAATGCTCCTTATGTTGTAGACTCCAGATCATTTTTATAACTATATAGAACTTTTTCTTTTTATTAATTTATAATTTTGATGCAAATTTGTTAGGAAACTCCATATCAACACGCAACCGCTAAAAGGCTGATATGTCGATAGAACACAGAAATTTTTTTGGATAGGATAAATAATATTGTTATTAAGTATTTCCCATATTTCGTTTTTAATCAACTTAATAATTGTAATTACAATTTTTTTTATTTGTCCAATCGCAATAAAAATAATGATTTATTTTAATAAATTTGAATTTTTATGACAGGAAATTGACCCTCTTCGTTATTTTTTTAATTTACAATTTCACGGTTGTGTTTTTAAGTATAATTCAGAAGGCAGCGAAAGAATTCAAAATTTTATATTGGTGACAATCGAAATCCTTATTGTGTTCAATTGTAATGTTTATCATAATAATTAAAATTTTTCAGAATTATTATTTATTGTCTATATTTATCATATTAAATTTTGTGTGCCATTAATGCGGACAGGTGGAACATTGCGTAGCCATTCGTCTTGTTTTCACACTTTCCGCTAAGTCTCAAACGTAGCTTAAGCAGCACAATCTGTGATACTTCACACTGGCATGTGCCGTGATCACATACCCTAGTCCCGGTCCACCGAATTATTTTTCAAATCATAAAGTACATAATAACTTTTAAAGTTTTCAAATTAAGTTTCATTTCGTTATTTTAAATATAAAAATAGGTTGTTTAATGATCTTGGGATTTGCAGATATTTTGTTATTATTCACATTGATTATCGTTTTCCGAGGAGGCAGGTATTTTCAACGGAATATTTTTTCTTATTTGCGATAAAATGGCCAAGTATTAACTAATATCTGAAAAAATTAGCGACCCACTTTAAAATAATAAAAAAATGATTACTCAGAAATTAGAAGAAGCTTAGACTGTGAACCTTACGAAATAGGTAAACACACTTATGATGAACAAAACCACTAAAACGAAAAAAGCGGATTTCGCCAGAACGAGAAGAAGTCGTGATCATAAATATCTAAATAGCAAATGGGTAAATTGGGTATTCATTCTTAATTTGGGTAAATGTTTATTTCTTTACAAAAGTTTTAAGCTTATAAATAAACAAATCAATTTACAAATATTTATTTCGCATCTTAAAATACATTAGAATCAATTTTCATATAAATCAATCATCCTCAAATCAACGCAGAACTTTCAAAACGACGTATGATGAAAAGATTTAAATTTCTTCAAAAAATAAAATGTTCAAAAAAGTAACTAAAAAATTATTAGATGGGGTGCGTTGATGACCAAATTACTCTAACCGTCTGACTCTCTCTTTTTAGCACACTATTTCTTCAAAAAATAAAATGTTCAAAAAAGTAACTAAAAAAAATTATTAGATGGGGTGCGTTGATGACCAAATTACTCTAACCGTCTGACTCTCTCTTTTTAGCACACTATTTCTTCAAAAAATAAAATGTTCAAAAAAGTAACTAAAAAATTATTAGATGGGGTGCGTTGATGACCAAATTACTCTAACCGTCTGACTCTCTCTCTTTTTAGCACACTATTTCTTCAAAAAATACAAATTTTCAGAAATTAAACTAAAACAATTTTTAGATGGGGCGCGTTGATGACCAAATTACTCTAAACGTCTGACTCTCTCTTTTTAGCACAAGCCATCGCGTTGATTGAATTTAAAGGGAAGTGTAGTTTTTTAGTTTTGAGCTTTATTAAAGTTTGTTGGTCAATCTTTTTATTGGTAGTTTTTATGATGGGTATTGGATTGATTAGTTTATTACAATTTAATTTGTATAATTTTAAAAGTTTTCTTACCTTTTTTTACAAGTTCTATTTTATGTATATTATTAAATTTACAATTTTGTTAATTTAATTCTTACCCTCCCTTAAGTATCTTATATTTAAGTTTGAAGGGAGATTGAAGGGCTGAGGCGTTGCTCAAAACAAAGATCAATTTTTTCCATTTAATTTTTTCGATTTTAAAATAAATCTTTATGGTTAGATTGTACAAATCCTTTTCTTATAATTCACTGTTCAATTTATGTTATTTTCGAAAAAACCTGAAAAAATTCTTTGTTTAATAATTTGCAACCTTTTTGTGAATATGCTTAGTCTTATTTTACTGCGTTTGTAATTTCAATAATATTATTTATATAATCCTATGAAATTTGATATTTATTATTAAATAGAAGATATTGATTTAATGTACTATAAATTAAATGAATAGCATTTATATATATTTTGCTTAATTTTTAAAAAAAGTGTCGACGCCGACACTTGAAGGAGGATATGTTGCGCGGCGGCTTTGTGAGGTCGAATAATTAATGATTGTTGGGGTTTTGGTTATTATATTTACGTACTGTTTGACTTATTTGATGTTTCGGCATCATGTGGTTCCGACAGTAGTAGATTTCGAAAAAGTAAAAAATTCGAACGATTCAAAAGATCTGTTATTTTCGAGGCAAACCTAAAAATGAATTTTTTTAGCAAAACGGATAACGTACAGGTCTAAAAGCATTTAGAAGTGAAAAATTCGAATTGTCTAACTAGTTCGAACCTTTATTTGGAATTCACAAAATCATTATATGTTATTGAAAATAAAATAATTACAGTGTTAGAAGCAAAATAAAAATGTTAAATAAAAAAAATATGTAACAAAAATTTTATCTTTAAAAAATGAAAAAAAAACGCAACACCAAATATATTTATTAAAATGTACTAAATTGGGTCAATTTTCCTAATTCAAATGAAAGGCGAATTTTGGTCTCGTTTAATTTTTATTTTCTTTGTTCGCATGTTAAAATAATAATTAATAAATTTAAAAATGAATTTAATAATATATTGTTGTCGATAAAATTAAATTTAAAATAAAAATAAACATAATGCTGGTTTAATATATTACAGCTAATGTATAGCTCTATATTTTGTATCTATAAATATATTATTATTTTTTTATATTTAACTTATTTGGTATGTTGATAAATGCCTGGGTTGGTACGTTGTTTACTATATAAAAGTAAAAATTTATGAAATAATAATTTTTATAAGTTTAAATAATTTAGAATCAAAAAACTTAATATAAAAATGATAAAATAATCTTTAATATCAGAAAAAATAACCGAAGCTGACTCTACCTTTTTAAAAAAATTTATAAAAAAATCTTTGAATATTTCTTAGAGCAAAATATTATGATAAACTCTAATTGAATAAAATGACCCAAAATATTAATAGGACTTTGTTAGTAAATATGATTTTAATATAAATTTAAATATATAGTAATTTTAATTAAGCAGAGTGGCAAACTATTTTCATTGCTGATACTCATTGAAGTATGATTAAAATAAAATTATCTAAAACAAAATATAAATAAAATAACTATAAACCAAAAAAAAATTATAAAATTTTAAAATTTAAATTTACAAATGCTTTTAACCGTTCCTCTTATTTGCGCAATTCAAAATAACAGAATTTACCAATCTATGAAAGTGATCACTGGTAAGAAAGTGCATCGTGTAAAAACATAAATTATTTTAAAAATAATTAATTTAAATGATAAACATAAAAAATCGATTAAATATAAATACAAATTGTACTAAATTTTGCATAGTTTACATTTAAAAAATCATGCACCGTTTATTAGGGTTTTTTAATTGCAGCAATTGCGGCTCCAATAATTAGTTAAAATTATGACGGCTGTAAAAAGGCATTACTTACAATATTTTTATTTTGTTTAAGCATATTTAATTTGTAAAAATAATAATAAAAGAATAAAATGATAAAAAACTTTTATTTTAAGCAAGATGATGAGACAAAATTGTTAGACATAAATTTAATTTATATAAGAATCAAAAATGCACATCATAAGTATTAAATATTAAATGTTAATAACTTATCAAAATAAAAATATAATTACTCAAATAAACATAAAATGAGTATGTATTAAAATAAAATTTTTTCGCTTGGATAATATAATAAAACATAAAATAAGATGTTTTCCCATTGAATTATAAAATGCCTCTATTACAGTTATAACTAGATTCTAATTATATTTAAAAAATAGATCAAAAAAACACATTTTTCAAAAAATTTATATACAAGGCGTTGAGGTCCCAGAATCACCGCCGGGATCGCTAGTCAAGGATACAAGCCAAAAATTTAAACTTTTAGTCTTTTCCTAATTATAATAACATCCGCTCACTAAATATCGATGACTTAATGAGAAACTGCTTTTAATGGTCAAATTAAAAATAAAATAAATAAAATTTATATATAATTAATTAAACCCAAAAGAATGAATTTCGAAAAAGCAGTACCCAATAAACGACAAAAGTCAGAATATTAAAGCTTTGGCGATCGCATGTCTTGTTTTAGCAACAGCAGGGTACCAAACCTTTAACATGAGCAAACGAAAAAAACTATGTTAAAAATCCTAAAAACACACACATAAATACCCCCAAAACCCTTGAAAATGGAGGGAGACTAATATGGATAAACTAAAAAAACTGAAACAATTTGCCACAGGCGGGGGTATGGACAAATAGTTAAAAATTAAACAATAGAGCATAGACCAATCAGCAGTGTTTTCCCGGTTCCGGTTCCGGTGCCGGTTCCAACGGTTCCGGGAACCGGTTCCGGAACCGGAACCGCGGAACCGCAAAAAATTCGGAACCGATTTTGGAACCGGTTCCCGGAACCGCCAAAATCCGGAACCGCTTTGGAACCGGAACCGCGGAACCGCCAAAATCCGGAACCGCTTTGGAACCGGAACCGTGGAACCGTTAAGAGCTTGGAACCGCTTCGGAACCGGTTCCGGAACCGGTTCCGATACATGTTTTTTCAGTGCATAATGGATTGATTTATGATTAATTTTTGAAGCGAATAGCCTTTTTACACAACAAAGCAATAACTTCCAAATACAAAGCATCAGCAATTTTGGGCGGGATGACACACTTCGTCGACGCGACATTTCGTCGAGTGGAATTTCGCCGGGTTTTTAAATGCATGTTTCTAGGGTAAAAACATGCCTAGATCACAAATCCGTACTCGGATTTTGCGAATTTCGAACCCCGAACCCGAATTCGAAGAATTTTCAAAATTTTAAGACAAGTAAAAAATATTTATTGATGAAACCCAATGGTTTGAGTAAATGCCGGAAAATTAAAATTTTTTAGTGTTTCATAAAAGAAAAATCAAAGTGAAGATTTTATCTTGCCACCTACCAGGGATGGGCGGAATTCCGATTTCCGACTTTCCGATTTCCGATTTCCGACATTTTTGGGGTCGGAATTCCGATTTCCGAGTTCCGAAAATTTTTGAGACCCCGGAATTCCGAGTTCCGATTTCCGAAATTTTGAGCAAAAAGTCGGAAATTTTCGGAAAAATCGATAATTTTCGGCCCCACTTTTCTTAACAAATCTCGTTAAGATCTTCAAAAAAATTTCCCGGTGGCGCCTATCGGCGCCACCGGACCTCTCCCATTCTCCTAAAAAACTTCAAAAATTTGCGTTTTTTAAAAATTTTGGTTGCAAATCTCTTAACAAATAGTCATCAAAAATCCAAAATTTTCTCGGCGGCGCCTATCGGCACCGCCGAATCCCTCCACATCCCCAATCCCAACCCCGGTTGGACCAGGATTAACGGGGATAAAAATTTAACTCTTAAAAAGGTCATTTTTGAGCGAGATTTCAGATTGATGGTGGTTTGGTGGTGAATGGTAGGGAGTTGAGGGATTGATTGGTTGGGGTTCAGATCCTCGATGTTGCTATTATTTTCCCTATTTTCTTTGGACATCTATGGTAGAGTAAACAATTTTTTAATTTGTCCCGATTAAAAATCCTTTCGATTTTTGATGACAATTTGGAAATTTTTTTTTGCCCTCAATTTTCTAAAATTATTTTGTTAAGCGGGAGGAGGAAGGAGGTATCGGCGGTGCCGATAGGCGCCGCCGAGAAAATTTTTTTTAAATAGGTTAATTTTGTTAAAAAAATTTTTCCGATTTCCGACTTCCGATTTCCGATTTCCGACATTTTTGGGGTCGGAATTCCGATTTCCGATTTCCGAAAAATTTTGAGACCCCGGAATTCCGATTTCCGATTTCCGAAAAATTTTGAGACCCCGGAATTCCGATTTCCGAAATTTTCTGAGGCCGTCGGCGCCCATCCCTGCCACCTACATCTCCCTTGAAAAGTCCCGGTTGGTCCCGGTCCCGGTTAGTCGACGAAATGTCAGTCGACGAAATGTCGGCACCCCCATCATTTTCATGTAATGTAAATGAACAATTTTTCTTACATTTTTCTGATTTTTTTGAAAAATTTTTGGACATATTTACAAATTTTTGGAATTTGGAACCGGAACCGTTGGAACCGGTTCCGGAACCGGTTCCCGGAACCGCGAAAATCCGGAACCGGTTTGGAACCGGAACCGCGGAACCGTGAAAATTCGGAACCGCTTCGGAACCGGAACCGCGGAACCGCCAAAATCCGGAACCGGTTTGGAACCGGAACCGCGAAAATCCGGAACCGGTTTGGAACCGGAACCGTGGAACCGTTAGAAAAAATGGAACCGGGAAAACACTGCCAATCAGGCCAAAACGGACATAGATTACAATGCGAGAATATGCTGATTGCGGACACTAATTGAATAAAATGATGAATATATATTTGAGCTTTGTTATACAATAAAATTTCTAACAAATAAATTGTAATAAAATAATGTCTCGTCTAAATTTTATTATTATCTAACCTTAAATATGAAATTATTCTAGACACGATTTTTTGCAGAGAACCTTTGGAAATATTTGTAAAAAAATACAACGACGAACCAAAAAAAGATAAAAACAATGTTCAACTATTAATATCTTATTTTTTGATAAAATTACGCTATTATGATTTTATGGAGATTAGGGTGGATGCAATAAAAACAAATTATTTCAATCAAATTTAAAAAAATATTATGAAACCTAACAACAAAAAAAAAAAATTTCGGTTTGAATCTATTAAAATTTAATTGAAAAAATAAATGGTTGCTGGTTAAACATCTGTTATTTGTTGCCTCATTAAGCCTCTTAAAAATTTATTATTACTTTAAATAATTATTATCTGCATTACTGTTTAATGCATTTCTTATGCATGCTATATGCGTAATGAAAAAATACATGTCCAAGCGCAAAACGATGAAAGTAAATTTAAAAAAAAAAAAAAAAAACATACAAATTTTTTAATATAAAATAAAAATATTTATTACGTTCAAAACCCTCTTTCGAACAATTTACGTCAAATATCTAAATTAATCGTGAAATGTCGTGTTTCTCCATGATTCAACGAACACGTGAGAACCCAAATCAATCAATGCCCTAACTTGTTATAGTATTTATTTAAATAAATATTTCATAAATGACTTAATCAAAAAAACGATGAATTCTTTAAAAATTACTAAAATTAATTAATGATTATATATAAAGTAAATGAATTAATCCCGCGCAGTGGCAAAAGTTGGTTAAATTATAAACAAATTTTTAACTTAACACAAAATTATTAAAACATTTATATAAATTTTGCCAAAATTTATTATTAAAAGTAAAACAACGAATTGTGTCCAATACGGTTGAAAACAACAAACAAAGGTAATCAATCACACGATTCAATCACTTTGTCGCTAAAATCCTTCACCAATAAATACTTTTCTTAGCATAATAACATGTATTAAGTTTCTTCTATATATAATGCATTTATTATGATTCAAATCTAAAATAACAACAACAAGAAAATGCCTATTCACTTTTTAAAATAATAAAATAAAATTGTAAATATAAAGAAATTAAATATTACACACCTAAGGCATCTTCGGTCTTTCATCGATTTGTCGTAGCGCGACAAATCGATTTTTTTGGAAGAGTAGGACGGCCGCTTCCGCCGGCCGGCAAACAATTGCACATAAAGAAATAATTTGAATAAATAAAATCAAATTAAAAAAGAAATTGTTAAAATTACCTGGCGAATAATGTTTGCGGAATGAAGTTTAATATATTTTAAAAAATCAAAATTTAAACGTTTTATATTACAAAAAAAAACAATATACAAATCAAATTTCATATACTTAATTTATTAAACCTAATTGAGTCCAACTAAAGTATTCAAAAGTAAATTTAATATAAGCGAATACAAGAATACTAATTTACAAAAGTTAAATAAAATTTATCTTTTTATAGAATGAATAAAAACTGTTTAAATAATGAGGACCTTAATTAATAAATTATACTTTTATATAAATATCCAGCTATAAACAATAATTATATCATAAATAAATGTCTAAAAATAGCATTCATCCTAAATTAACACAGTAATAATCCGGCATTTTAGCAAAGTATAGCCTTACTAAAACAATGCTGTATTTATGGTCTACACAGCAGCATGGTCCCTAACTATAGTTTGCTTGGAGGCTGAAACTAATGATATAATTAACGAATAACCTAATTTAACAAAATATTCTTAACAAATTTGAGTTATTATAAATCATAATAATAATATTTAATAATTTAAATTCTACACTGCGATAAACCTTTTTTACAAATTAAATCAATGCCTATTAAAAATTATTCAACTAAAAAAAGATTTGCAAATAATATAACATTTGTTAAACAAAACACAAAAAATTATTTCATTTTTATAATTAAATAAAATATAAAGAATAAACAACTTGGGGAAAAAATAAACATAAATTGAATTTAAAGGTATATAAAAATATTATTTTTGGAAACAATAGGCGGAGGGAGAATAAAAAACAATTTGAATTAAAATAACATTTAAATATATAAATGAATCGTGAACATATTTATAAATCATATTGTCGATAATTAAACAAATTCTGAGGCTTAAAAAGATTAAATGTAATTTTTAAATTTCCTAATTTAGTATATTGGTTGCAAAAAATTATAAAAATGCCTGTTGAGTCCGCAAAACGAAAATTTGACATCCCTGATAAATAGCTTTAACTAAAATATTTAAAAATTATGTGTTCTTATATTGGCTAATGTGATAACGAATTATATTAAAATACAGACTGAGAATATAAAATTTAAGCGACCAATCCGCACATCAAGAAAAGCGACTAACCCGAACTGCAAGAAACCCGACTTTATTTTTATTGCATAAAAAAAATAAGTGAAATTAACACAATAAACAGTCAAAGATAAACTTAATTATCTGTTTTTCATAACAAAAAGACGCATTTGTTTATGAAAATTAAACATTTCCACAAGAGATTGAAATCAGAGCATAAATAAAATTTAATTTTGCAAAGAACTCTTGGGGCGGGTGGTCTAACAAATCAGTATAATAAAAATTCGTCGATTATTAATAAATCTTATTAACAAACATTTTAAACAATAAAAACATTATATCGTAATAAAAAGTAAAAAAAAATGAAAAGGAACGGAAGCCAGTTTCAATATTTTAAAATTTCTTATCAATAGTTAAATTAAAAAATACCGCAAAAAATTTTTTTAATCACTATTCTGAACTAATAAATCACTTTCATTTATTTCCAGATTTATTTGTTGAATGACTAATTCTTACTACATTTTTTCAATTAACGTTTTAAATATTAATAATTATTGTGAATCTAATTTAAAAATTTTTATAACTTATTTATTTATAGGTCCAAATTAAATTTACCGTTTCAATTTCAATAAAGTTTTAAATTATAATGTTGTTTTATTCTGAATTATCAAGCTTTGTCAATTTCCATTTTTAATGAAATTTATTATAGCGATATTAATTATTGCCAGCTACGATTATTATATATTCTGCCAATTTTTGGACGCATATTTATATGTTTTTTGCCAAACAGTTTTTTCAGATTTTAATTGTTTTTTTGTTAGGGTTCGTCAGTTGACTTTATATTTTTAAAAATTGTAATTTCGCATTATAAAATTATCAAATTTAATACAAGAAAGCTTGCATGTATCATAAAGAATAGTGTCCCATTGCACGGTATGCCCAATCGTTACGTCTAGGTTCTTCTATTATTTCGTGACCCAAGTAATATATCCAAAAAATCGAAGCATTCATCCTGCAATAAAATCATAAAAAATCATTTTATTATTTGTTTTTAAAGATGTGGAAAAGATCATTTATTTGGTATGCATGAAAATTTTATATTTGTTGTTTTTTTAAATATTCATATCTTTAGGTTAAGTTCGTATATTTGTTTTGTAATGTTTTAACATTTCTTATATACCAGCTTTTTTCTCTTTATTGCGTACTTTATTCGTTAAATATTTTATTATTTTTTCAAAATTGGTTTAGTTTTAAGCTGGATTTGCTTTAAGATTATTTATTATAAGTTTGTTTATAAAAAATTAATCTTTTGTTAATATAAAATTAGCACAAAAAAATTTAAATGTTTTGTTTAACATAACAGTTGTTCGTTATTTCACTCTTATTCTGTAAAGAAGTTTAGATGTATAAAATAATTGTATTGGGTCTCACATAATAAAAGCATTTTATCATATGCTACTTCATAATTTTATTTAAGCCTTATTTTGAAAATTGTAATTTTTTGAAATTGATCAATTTGGGTTATATTGTTTCTAAATCTTGTTTGAATGTACTTTATTTTGTCTCTTAAATTTTAAAAATGTGTGGGTTTTATTTTATTTTTTTAATTAGGCATTAAGGTAAATCGTCATTTTATTTAAAGAAATTTTATGTATTTAAGTTTTTTATTATTTTTGCGTCTTTGTAATTTGTGTAGTTAAATCATTTTTAAACTGGCCTTTTATTGGCATCGCCAAAGTTTAATAAAAAAATTAAATCAAATGCTTTTCAATTTTGTTTTTTCAAAAAAGAATATAAAATTCATTTATTAATATTTATTCGACAATTTTGTACCATATCATTCTAAATTTAACACGAGAGTTTAAATCTAATGAATTGTATGTTTTTTTATTCATTATTTTAAAACTTAAAGAAAATATATAATAATCTAATTATTCCTTATTTTTTAATATAAAATTTAATGTTCAATTTAAACGGAATCTATGCAACTATAATTTAGAATGTTTACTTGCTATGTATTTGTTTAATATATTTTGTTTTCGCTAACTTTTCAATGCTTCAATTGATAGAAGTTTTAAGAGTAATTTAAAATAAATTACAATATCAGGGCCGCTTAGCCTGCATTGGTTCCACTTTCAATGCCGCTAGCTGAAGTTCGTTAGAACAAAAAGTACACTGTCCCGAATGAGCCAGCTCCAATGCGCCAGGTGAAAGAAGTTGTATTTTTTATAATTAAATTCTCATAAAATTTTTGCCTGTTTGATTTTGTCCATTATTTATGTTCGAATAATCTTTCTTCAATAATTGATCCTATGAGTTTTAACTTTTATTGAATATAATACAAATATTTTGCAATTAAAATTTATTGTTATATAATGATTGTATAATAGATAAATAAAAAAATGAGTTTATTAATATTAATACTATTTAGATGTAACAACAATTAAAATGCAATACATTTTTTTAAACATCATAAATATTTTATATTGCATATCATTTTTTGACTAGAATTTCAAGCTTGCCTCCGTTTATAACGAGATTTAAATTAAAATTTTATTTTGTACTTTTTCAATTAACATTTAAAATTTAAGTTATCTTTATCTCTTTACGATTTCTTCATTGTACGAATTGGTGTATGTATTCTATATTTAAATTAAAAACACATTTCAAAATTTCTGAAAACCAATAGTTTTCAATTTATTTCGCTTTATATTTATTTTATATATGCATCAGAATGTTTAAAAATTGGTCTTTTCTAACGTTAAATGGATTTTAGCGTGATTGTTATATAAAACATTTCAAACTAATTTAACTCCAAGGATTTATTTGAAATATTTAAGAATTATCAACGTTCAAAAATTTAAAAAAAATTAATCAAAATTTTTGTTTCAACTTTTTTTTGTTTGGGCACCACCAACCGCATTCAAATTCTAACGGTTTCGCAAAGATAACAATCTGTTCTGAGCTGACTGGCAACACTGACTTTGCCGCCTCCACCAATTCAAATGCGATGGAGAGAAGTGTGGAGATGAGAGAATGGCTGGCAGGGAAAGGCAGTTTTGTGTATTACGGCGCTAAAACCCCCCGCCCCCCCCCCACCACCGATTTGATCACCATTCGAAAGAGCAGATTTTCAACAAATGAGAGACGCGCTGAATATTGGGATGATCAATGAATTTATCTGCGAAAGGTAATGGTGATTTAGGTGCAGAGGCACTTAATATTATTCAATTAGTTACAAAATGGATACATCAACAGGCTCCCGATTACTAAAAATAATTATTTTGTTTAACAAAAAGAGAATGACAATATCAATCATAATCAAAATTGAACTCATTAATAGATCGCAGCAAAACATGGAAAATTGGCTACCGTGAAGTTTTTGATAAAGCGCAGAGCAAACTTTAAAATTAATAAAGGAGTTTTAAATAATGTTAGATATAAAACCAAAAATTAAAATATAAAAAATTGTGAGTAAAAGACAAATAATTTTTTTGTTTGGTTTCTAAAAAGACCAATCACAAAGCTGAAAGAATAAACTACAAAAACAACAACAAAAAATCACTACTCTTGACAAACAAAAAAATGAAATCCTTTAAAAGATTGGAAACATCAAAAAGATATTAAAAGGAACATCGTGGAGAAAAGTAGGAGGATGCCCATTTCAAGTGTTTTTGACGTATTCTTGGCCCAAGACATTTCCAACAAATCGTTAATTATGAATATTTCTGTGAATTCATTTATAAGAATTTGAAAATTATTTGGTAATTATTAGTACAAAATTATAACAATTTAAAAGTTATCAATTCCAAACTATGTTGAATAATACAATTGAAAAATTATAAAATAAAAAATTTTAAAATTTATAATGATTTCTAATTATTAATTTTAGAGAGCAATACATCAATTTATACCTTAATTTTTACTAAAATATCTCAATCTCAATCTTGATATTATCTCTCCGATGGCGCTTCTCAGCGAAAATATTTTAGCTTCATATTTTTTTTACGATAATGTTAAAATACTTTAATTTGTAATATTATTTGATTTATTTTAAAAAATCTTTGAAAATTGTATAAATTGTAAAATTTTTTTATTTATGTATATAAATAAACGTATACCAAAAATGAATGTTGGCACTATGCTCGCAAAGAGGCAGTCTTATACAACTCAACAAGGCACTTATTAAAAATATATCAGGCGTACTTATATAAAAATCTATTCTAAATTAATTACAAAAAATATAAATAAGACGTTGGACTGTAAGGAAATAAAGTAAGAGTTCAATGTAATTTTGTGTATTAATAAATTGATACGACATATCAGATAGTTAAGTAAATCTAAAAGCAAATTATTCTCAGACCCAAAAACCTCGCAGGCACATGCGTTTAAATAAAAATCCAAAAAAATATTTAAAATTCTGCTGATATTTTAAAGAACTAACTTAAAATTCTGATGAAAATTTTTTTAAAAAAATAAATTTGCAGTAATAAAGGCAATCAAGGCTTAATGACGACAGCTAATTTTAGCAGGTGAGCATCGTAAAATAACTCAATTTACAAATTAAACACAAAATATTTTTCATTGCAAATAAACAACATTTTTTGCAATAAAAATTGTAATATGAGACTCATGATAGACTTGGTAAATTGATAATGAGAGGGGAAGGAATCGATATTTTATTTTACCCTTAGGGGCACAAGGATCAATTTTTCGTCAAGAGCAATGTCAAGAACAACTGCGCAAGCGCAAATTGCCCGCCGTGTTAAAGCGGCAATGATTGGCCCAACATTAACAATTATCAAAACTTACAAAAAACTTAAGTTTGGAAATAATATTAAAATTACACATATAATGAAGGCACTAAGCGTATTTTTTAATTATGAAGTTCGAAAACAAATCGTCGCAGATGATAGCGCCACTTTGGCACGTCCACGCATAATGTGTTTCATACTTTTTTGCCAAATATTTTATTTAGGATTAGAAAAAACCAATTGCGATTCTTAAATTTTATTCAAAACAATTTTAATTGTTAAATAAACATTTAAGTTGGATGGTTTGCTTGCAATTGTATGGAGAATGCCACAATGATTCATACAGAATTATTTTTTATTCATGTATTAGGGTAAATTTTTAAATAAATCTTTGAAGATTTAGTTATTTTTTGTCTTCTTTTAAAAATTTATTATTAAGATTAAAATTGTTTTCATGGTTTTTGAATAGATTATATTTAAATGATTTATTGTGTTAAATTTTTATTTTTTTCATTTCATATGGACGTAAAAATTATGCTATGTGATTTGATAATTTTAGTTCATAAAAATTGAATTGCCTTTAATTGACCGCTAGATTTTTTTCTGAGCTCCTTTTTTTGATTGCGGCTTAGTTTCATGCTGCTTTAGAGTACAAAATTCTATGTCCGTCGCGCATGCGTACCACTTCTAGCGTCATTATTCGAGGCCCAGATGAAGCGGGCCAGACGAGGTGTCTATAACACCGCCCGTATAGCCTTTCACGAGCTAGGGCACATGCATTTAAAAAATACAAGTCTATAAGAATAACTTTATAAATTTAAATTGCGCCTTTAGAAAGAAGTTAATAATATGTTAGTTGCTATTTATGAAGCCAAATAAAAAGTTACTATAAATGTATAAATTTAGAATTATATTTAAGTTTCTTAAATTTTTCATGTTTATGAAATATTAATAACTTATGCGCTTGTATATTGATAAAAAGTATAATAATTAAATAATTATAAAAACTAAATAATTATAAAATATTCAGAGTCAATGCCACAAATGATCTAATCTAAAATTTACGAGTTTAAAAATTTAAATAATAATATTTATAATTTAAACTAATTTTAAATTTTCTCGGATTAAATATATATCGCAGAAATTAGTAATTCTTTCATTCCTATTATATACAGCGAGTGAACATTATGATGAAGTTCGTACAGGAATTTGACAAGGCATTATTAGTCTCTATAATGTAAAGAGTAAAGTTTTAAAATTTATCAACCTTTTTATAATATTTGAAAGTAAAATACAACACAAATGCTTAAAGTTTGAAAATTAAATTCAATCGGAAATTTTGTTTAGTCACAGTCTATTTTTTGGTGCGTTGTTAATCCTGTTGCCGTTGAAGGACATTTTGGAACTTTTGGGCCGATTAAAATCAAACCAATTTCACGGCAAATTTGTTTATTTTTGGAACGCTTTTTGTCTGATGATACAGTCCATCGGAACCGGCGTGGAAAATGTTGACTAGCTTAAAATGTTTTTTATTAATTTACGTTTTTTTATTATTTAATTTTATTTCTCAAAAGTTTCCATTCTATTAAATTATACTTCTTTTATTTTAACATTGTCTTTATCGTAAGTCAACCATTTTTAAATAGTTCGTCATTCTCGCATTTACAGCCATTTGCAGAATTTGTTGTACTTGTGGATTATAGGACTCCCAATCAAAATTGGTTTTAAAGAAAAATTATGAATACTTTGTGCAAAGGCGTGCATTTTGAGCAAGGAAAATTTCTATGAAAATTTTAACAAGAAAAATTCGAGATATTTTTTATATTTTATAAAAGTTTTTAAAAAATTTCTGATTTTGACAAAAAGAATTCAAAATTGCGTGACGCATTTTCAGGGAGCCCTTTGAAAGGCTAGCTCATTTGTCAGTCAATAATTACGAATGACTAAACATGCCCATTTAAGATATTTATTAATT
This sequence comes from Globodera rostochiensis, assembly GCA_018350325.1. Taxonomy (NCBI): domain Eukaryota; kingdom Metazoa; phylum Nematoda; class Chromadorea; order Rhabditida; family Heteroderidae; genus Globodera; species Globodera rostochiensis. The sequence goes on from JAEVLN010000011.1 coordinate 715,244, forward strand.
TACTTGTATTTTTATATAAAATTTATTTGTTTGTATTTAGTTTTTTATATGTTACAAATAGTAATTTTAATTACCGAACCGATTTGGGTCTATATAATATTATTTTTAAAAGGAATACAAATTTAGCCGTTATTTTTTGCTGGCATACTTATAATTGATTCATTTTTTTAAATTTTGCAGACAAAATATTTTTTTATTTGATTTTTTTTCAATTTATTGTTGTAATTTTATTGTTATTGAAGGAAGCAACAAAAAATCTCCAATTTTTTACGCTTGCTAAAAAATTTTCATAAATGCAATTTATTTACAGTTAAGGATTTTGTTATGATTATAATTTTTACTAAAATTGGTTCGAAATCATTGTTATTCTTTCTTTGGTTAAATGCTTTCACAGAAATTTGCCCCACCTCACACAAAAGTTACGCAACCGTAACTTGGCACTTGCCTTTCGGTATCGGCTTATGATGATATGTTTTTCGATTTGTACGAGCCATGTTTATGAAGGTTATTATTTAGTAAATTTTACTTATTTTTAAGTAATTTTAAGAAATTCCTGTTAATTTGCCGTCAGCTATTGAATTTTATAGACAGATACATTTGGTTACTAATCATTTTTACGGTTTTTAGGAAAATGCTTTAATAGCAGATAGAAAATATTAGTTGTAAATGTCATGAGTAGGTTAATATTATTTGAATTATTCACATTAGAAAATTTTAACTTTTTAAGGAAATTGCAATTTTTGTTTAAGGTTTAGACTGGAGTTACGGCAGTAACAACAAATACTGGGAGCCAGCCGACCAGCTTTTTTCAGCCCTTCAACAAAGTTTAAAGGAATTTATTTTTAGTTAATTCACCTGTTTCTGGAAAAATAACAACAAATAATTTATAGCATTGAATATTTTAAATAAAAGCATAGACAGATAAAGTAAATTTAACAAATAAAATTTGTTAAAAAACAAAAAAAAAATAAGCAACAAATCGTTAATAAAACAAATGAAAACTTTCTATTATAAAATGTTTTTAAAAATGCATAATCTTTAAAAATTCAATTGTCGTAAAAACACAAACTGTATCTACTATGAAGTAAGATCAAATTCTTGGCCAACAGTCAATTTAAATTTTTATAATAAGAAAAAATCAGGGTTTACAGGTGGAACAATTCGTGGTCGCGCAGGATTTGACAGACATTTGTAGAAAATATAACAAAATATTATACAACACAACAAATAAAGGATGCAAATAAAATAAAATTTATTATATTATTAATGAAAAAATTCGAAAATTCAAATAATAATAGTTTAAAATTAAATAATTTAATTTGCAAACAAATAATAAAATGAAACTAATGAGCAAATGCCAGTATTCGTTCACGAATCAGAAAGGACTTGGAGCAACAGCAATATTGAGAATTTATAACCAGCGTAATTTTATTATTAAGGCATTGCCCGTGGGATATAAAAGTGTCATAAAAATAAAGATAAAAACCAATTTTTAAAAAACTATTACATATTAAAAATTCTATAACAATCATAATCTTAAATTAAATATAAACAAATCAATTTAAAAACAGTTAGAAATTTAATTTGAAAAGGTAAAAAAAATCACACAGGCACGCAAAAGTGATTAGTTTGTTCATTGTACGCCTTCTTGTCGCCTCGCGATACTGCTTTGTGTTCTCCAATTCATTCAATACGTACATTGCTGGTTTAACAAATTCAGTTGTGTGTATTATTCAGAATATCAAGTTAATAAAATTCAAACCCAATTTTTTATTCAAATAGTCAATAGACATTAAACGCCATAAATGTTGTTGTTATTGCATGATTTAATTTTTATATAAATATATAGCTAACCATTTGTCATTAATTCATCAACTTGCTTGAAATAATTATTATTTGCCAAAACTTTTAATTATCTAATTTATTTATTTGAGTATTTCTAATTATATCTTTATTTCATTTAATTTATTTACGCCAATTTTTTAAGTAAGATAAACCATACTTTTCAGTGCTTTATGCTCGCGATTTGTTTGTTCGGTCGCCGTGACCAAAATCACAAAAGTACATAATTATTTATTATATTTATTTAATAAATTTAGGTAATTTAGTTTTATTTTTTTAAATTAGTATTTATAACGTGAATAGGAATTTTTCTAATTTAATTAAAATTATCCTGGGTTTTGAATTTAAATTTATAATCTTTGGTTTATTTTATTGGATATATGCAAATGTATAGAAATCCCTAAATTTTACTTTTGTGTATAGATCGTCACCGCTTCACCGCTCCACCCCGCCGGGTGTAACAACCTGATTCCACAAGGTCACAGGACCTGTCCTTGATCTTATAAAATTTATTTAATTAATGCCTATTTACTATCCGATAGATTAGCAAAATGTAAATAGTTTAAAGCATTTGATAGCATACGCTCAAACGTTATCCTTTGCCATGACTAGTCACGTTTTAGTCTTCATTCTTTCAATTATTATTTGTTAAATAAATTTTTGAAGTTCATTATTTAGTTGAGTTGTAAAATAAATTTTATAATCAACATCTTTTGTTTAAATTGATATGTCATTTCTATTATATTAGCATTGTTTAATTTTTGGCACCGTTTAATTGTTTCAGAATATTTAATATTAAGTAGCGCAATTTTTATGAAATATTTATTTCTTTATTTTGAGTTTTTTAATTTTTTGAGTTAAGCTTTAGTAAATGCAATTTTGATTTAATTAATAAACTTATTTGTTTTAAATTGCATAAAAAATGGTGATGCAAAGTTTAAATTTTTGAATTTTTATTTTTAAAAGAAATTGTGTGCTAAAAAGAGAGAGTCAGACGACGAGAGTAATTTGGGCATAACGCACTCCATCTAAATTATTTTAGTTTACTTTTTTAAACATTTTATTTTTTGAAGAAATAGTGTGCTAAAAAGAGAGAGTCAGACGGCTAGAGTAATTTGGTCATTAACGCACCCCATCTAATAATTTTTTAAGTTCCTTTTTTGAACATTTTATTTTTTGAAGAAATAGTGTGCTAAAAGAGAGAGTCAGACGGTTAGAGTAATTTGATTTTTAAATTATAAATTAAAAGATGATTTAAAATTTATCAATATTTCTTGGTTTCATCTTCTTAAATTTTACATTAATTTTATTTTTTTTACTGTAATCTATAACATTTAAAAATAATACGACTTTTCATTATAATTAATTAAAATAAACTGTAAAAAAATGTCAATTATTGATGTATTGCGTCTAAAAATATTGGTTTTAATTACTCGGCACTTCTTGCGTGATGGGGCTGCTGAATCCTTAGTTTTCATGAAGCAGGTGTCTTCTAGGGTCAACAGTAATTTATATTAAAAAATCTTTAATTAATTGTAAGAGGTATTTTGGTTGTTGGCATTTTTAGGTTGCCATTTATTTTGATAGCCTTTGTTCATAATTTTTAGATTATTACACTAACAATGTTTATTTAAATAGTTTTTTTGTAAGATTTTTAAAATCGTTTTATAATTAGTTTTCTTCCTCCGAGACAAAGACCACAAGATTTTTGGACCATTACTTTCGGGTGGAATGATTTAGATGGTTGCAATAAATATTTATATTTCACCGCCTAAATAAAGAAATATTTAGACTTTGAGATATAGGTTGCATTTAATAAATTAATTTGTATTTCTTTAACTTACTTTAAACAGCATAAGCTTTTTTTATTTAATCTGTTATAAAATGGTATTGTATAATGTAAAAGTTCTCTTGTCAGCGGTGTAGTGAATAAAGAACTTGGTGTATGTTTAATAAACGGTTTTAATTTAATTTGGACGCATTGATTTTTTATTTCAATAAATGCTGGATGATACAAGAACTAATTATCAAAATAATTCAGCAGGTTCATTGTAAGGACTTCGTTCACCATTTGAGTAGGGTAAAGAGATTCTTTTAGGTTTAATTTAAAATTTTATTCCGTTTTCACTTATATAAAAAATGTAATAATTTTTTCTTTTAGAAATCCAACTTTTAAATCTTTAATCTGTTATACATTTGATAAATTTCCAGTATTAATTTGTTTTAGTTAATTGTATAATTCAAAAAATACAGCATACCTTTAATAATTAATCAATGACACAATGTTAGTTAATGGAATGAAGCCCGCAATATTTTCATCTAAAGCCTTACCACATTTGCTTTGTGTTGTTAATCGGTTGATTACGTTCCTAAATTTTATTCTTCGAACCATGTTGATGCTTTTTGATTGGTTTTTGATTAAATAATTTTGTAATTAAGGGAATCTTTATTTGACAAACTTCATTTTATTCAAATAATTTTGTATAAGAACGAACGTTGATATTGTTTTATATCAATTTAAGAATAATTTGTTTTAAATTAAAAAATTTTTTTTTTATTATCAATTGTTTATCAAGCTTATACATTCTTTAAATATAAAAATTTAAGTAATATAGTTTTTGTATATTTATTTTAATTATTTAAAATTATATTTGAATCCTACATTTTTAAATTTATAAGAAATTTGAAGAACTATCTTAGCATTAAACACAAAGAATTTGATTATTTCACCCTTAAAAGAAATTAATTTATTAAGTGGTGCATTTTTGAGTTTTATTGCATTTTCTTAAGCAATCATGTAGCAGTGGTTATTATATTTAAGAGGGCACACCGAGTTTAAAGAATAACTTCTTCATCAAAACAATCTTTCACTATTCTTTTGATTATTAGATTGTTATTTTAATGATTGGGACAAAAACATTTTTCCGATTCGGCAATAAAGTTATCTTCAACTCCGTCGTAATTAGGGCCACTATATGAAAATTTCTGCAATTAGAAAGAGTCTATCTCTGCTTGAATACATTAAAATAAAAATTATTTCAATAAAAAAATTAAGCCACCATCATTTCAAAAGTGCCAATTTTAGATAAACATTAATATTGCTACTTTTTATTTTTATAAAATTATATTTTTTTGGCAATTGCATGTCACTATTTTTTAATGTTTTATATTTTTAATTATAATATTTGGAAAAAAGTTAAATAATTTTAAAATGATTTTAAAGTCAACTGCAAGCAGTAAAATCATATTTGATTAATATGATATAATTAAATATTAATTTTTTCGGAATTAACATTTGCTTACTTTTCAATGAAAATTTTATTTTAAAAAATTGCAGTGTAAATATAATATTATATTAAATTCAAATTATGATAATTTGCTTAACAGAAAGGGAAACTAATTAATTAATCCAGCATCCAATTATCGCTTTTTTTAATAAAAGAAGCCAAAATAGACTCGACCAAAATAAATTACATCTCAGAAATAGTTTTATTCAAATCAAAAATAAATTAGATAAAAATAAACAGAAATAATTAATAAATAGTCATTTAGACAGTCATTTTTTGAAGTGTCGCATTTAGGCATTTAGACACTTTTTATTACAATACTTGTGACCTAAAAATATCGTGACATCACCAACAACAAACAATGAGACATTAAATATTAAGATATTCCTTGAGGCTTTGTTGATAATACAAAACCATTACTTGATGTTTCCCATACTTTGGCGGCAATTACAGTCTCAAATAATTCTTTGACTTTCCACAATTCTAATATATATTAAGAACATATTTTAAAATTTTCAAATTACGATGCCAGAATGTTTTCTTCGGTCAGACACCGTTTTTTTAAATTAATAGATTATTTTATTTAATTATAGTGTAAGTTTGCTGTCTTTTGTTGTTCGTTCAAAATTTTGTAAGGTAGGATTATAATGCCCTCGGCAGCACCTTGCGGTAGGCTCGCAGTCAATGTGTTGCTCATTGCTTCACTTGTAGCATCATGACTGAGTTTGTGCACTGTATAAATTCGAAATTAAGCCATAATAAGAATTATTAGCATTTGATATTAATTTTTATTTGTTGTATTTAAATTATATAGTTTTTAAAGCAATAAATCGGATATGGCTTTCTTTTATTATTAATTTGATGGGCTCGTTAAGAGGGTTTAGAAAAGTAAATAAATGATTATTTTTACTTAACTCTTATTTTTGTTCTTTTTAAAATTAATCATTTTTAGTTATTTAAACGCCGTTTTCTCTACCAGTAAATCAAATAAAATTTATTGTATAAATTAGTCAATTTTCCGTTCGATTCAGCTCTTTGCATGTGTCCATTCTTCCGCCTAAAACATGCCCTCTTGTCATTGAAAAGCAAGCATCGTTGTCAAAACTTTTTAAATTTATATTTTAGAATTCTTAAACCATTTGTTAAATGTTCATTAAATAATAAACGTTTAGCTGATTAATTCTAAGATCTACTTAAAAACCTTTTGCTCAAGTCGGATCCGTCTTTCACGTCCTGCGGATGAACGTTGCCATATTCTTCAACAAATGGCAGTTAGGCAACGGATTCTCACTGTGCTCTGGCAAATCTTTGGAAAGTTGGATTTGTACAGGCACTTATTTTTGCAGATGATTCTTCACTTACACATGTTTGAACATTTTAGGATTAATATTTATTTATTTTTGATTATATTTATTTTTCTTTATCTTTAATATTTTCATTTAAATTTGTCAAATTATATTTTATACTTTTGATATCAAACATTGCGCATCTAGTATTTTTTGTAAAATGAGTCTGACTTTGTGCCCACGAAGAGAATCAGATACAAACGGTTGATTGTTAATCCAAAAACTGCTTGATGACTGTCCAGTCGTTCTCGCTTGACCTGCAGTAGCTGATGAATACGCTCCGCGCCAAACTTTGCACAAAATCCTATTACATTTTTCTTTGTTAAATAATCATGATTTGTTTTTTTCGTTACTACAATTAAATTAAGAATATTGCTTTGATTTTTAATAAAGATTTTAGTTTTCCTTCTTTTTATTTTTTTGTTAAATTATTATCAATATTCGCTTAACTGATTTGCTTTGACATACTTATTTGAATTGAAAGTATATTTTCTTGTCATTTCATATAATTGGAATAGATTTATTATTTAAATATAATTCAAATTTATGAAGTGACTTTTCTTTTGTATCCGCGTTGGTATACATGCTGTACTTGATGGCCATTTCTTTCAGTGGTAATAAATAAATAAAACACCCCATTTATTTTTTAGTTGTAACTTAATTTATTCTATAGAATAAAACTTTTAATTTAAATTATTTATATTAAATTTAAATAAACAAAATAAACACATTACTTTCTGATTTAAAATAATATTATATTTTTCTAATAAATTAAAGCGCCTGATTTCGGAGAACAAAATGTTGCGTTTGATAGAGGAGGTTTGGTTGACTTGACCCGCTTTCAAGATTAAAATTTGTAAACCTCTTGTATTATGTAAATTTTATAATCAAAGAATAGTGATTTTTAATTTATAATTTATCTTTATATTCTTGATTTCTATTTATTTATTTTGAAATCTCTTTTTGTTTTGGGATAAACCATTCGTCTCAAAGTTATATCTATATATTTTTTTATTTAAATTTTTTTGTTGTAAAAAAAATTTACTTTTTAATGTTGGTACGAGTAAAGTTCGTTGCTTCGCCGGTTAGCGTTTACCTGGTTTATTGATTGATTTTTATTAAAAATTTTGTTTACTAAATTATAAAATTATACTATTTATCTAATAATATGTTGCTATATTTTTTCGTCGATTTAATTAGCTTAAATTTATTTTTATTATTTTATTTTTAATATTTGGTTATCCGCATTTTAAAATAAATTGCTCGGACGTTCAGCCACGTTTCTCGATTAGATAGATTAAATATCCTTGATTTTATTGGGATTACCTCGTTATCTATTTCATATACTTTTCAAGTATGTTCAATGTAAATTTTATTTCGCTAATCTTTTCAGTGCACCAATCAAAAGATTTAATTATAAAATTATTTGCACTTTTATTCAAAAAGTGCAGTAGGGCCCTTCTTTAAATAGTCGGATGGGAAAAGGGAGGGCTGGGTGGCCCATTAATTGACAATTTTGTCAACATTTATTATATTCACATAAAATCGTACAATTCCCTTTAATATTATTCCGTTAGTGTTTAACCATAATTTTTGAATTTTTTCGTCACATTCTCTCGCTCATTTTGATTATAATATTATTTTAACATTTTTTATTTTATAATTTAACCTGGGTGAACTCTTCGGCGTGTGGCAAAACCCATAAGTAACACTACCCACATTTGTAAATTGATTACCAACTCTAAAATGTGCTTTGCGTTCAGCTTTTACTGCAAACCAGTTAAAAATTTAAAAAAATTCGATAAGCAAAAATTTGAATACTTTTCTCATAAATAGAGCAAAATTGGAGCCCTAGTGCAGAATGACAACAAGCACGCAGCGAACAAGAAAAAAATACCGCTACCTAACTCGGCGGAATCACCGTTATTATGTACTCTAATATTATGCTTTTTATTATACAATATTTTTGCAAAAATAAGATAACAAAAATCGTCATTTTTAAACATTGCTAAATTTGGAATAGTTAAAAAAAGATAAATTAATTTTAAACGATTTATAAAGCAACCTAGTTAATTATATTTAAAATAATTATTACAAACAAAAATTGGTAAATGAAAAAATAACTAAGCAAATTTGAAACACGGTAAAGAGTTCGACCAAAAGAGCGAATAACCAAAATCATTTATATTATTTATATACAAATAATTTTTGTCTCAAAAAGACAAAATTTAACAATAAGTAAAATGGCCCACTTACAAGATTTTATGGAAGCTGTAAAGTATATAGAGTTAAAAAAAGCATTTTGCTAGTTTTGAATTAATGCTTAAAAGGCTCTATAAGGCAAAGTATTATTAATGAACGACGATCGACGGCCAACTTGAGAGGAGAATGAAGCGACGACAAAAAGAACTTGAGTCCAAGGAAAATGTGCAAATTGTTGATTTCAACGAAATTTTAAGTGTGAAAATATAATATTTTTAAATAACTTTCAAAAAAAAGATACTTTTCCATTTAAATAGAAATTATTTTGATACCAAAACTCATTTACGGCGTATAAAAAAAAGCCCAGAGACTCCGGCCACCACTGCTTGAGAAACCAAAAAAACCTTCAGCTGCTAATCAAATTATTTATTTAAAAACGTAATCTTCCAAATGATAAAGCACCAAAAAATAAATTCTACGCCCAGTCCACATTCAACAAATAATTCGTAGATGGGCGGGAACCTGATTATCCGGATTATACAAAAAGCCAAAAATGTTGCTAATCAATAATAAAATTGATTTTCAGAACCATTTATAAAAATACTAAATGTATAACTTTAAATATTTGCAAAATAAAATCAAAATATAAATTTTTAATGCTAAAGAATTAAAACATACAACGTTAAAAATAAAAGACTAAAAAAAGATTATCTAAAGATAACTTTTCTAAAAAACACATTTTCAAAGTGTTTTTACCGCAAATTATTGTGTTTTTGGCGAGTATTGTGTATTTTGATGCAGAATAAATAATATAACTTTTGAAACGGCTTTAAGGCTTTTTTGACCCATTATAATAATTTAAGTTACCCGTTCAACTGGCACAAACTAAAACCAAAACCAAATAAAAACAACAAAAAAATTAAAAATAAATTGTCAAAACCCGTAAAAATAATAGCAGGTCATAAAAACAAATCAGAAATACACAGTTGCCCGATTATTTTAAACAATGACGAGCGAATCGCCTAACTTTTTCCTAATTTTTAATTTATGAGTTATCTAAAAAAATAATCACATAAAAACAACACCAAATCTATTTACCAGACGATGAGAGAAATTTTTGCATTTTAAATATTAAGAGAAAAAATTAAATGTAAATTTGTCTCAAATTATTGTAATAAAATAAAAAATGTTAATGCTTGTGAGGATACTTAGAAATTCTGTGCCAGCTTTTTGTATAAAAAACAGTTTTGTTAAATTAAAAATAAATAAAAGTGTTAATTTATTTACATATTTGTTCTTTAACTTTTTAATTTGTAATATTGGGGCCGCGCGGTTTTTCAATTTTCTTTATAAAAATTTACTTCATTTTATGAATTAACATGTACAATTCATACTGCATTAACGATGAACGAGATGTCGACCGTCGGACGACTCCAGCGAATATAATTGCTTTGTTTACTAATTATTTTTTGTTTTTCTCGCGCAATTGCTTTAATATATTATTTCGTTGCTTCCAATAAAATATTTTATAACAATAAATGCTTTCACCTATTATAGTTGTTAATATTTTATTATTGTTTTTTATTTGCGTCATTAAATTAAATAAAGTTTGTAAATATTAAATTTGTAGACCTATTTTAATAATAATGCTTTTTTTTTTAAATTTGAAATATATTTTCTTATTTTAAGAGTTTCAACTTGATGTAAACAATTTAATTTTTATTTTTTATATCAATAATAGTTATTTCTGCATATCAATTTTTTATGAAAAAATCAATAAAAATATGGGTATAAACAAAACTGAAAAAAATAATGCTGAAAGGAATTTAATAAATGTTTGTTAGAGAAATAATCAAGAAATTGAAATATTTAAATAAGTATAAAAAAAATAATAATCAAGCAATAACCATTAATTTTTAATTCCTATCGTTTTCTCGATTATTTTGTAAAAACATGCTCGGTGGACTCGAAAAATAAACTCGAATAAAAACGGATTATTTAAAGAAGCAAATGAATTTGAGGAGTTTATTTTGACACACTGTAAAATTAAATTTTTAATGATCGATGAAATATACCCATGCTTGTGCAACAACCCTACCATAGAATGATTTTAAGTCGTACTTTTCATTTAAATTCGTATATTTGTGATACGTTTATGACACAGTTGGATAGGACTTGGTTGTAATTCAAGAATTTTTTGTTTATCATATTTCTTCTGAAGCTAAATGCATTTAATTTTTTGAGATATAAATATGTAATAAAGTATTTTATATCTTTAAATATATCAATTATACTTTCATATTGATACTATGTATATTATCATTAACACTACGTAATTTATTAAGCAATAAAATGAAGTAACAAATGAAAAAACGATGCATCCGCACAGTTAACGACTGTTCAAAAAAATCATTATTCAAATATTAAATAATTCATTCAAAAAAAATATGGAGTTGTCTTTTTTTCTCGTTAAGTATTTAAACTGTGTTGAATTATAAAGCATTTTGAATGATTTTATGGACAAAAATACTCTAATTTATTAAATTAATATTTTAATCAGCTGCTTCTATTGCTTCTATAAAATTATCAACTCACAACTTTACATTTTTGTCTATCAATCAAATTTGCCAGGCTAACGACGTCCAAGGAAGTGTCCCAACTTTATTCCGTTAACTTCGACGCTAAGGAGGTCATTGTGCGATCAAACACCCTATAACAATATCATTTAGGTACATTGATTTTTATAATTTACTTTTATAAAAGATTTTAAATAATTTTGTATTTGATTGCACAATTTAGTAATCAATAGGTTGTCAACTGTTTATAATAAATTTATTTGAATTTATTTTATGAACAATTTAAATCTTTGAATTTTTGTTACAAATTAATTTCCCAATGTCCTTGCACCCGCTTTCTCTAAGAGCTCTTGTGAAACTTCTACATCACTAGGCAAATAAATTCGTTCGTTTTCAAGCATAAAGAAAAAGAGCAAAAATTGGATTGATAAATTATTTTAAAAATTTTTACTTTTCATTTTCCAGAATGAATTGTAAACAAATTAAATTTTTTATATTTTTTACTTTAGAAATTTTATACATTTATTTAATTTAATTTCTATCCAAATTTCAGTTATCTGAGATTTTACTATAATTGATGTTTATTGTCTTTATTCAAAACTCTTCACAGAGCATTTTATTTACGTAAAATTTATCGTTATAATTTAATAATAATTAATCTATCTTTTACATAACGATGAACGGTTTGCTAAAAACTAAGACTGTTTCGGTTCAATTTCAGAAATAAGAATTGATAATAAATATATGAAACAAATATCCTTCTGTTTTACAATAGCAAGGCAATGTGTGACAATTTGAATGGATTCCTCATTTATTTATGACGCTTTAACAATAATAAATATCAATTTTTTATTGAAGAAAAATTATAAAAGTATAATATTTAATAATTGCTAAAATTATTAAATCTAAAAAGTTACAGGCTGTAATAATTCGAGAAGCAACCATTGAAAATTACGATTATAAAAAGACTCAAATTTAAAATTAGTATTTTTACTAAACCAGATAACTGTTATTATGTATTTGTGCATTTTTGATTTAATGATTTGAAAATTATTTGGAAACATATTTTTTGATTTCTTATACTGCTGCTTAATTAATTATAAACTATTTCTTAACAATTAGCAATTATGCGGCGGACCATGAATTAACTGGCGAATCTGGCTAAAAGCAGCACGGCTTTCAAAAGCTTTCGTTGCTAAACATTCTTTCGACCGCGATTTAAGCTTAAACTAAACCTCGGTCTCTAGTGTTGATAAATTTTGGCTGACATTGGTTTTTATTTTTAGTAACACATAGTTTGGCAAATATTTTATTAAATATATTTTAATGCATATTATATTTTATAAATACAAATTAGTTTAGGTATATGCTGTTTTTTATTCTTATAAGGACATTTTCTTAAAATAAATTTTTATAGGGATTTTGTTTCTATTAAATCTGCTTTTGAATAACAAATTTTTCATTTCCATTATTTATCGTTTCAAACAAAAAACATAACTTTAAGTAGTTAAGAAATCTTTAATTTTATAAGAAAATAATTAAGCTTTCTGCATGCCAAAAAATACAATTTTTCAATTGTAGCACAATGTTAATAAGAAGAATAAATAGGTAATATTTGTTTATAAAAGGTCTCGGTTGGATCGATTTATTATTTTATTGATTTAAAAAATATTTTGCGACACCGGACAAACGAATTTTGGTTGCTCTAATTACCAGCCCAAAGAACAACTATAATGTGTTTCGAGTGATTTTGGCGCTGATCATATGATCCATATTTACCGTTACCATTTTAATATTGCCAGTGAAGAATAAAAGAAAACCTGACCTTTTCAATTAATACAAAGTAAAAAACCTGTTCATATTGTTAAATTTAATTTATGTTAAATAATTATTTCTTCTGTTTAATTTTAATAAAAAATATATATTAAGTTCTGCTATTTGTTTTTTTGAATAAATATGTTGTATGTGATTTAAAATGAATTATTTTTATTTATTTGTTTTTGTTGTATTTTATTTAAAAATTGTATATTAAGTTTTATTCTCGAAACCGACCGGGGTACGATTAGATTAATTAGGTCATTTGTTTTCTGTTGTTAACTTTTGCAGTATTATTTATACAAAGAGGTGTTCTAGATTTAGGTTCAAGATTGATTATTTAATAAATAATTGGGTAAGAATTTTTGATATGTTATGTATTAATGCGTGATGTCATAAAAAAATACAATTTTATAATCTTTCTATCTGTTTGTTTCATAAATTTCTAATATATTCTTTAGACGGGTTTTCTATTTTTTATATTCTATTTAGATTAAAGACATCATTTGTTTGGTTGAGTTTCTTGTCATGCACAATAAATTAATTTTTTAAATTTCTTTTATGATGTTGGGCAACATATTTATGTGTCTTTGCTCCGAAGTCGATTTAGAGTATGACCTCGATGCAGATGTTCATCACCGTTGCATATCACTCTCGATTATTAAAAAGTTAGGCACGTAAAATTTTGAGAAAGCAGGGAATAATTACGTAAAAATACTTTCATTACATTTTTTAAAATTTGAATTTACGCTTTAGATGTTGAAGATGATTTCTTCTCTGTTTATTGTTTAATTAAATTATTTATCTTTTTTTGGGGTTTTTGATGTGTGTGCAACAGGTTTAAAAAATGTTTAAATGTATTTTCGGGTACTTCACCTATTTGTTTTTCTTTTCGAGGGCCAGAAGATTTTTCAAAAGCAATCTTTTGTTGCAAAGTGCACTAATCAAGTGTGCGACAACGATCCACAGACTTTTGCTTCTAATAGTATAACAATAAAAATATTCGTTTTATTGGTGTATATTCTTTTACAAATTAAAAGCAAGTTGCAAATTTGTATTAATAAACCCATGTTATTTTAAAATTTCAACATTATTGTTAAAAGGCAAAATGATGAAAATTTTTATTGTTTCATTGAAATTTAATATACTTCAGTTTACTTATATCAATTTTAATAGTATAAAATAAATTACTTAATGAAATAAAATTAAATATGTTATCTATTAATTTTATCTTTTTTAGTGAACAATCAAAAATGTTACAGATAATTAATATATTTTTTTGTTTAACAAATAATTTTATTTCATTCTGCAGAAAATTCATTACGATTTATTTTTTGTAATTAGAGTTTGTCTGCTTTTATTTTGGCTACTTTTAATAATTAGTATTTCTGAGTCATTTGCATTTGTTTTGTATTGTTTCTTTTTATTATATTGGTAGAAGATATATTATATTAACATGTTAATAAATTATTTTAAAACTATTAGAACTAAAGAAGATACATTTTAAAATAAACATTTGAATAAAATTGTATAAATTGTATTTTATCATATTTAGATTTTTATATTTATTGATATTAAATTATTTTTTTTATAATCATTTGATGACCGCAAAAATATAAACTTTTTTTGATCTCGCTCATGTCTTTGATTTGTTCTTCGGTGCGTCCTTCTCCTTTGCCGCCGACCATAATTTGCTAAGTTATTAAATCTCAAACATTACGAGTAGATTTTATTTTTGTGATATATTTTAATAAGGAGTTTTTAAACTGCACCATAAATTAATGCGTCAGTAAACTTATAGAAAAATTCTTTTCAAACAGCACAAGAGTTTGGATAATAAATTAAAAAATCATTTCACGTTTAATTGAAAGAAGAGCAACAAAACAAATTATTTTGCGGGAAAAAATTAAATGATTTGTCAAATCCTTAAAAACCTGCATTAAATAAATGTTCTTTAAAAGTAGGTGGAAACAAATCTCGTGGAGAAGGCATAAAAGTTAGATTTAGTGGAACTACCATAAATGATATTAATAAAGAATATTAAAATGAAAAGAGAAAATATTAAAGAAGGATACTTTCAAAAAAAGTACAAAAAAAAAACAAAAACTAAAGCGTCTTCTTTAATAAAAGCCTTAAAATAATAAAATGATTAAAAAAAGTTGAAAGAATAAAAAATACTACAAATATGTAACTTAAACAAAATAAATTATTAGATGATTTGCTATTGGACCGGAAAACAATACAACTATAAACTTTAGAGGGGACTTAATTCTATATTGCTATATAGAAAACCCATAAATAATAAACTTTCTAATAAACTTCCTATATTCCGCGCATGTTTTCACTGATTACGTCTGGACTGAAGTACTAGCAGATCACCCGGCGGACATGGCGATCCAAAATAATGTCAATTTAGAAAAAAATTTAAACCTTATGTTTTCTAGATAAAATTTCAAAATATACAAAAAAATAAACTGAATTAAACAAAATAGCTAAAATACAATTATTGTAAGCAACAAGACCAAGCGAGGATCTGGTTGGAAAGCAATGCATGGCCGCCCGCACGAGCATTCGCTGCACAGGAGTTTGACGAGAGTGAGTATTTTTCGTTCAAATAAATAAATAAAATAATCAGAATCTGATGTAGACGACGTCTTCTCTAATATAAAGTTTAGAGACGTGTCGCAAGGATTAGTATTTATAATAAACGTACAAAAAATTGTTAAAATTGTCCAAATTGTATCGGACCGCTGGGAAGCAAATAATTGTATGCGCATTTTTACCGGTTACCCGACCATAAATTCCCAAAGTTCACGGGCCAGATAACAAGTAATTTGTCATATAAGAGCATAGTGATTTTTTTAAAATTTTATAATCTTTGCATAATAAAATAATATAAATAAAAATTAAAAATACTAAAATCTATAAGTTTGTAAGTGATAGAAAGTTTAATAAAATATTTAAATAACCGCAAAATATTATTTATTACCGACATAAAATAATTTTACTGAAAAGCATTAAATGTATCTTAATTTATAATTCTCTAGAAATTCAATTTACGCAAACAAATTTAATTACATATTGATTGTTCTTAATAACGTTGCCCACTTTCAGATAGTAATGACAAACTTTCATGATTGGAAATTGATTGTAATACGAAAAAATAAAAGAATAAATGTTGGGACAGAATCGTTATCATGACATCTCATGCGGAGCAAAATAATTAGTGAATTGGATGAAAAATAAAAATTCAGCATTTAATTTTTAAAAAAACACAAAATTAATTTTAATTTTATAGTTTACAAATTGATATGCCCGACAGTGTTTGGGTTTTTCTTGAATAATGTGCGTAAAACGATCTTCCTCGTGATTATAACTTTAGATAATTAAATTGACTATATTTAAATTATGATAAGTAACTTTGCATTCAACTTGAATTTTATACGTTTGCGCCCAATAAAATTTTAATGAAAAATGCGATAACTGAACTGACAATTATTAAAACAACAAAAAGGAATTTAAATGTAATTTACCAATATTTCATAAGCACAAGTCTCGGGTAATTTAAAATTTACAAATTTATCGGTTTTAGAGTGCAATTATAATAAGTTTCAAATATATAATTAACAGCTAAAAAATAAATTTGAAACCAATGAGTGTTTTAGATTTGTTCCCAGTTCAATGTTTAAATAATGATTAGTGATTTAATAGAATAAAAGAAAGACTTAAAAATTGACAATTAAACTATATATAACGACGAAAAACCTACCTAAACGAGAAATTAATATTAATTTTAGGAAACTTCCAATAAAATTATATTACAAAACTTAAGGTATAAAACAACAAATTTAAATTATAATAATAGACTCCATTCATTAACATGAGCAAATTTAATTTTTTTGCATTGCAATTACTGTATGTTTATATTGTTTGGTTGAAATAAAATTTATTGATTCAATTTTTTATTTGTTTTATTTAATATAAACGCAAATCTTATTGGGCTTTAACTCCAGCTTGGTATTTTATATGATAAGATGGGCCACATCGCTTGACACGTAACCAAATTCATTGCAATTTAATTTTTAACGAGTTACAAATAATGGTTTTAACAATTTTTTAGAGAATATTTTTTAATTATTTGATTTGCAGTATTATATTTACTAGTGCGCATCTTATCTAACGAATGTACATTTATTTTTAGTTTGGTGCTACAAATTTGAAAATGAGAAATCAATTAAAGCCTGTAGTCTTTTTCAAATTTAAGATACATATAATTTTAATTGGCAATCACTATTAAGGAGTTTTATAAATTTAAAGAACATTAATCCCTTATGGAAATGAATACTTTCTTTTATTAGAGTGAAAGATTTAAGTTTTGGTTTATCCCTTTCAGTTTAGTAATTTTATTTTTTTGGCTGAATTAGAGCGTTTGAGTGGTTAAATCCGGTAGCATTTATACAAATACATAAGTAAACCAATTTATATAAAAATCATAAACTATTATTAAATCTACATTATAAATTGAGTCAAAAATTCAAAATTTTTTCCGGCGGCGCCTGTCGGCACCGCCGGGCATCCTCCACTCTCATATAAACTTTTTTCAATTTTCTGAAATTTCGAAGCAAAATTCGTAATTTTGCCAAAATTTTGGTGAAATTTCTTAACCAAATCTAAAAATTTTTACCGACGGCGCCTGTCGGCACCGTTGGGCTCTCCTCCCCAAAAATTAAATCGTTGGGGTGCGTATTTGTCATATGAAAAGCCTTTCTCTTAGTTCAGATGTCATTATTTGAATTTACATGCTTCTCTTTAATTTCAATTTGGATTACATTCATTAAAAATGTTACCTTAAGTTTGATAAATCTTCATATAACTTTTGAATGATATTTTTGTTTGTATCATCGTCCAAATTTTAGCCCAATCTTTATGTTTTTGACCAGACCATTCCTCACAGATGGACATAAGTTGTATTAAAAATGTTCCAGGTAAAAATTTTTATAAATTTATAAAATTTCAAATATTTTCGATCGCCATCAGCAATAAATTGCTTATAAATTAAAAATCAAATGAGTTTTATCAAATGGAATTATGCCATTTTTCGTTTGTACATACTCAGTCTAAATGCATTTTAATAATTTATTTGATAGTTTGTTTTTTTACATTTTTTTATTATTAAATCAATTTTATTTGTCATGATTGCTTTTGTTTTTATTTTTGTTTCTTTATTCATATATTTGTACTTTTAATATGCTTTTTTAAATTCATTTTCACGATGTTTATTATTTTTTGATCGGTGAAAATTGATCCGTTCGGTACATAAAACATTCCGAAATGTAGACTGTTCTGCACTTCCCGGACCACTTGCGAAAGCGCTGTTTGCACAGCCACAAAGCTCGCAATGACTATATGCACAGTTGCAGATTCTTTTTTAAATTTAAATTTAACTTTTTAACACATGTTTTTTTTCTTGTTATTCATAATCGTATTAATTTGAATTTTATAAAAAAATAATAAAAGTTAGTTTCGTTAAAATTTATTTGAACAATTTCTTGTTCGTATTTTCTTAATGGTTTCATTTGATACATATGATTAGAATCTTCCTTTTATTTTATTTGTCATTTTCACTACATAGAATTCATTTTGAAATTTTTAAAGATTAATTTTTATATAAAGACTCTGTAGCCGATAATCGACCTTAAACCAATTTACGATGTATTGTATCTCACACTCTGGCAATGTTAAATTTTACTAAATGTTTAAATTATTGTATTAAAATTTTGTGTAATTTTGGAAAAAAAAACAACTTCCTTTCACTCAAAAAAACTAAAACAAATCCCAACTTTTTTTTGCGGGATATAATCAGAATTTGACTGCAATATTCATATTTGAAAAAGAAACAGCGAAAATAAGCAAAAGCAAGGAATTCAAAAATCATACAATGTAGAAATTAATAGAAAACAATATTTTGTAGCAATAAAATTATATTTTGACGGGCCAGATTACATTAAAAAGGAACGTAAATTTAAAAAAACCTTGATTGAAAACAAAACTTAATGATAATAAAACTTAATTGCTAGTTAATAACAACAGTCAATGTTCTGCTCTGTCCAATTCCAAACATATACCTTCTTGATAAAGTCAAATAAATGTATCAACCCGGATATTTTAGTTCAAAAGCAATTAGAAAATGCAAAAATCAAATTAAAAAAAACTAAATTTTTGAATAAAGATTCAAAAAAATTAACAAGGTTATCCATCTCGACACAGGTTCTATATGGCAGTCGTTCGTTATGCCGTAAAGATGGTGACCTACGATTTTTAGATATGTTGGCGAAAGAGTAATTCTTACATTAAGATCAAAAACAAAAATAATCCCTACAAGATAAGAAAAGGTTTATTGACTTTCAAAAAAAAATTTCAACATTATTAAATACCGACCACAGGTATTAACTAAGACGAAAATTTTCGCGTTTTATGCAAATTTAATGAAATCGCATAAAAAGCTTAAATTACGGAGGATAAATTTTAAATTTTAAATAACTTTAATTTAGGCAAGACTTTTGCAAAGTATAAAGCAGTTTCACAGGCAGCTAGCTTTTGGAGAAAGTGGTGTGCAAGACATTGGGAAATTAATTTGTAACAAAAATTCAATATTTAAAATTTCATAAAATAAATTTAAATAAATTTATTATAAACAGAACAGAATCAGAAATCCGAATTCAGGCAAAATTAAAAAAAAAAGATAAAATGATTAGTTTCAATTTAAAAAACTTGATGCATGTCATTTATAATTTAAAATTATGGCCAGTATAGTAGATAAAATTAATAATAAATTTAATTTTAGAACAATAAATATTAATTCTTCAATCATTTTGAAAATTAGTTTCAGTTTTAAGATCTTACAGACAAATTTATTCAACAATTAGCCTGCATTATTTAATAAATAAATAATAAAAATTTAATCATTAATAATAAGAAAAATAATTAAAATGAATAAATACTCGAAGAGCATGATTGCTGGCATATTGTGAAATCAATGCACCGTAAAAAATGTGGACAAAATTGAATGAAAAAAACAAATATAATTAATATATTAAATGGCTGCCCAAATAAAATTTGGTGTACTACTGTAAATATTATATTTATAAACTAATTTATACAAAAATAGGTATCATCTATGTGAATAAGAAAACCAAAGGCAAGGCTCAAGGAGCCTCGGTCCCAATATATGCGCATATGTGTCGAGAAAAGTACGCGCAGATCCGTTGTTTCCCCAATAAAAATTTCATTTTATTTAATTTTGTAATATTTTATTCTATTTTCAGAACGCACAAATGCAAAAGTCGGTTATTGGCGGCGGACAATAGACTCAAATGCCGATTACTGGAAATGGACAGACGGTGTGGTTGTCAATATTTTTGGGAGTTAAAGTCTGTAAACAAAGAAATTTGATGATTAAACAAAATAAAATAAAATTAAATAGATTATTAAAATAAAAATGTCATAATGTAATAAGCGTATATTTATGCTTTAAATGAAAAGAAGCCATGAGATTAAATATAAAAAAAATTGTAATTCTGAATTTAATAATTTAACAAAATATTAAAATACAATTTTTACAAACTTAATACTTTTAAAATGTCAACAATTATTTAGACATTTTATTAAATATGTAAACAGAAATATGCTCTTTAAATAGCTGCTACATGGAGTGCAAGGGCTGTAATAATGATATTATATAAACTATTCAAAAAAACTAAAGTTATTATGGGAACTGTATAAATAATTTTCGTCAATAAAAATGCTCACTTTATTTGACCAAGAAATAAATTCTTCAATTAAAATGAATATAAATCATTTATAATTTGAAAAATTATAAATGGATTAAAATTCAAAGAAAAAATGCAATCAAAAAATGAAGATTTTAATTATAAATTAAAAAAAAAGCTAATTAAACACAGCAATTCTGGTTTAATGGTTAAATTTTAACAGAATCTCTTTTACACCTACAAGAAAGTAATTTGTTCATGAAAATTAGCTATTTATCAAATATATGCAGCACTGCATCTTGGCCCTTTTGTCATTTAAATTTATTTAGCTGTTTTGAGAATGGGAAATGATAAACAGCAATAATAAAATTAAAAAAATAATGCGCTTTGGGCGGATATAAACCATACGGCGATGAAGAGAACGAATTTTATTTTTTTTTGCAAAGACTGAAATTGAACGGAAGTTTGTAGATTTAAAAAAATAGAAAATGGTTTATAAAAATAGATGTCCAAAAACTCTTAAACTTCTTTCTACTTCTGCTTTTTGAAGTTTTTAAAGTTTGTTTTATCAGAGAATATCTTTGCATTATTAAAAGAAAAAAAAATTACAGTCAATGTTTTAAACGCAAAAGAGTTTTCTCGTAAAAACAATTTAATTTTATAAAAAAAGCAATTCTGATCAAAAAAATAAACGGTAAAAAGTAAATAGATTAAAAGCTTTTGCAGAAGTTACTAAAGCATTAATCAAGGCTGTAGAAAAGTTTGATACAAAGATAAACAGTAATCGTAACTAAAAAACATTATGATAATTTAGCATTAACGGTTAAATAGTGCTGTTATACAAGATTTGCTTTGTCCAATGGTTCAAAAAGCGTTGTACAAATTGAGTCAAAATGAACAGATAGTTAACATTGGGTTGTGGCTTTGCCGCAAACGGTAAGTTTTTTTAGATCCGGTAGGTTATTTGGACAAACCCGAATTTTTTCCTTTAATTTATCAATTGCTTTCAGCCAAATTTTTGATTTAAACACTAATCAAATAATTGCCATTGTGTGTCAAAAAAGCAACATACAAGAAAAAAAATGCTCTTCAAAATTAGCAAAAAAAATAAAACTTAATTGTAAACAATACGGATAAAATAAAAATTTGTTTTTCAGTCGAGGATATCCATTTAAAATTTGGAAGCGACAGCTAAAAATAAAAACATAAACAGATTTAAAAAAAAATGAAAAAAATTTTATATGTATTAAAATTAAAAAACAGTTGTAGTGAATGATTAAATAAATAGCCAAACAATTATTTTATTTTTTGTAGTTAATGGTGCATTTCGGTTTTATTACATTTTTTTAAGGAATTTACCAAAAAAGGCCAAAATAGTTTTTCGCATATTTTAATTCAAAAATTTTAAAATTTATTAAAAATGCAAGAAATAGACCAAAATATCTCAAGTAATAATGGTTTAATTAAAAAGCTTAAAAAAATCACCCAAACCATCTACATAAAAAATATTATTGATTTGAAAAGAATGATAGTATTGCAAAAAAAACTCAGTTCACCTATAAAATTAAACAAAATATCTTTATTAATAAATTCGAGTCCTGATGAAATTGTTAAAACTTTTCACGCATTTTTAAATGGACTTTTTGCTTATTGAACTGATATTAGACTAAATTTAAATTGTGGCATTATGTTACTAAACGCAGTTATAAATCATAATTTAATTACCAAACTTTTCAAGAATTTAAATGTTATAACAATTTTTTGAATCGTCATTAATGCAAATCTGCCAAACAAATAATTATATTATTTTGTTATTTAAATAACCAGTTATGCTTCAATAACAAAAGACAATAAAAAACTTGTAAAAGCAAATTGTTGTCACAATTAAATTACTTCTATATGATATGAATTTGTAAAGTTATTGAAATAATTTCAGTTATTTAATCGAGTCAAATAAGTAACTGAAAATCAATTCTTAATTTGGATTTAAAAATAAATTTAATTTTATGCAAATTCGACTTTAAAGGTGGTTAATATAAGTGTTTGGCACAATAAAATTTATCGCGGTAAAAACCGGTAAAATTTATGGCAACTTTGATAAAACTGTAAAAGATAAATATTAATAATTATTAAAATTTATAAAAATACTGTCACCATTAGACCAAAAAAAATTCAAACAAAAGCTAAAATGCTTAAAACAAAAGTTATTAAAAACGATCCGACTTAGCATGTTAAAAATTTATATACAATTTAAAATAAATAGAATTCGTCTTGGATACATGGATGCATCAAAAACGTTTCCAGCAAATCGTTATTCAGAGTCATTCTCATCTTGTTTGGACTTATGGCCCACAGTTTAACGCAGAGTCTGTCATTGTAAACAACAGCGGTAGACATGACCACAAACATTATGCGCGTATAAATAAATGGCTGGGGAATAATTACTAAACACTGGATTAAAGCAAATTATTTGTTCAAATAAATGCAGGAAAAAACATAATTTATAAATAAAATATAATTATTTATAAATATTATTTTGGGATCAAATTATAAATGAAATGAACAAAATCTCCATGCATTTAATTCCGATTCACACATATTAATCGACGAACAGCAAGAGCCAAGCCCGTTTATCAACTGAGACTAAATAAAGGAATTGAACCCAAAACGAAGAAGACAATAAACTTAAGCTTGCGGGCATGATTATAAAACAGGAAAAGGGTTGTATAATAATGTAATAATATAAGATAAAAAATCTATTAATAATTAAAACAAAATTATTTGAAACTCCATGGTTAGTGCAAAAATCATTCGTTCATATTAAACATTTAAATATTTTTGTCATTTCTATTTTCTTCAGAAATATCAGATTGAAAGAAAGGATAAAACGTAATTGTTAATGTTCATAGATAATAATAATTAAACTTATTTCGATAAGCGCAATTATGTGAGAGAATATATTAAAACTACTTCGCATCGTATTTGTACAAAATTATCTTTTAATTCTGCTCGGTGTTCTTTTTTATTTGTAAACCAAATTCTTAATATCATTTTATTATCATATTAATTTACAGTGTTTTGCGTTTTAAATTGCAAAATTTGCGTTTTTAAAGTCATCAGAACCTCAAATTATTTACACTCATCGAATACAATCATAACAATCATAGCATATTTGTATTGTTTGTGAGATTTTATTATTGAAATCTGGCGGCGGGACAACTTTAGTGTTTTGGATTATATATTTTTTGTTGTTTTCAAACCTTTATTTAATATTTGCAAATTAGTAAGTTGCTAAATGTTTTAATTTTTTTAAATATTAATTCTTGTTGCAATTTAAAAAGTATTAGTTTAACAAATATTATAAAAATAAATCGTATTAACAACAAAAATAATAAATAATTGCAGAAAGAGTCGGTAAAACGATAATTAATTATCAAATTTAAAAAATAAAATAAATTTAAAGTGAAGGTAAATCTCAAAAAAACCCAAAGTTAAAAATCTATAAAATAACAAAAAAAAATGAGAGGGAACAGTGACAAAGCACATCAAAAAATGTCAGCAAATAAATAAAATATGAAAACAAAGGTTGAATTATGGGAAAATGAATAAAAATTGTGCGATTTTGTCTTAAAATTTCATTGTCGCAAAATGATAATATTTTAAAATGAGATTAAAATAATAAGAAATTTAAAACAAATATTTAAAAATTAAAAAAATTGATTTAATTACCTAAATTTACTAAAACTAATAAGACTTATCAAATAGCAATGTATGCCATAATTTCTTTAAACTTAGACAAGTCGAAACTGCTAATATGCTTATCGGATCACTAGACATTTTATTGGATTAAATGAGATAAAACATAAAAAAGCCAGGCTCCCAACATCTAATAATTGTATTAAAATTAAAAAATTACTTAAAAATATATAAATATATAATTCAATAATAAACTAATTTTTTATATTTTCTTTTTTTATAAATTCTATAAACATGAAAAACTGTTTATTTTGCACATTAAAATTAAACTTCTACACGAACTACACCTGATAATCATACATATTCTTGACATTTTTCTGGATCCCCGGGATCCTATTATGAAAAATTTATTATCTAGCTATAATGCAAAATTAATAATATAAAAAGTAATGATGGGTAGGATATATAATCTAATGCAGCGTAAATGATAATTTAACAATAATTTAAGATACATTTATTATTCAAGCAAGTTTTAGGCAAAATATAAATTTTAACTAACACATTAATAAATAAAAATTCCCAACAAATGTTAAACCAGTGGCTTTCAAGGAGCGATTTAGGTGGAGACTTGTAAGTTGTGTTAGTTGCCAAAGAATTTCATAAATTCGGTAAGCAAAGCTTAAGAAACTTATCGATTAAGAAAAAGATTTAATTAAAAATAATAATTTTATTTGCACAATGACGGACAACTTTAAAAAATTGCAAGTTTTTTGACGCTATTCAATCAAACATAAATTTAACATTATCAACTACAATTTGTTATAATTTAAATTTTTATTAAATTATTTTAATAAAAACTGCATAAAACGTTAAATTATCAAAAGCTAAGTTGAAATGTAGAAAAAAATTTGGAAAAAAAAAAAGAAACAATGTGCTTAAGAATAAATGGACAAAATATGTCATAAGACCAAAATCTTCAAAATAAACTTCTTAATAAATGAATTTTTAAAATTGAAGTTGTTTTCGTTTGGCATAAAAACATGAAAAATTAACTAAGAATTAATTTTGTCTCCAAAAATGACAAACGATATGGAAAGAATTAAATAAATATTATTTGGAAAAAACTAATATTGTTGATTAGTCAATATTAAAATTCAACAAATTAATAAAAAACATGAATGATCTATAATAATTATCTGCGTATGAACATAAAAATCTTAAAACTCTTTTCTAAAAAAATTAAAATTGAATCACTAAATAATAAAATCAGGATGCTTTTATGCAACAGTCTGACTTTCTTAAAAGCCATCATAGCAAGAAAGACCAAAATCGATGAACTTAAATATTAAAATAGTTAAAATAAAATTTTATTGAAAATTTACGCCGTAATAATAATTTATAATACACAACCTAATTTTACCAAACATTCCCATCTAAATAAATATATAAAATATTTTAGATTTTTTTCGTTATAAATACATTTTGGCTCGCTGGAGAACAAGGCGGAATTTCAAAGGCTGGATCGCATTGGAAACATAACTAACTGCTAATTTATTGGAAATAATATAAAAAAAGTATTGTCTTTTATTCAACATTATTAATTTAAACATATCAGTTGCATAAATAATCTATATAATAATAATAATTATGCTAAGACACGATCAATTCGTTCAACATTGAAGATGTATAATTATTTATTTACCTCACAAAATATTTTATCATTATATTTATATTATTATGGTTGAGATTTATATGCACATAAAATCTTAAAATATGCAAATTTTTATTTTGCGTCAAATTAAAAAATTACCATTTTTTGGAAATTTATTAAGATGCATTATTCGCATTTTAATGTTGCAATATATCATTTGAATGATTTTTTTTTATTTATCATTTGGAGCTTTATAGATTCTGACAATAAAGAACAAGTTTCTTGCCAAATAAATGAAGGCTTCAGCTGCTAGTCGTTGCGCTTCAATATCACTTTAACAGTCTGCTCAACTCATCCAAATTTATTTCCAAAAGGCATTAAATATAAAAAGTTTTAATATTCGAAGTATTAGTTTTGCACAAAAAAATTGAAGTGCTTTTATCGATTAAAAGCAAATTTGAAAAGACATGAACTCAGGCACCGGCCAATTCTATAATGTTAAATTACTTTTAAATTAGTGTTATTATTTGACAATTAACTGATTAAGCTTGTTACTTGCAATTGTTTATAAATTTTGGCAATTTATAAATTTGCATTTTTGTGTTAATAGTTAAAAAATTTCAATTTTATTGTTAATTAAATATCTTTTCATTAAATTTGTATTTTTGTAAAACTCGAATCTTTATGGATCAGCAACTCGTACTTAGCGTGATTGTAGGCATTTGGCGCGCTGTTGTCGAAGTGCAAGAAGAGCGTTTTGCTTCTTTAACCTTTTAGTTTTTTTATTGCACATTAAATTCTAACTATTAAACTTGACTATTTTTAAGGTTTTATGAGTTTTTTTAGCTTTAAAGAAAGATTTTGCTTTTTTTTTATTTTGTTTCCTATGTCGGATTTTAATATTCATATTTGATAACAAATAGTATTGGTTTGAATAAACAAAGGTTGAAAGTTATGATTCAACTCTGAAATTGGTCTTAACAAGTTGAGTGAGCCATTTAGTGTTTGAAAATAACTAATATTTTTCTCACTATTTTGAGTTGAAATAAATGCATTTTTTGTTATGAATTGAAAACACGTTAATCGCACATTGTATTTACTAACGTTACCATTCGGTAAACAAGATAGCAAAATGGTTTTTTTACTTTAATTCATTTTATTTTATAATTCTTGATTGTTTTTTATTTCTACACCTTTACGCATATATAATAAATCATATGCTTTTATGACATTCCTACGCCATTTTCTAAATAAATTGTGCTTCTTTATTTTTTGATAAAGTTATTAATATATAAACGTTTTAAATATTAGAAAAAAAAACTCAATAAAGTAATCTTTAACTCACCAGATAATTTCTTTTATTTATTTTTACTTTCCGAAAAACTTAAATTATAAAAGTATTATACGTTTATATTTATTCTTAGAATATCATTTATTCAGTGATTAAATCGCTTTAGTTATATTTGTTTCTTCGGCCCGCTAACTGTCTTTAATTTAAAAAACGTTGAATTATGTAAAAAGTTAGTTAAATTTTTAAGTTTTGCATTAAACCGCCGCACGCTTTGTTAATTTTCTTGATATTGATTACATTTTATTATTATTATTTTTTAGTAATTTAGCTTTGAGATTTGCTTATTTTTACTTTGACGGGCAATAATAAAAAACCCTGTACTAATGGAGTTGGTATCTGCTTGGTCCAATTTTTTAAAAATTTGTAAAATTATTTAGTTTTGATAGAAAGATGGTTATTTAACGTATTATAATAAGAAACGTGCCGTCGAGTCAGCCTTATCGTGTTTAAAATTGACCAACAATGACAAAAAGTCGTCAACTGCTGCATCCAATTTGCAAAATCTATTTATTTATTAATTTCTTGTTTTTTACTAAAAAAAGAAACTGCCCCAGTTCAAATTAGAAATAACCAAAATTAAACATCAAACATTATACATGCCAATTATTATTACGGAGTGAATTTTCAATAAATGTTATTTTATATTTACGCAGTTTAATTGGTTTATGTTTTTTGATAAATATGTTGTGCTTTTTCGATTTGCAAATGATAATAATTATAATAAAAATTAGTTCTAAATAAATATATTTTAATTTTAGTTTAATATGCAACGTTGTTAATTATCACAAATTAACGATTATTTATTAATCATTAACAGAATGGTAAGCGGGGTATTTTCTTAACATTTATTAAATGATTTTTAAAACAAAATAAAATTCAGTGCATAAATTGAATCGATTACTGGGTTTATATTTTAAATAATTTTAAAAAATGATCAGCATCTTCCATTATTTTTGTAATTGTTGATATTAATTATTTATTTACGAAAATAAAATAGGAAATTTTTTTAATAAATTAAATGTTATTTATTTATTTTTTTTAAGGACTGGTCAATTATGTTTCATTAGCATAGATTTGGTGCTTTATTTTAATCATTTCTTATAACCGGCAGATCGATCGGCAGAATAAGCAAGATATCGACGACGGCTTTCTTATCAATCACTGCGAAATCTCTTGTAAATAATAATAATTTCATTCAACACTGAAAATGTTATTTTATTACCTTTATGTTAGTAAAATGATAGGTCTTACTTTATTAGTGCAATACTTAACTTTTTTTATATTTTTCATTTCACTTTTAAAAATCGCGTCACAGGCCAGATCTTACGTTTCTCAATTCCAATAAATTATTATTTTGATTTTAACAAGAGAATCAATATTTTTGATAAGTTTTTAATAATTATCTTATTTTTAATTTGTTTAACAAAATGAATTTTTTTTATGATTAATAGTAAATTTTAAATTACAAGGTCGGCATTTAATAAGCCTTTTTTATATATTCGGTTGTTTGTCATTTGTTATTTTACTTGTTAAATGTTTTAAATATTTTAATATTATTTTTTCAACCCTTCAAAAAAACGGAAGTTATTTCTTGGTAAATGAGGCTAACAAATTAAAAGGACCCCCTCGTCAAGTGACTTCTGGTCATCACATCGCTATTGGGGAAAAATTGTAAAAACTTATAAATACTAATAAGCTTAAATTATAGTTTTTTCATGATATACCTACTAATGCACAATATTAATTTTAGAATTCCCAATTAATTTAAACATATACTTATCAAACGTTTAAATTTGCCAGTCATAAACATGCTTTAATCAAACATGAAAATTTAAATTTCTTTGAGTTTGTACGACATTTGTAGATTGAAGACATGGTTAAAAAACGTGGCGACAAGGTCTGAAGTCTCCAAGTTCAAGTGGGAAGGAAGCTGATGAGATCTTCAACGACAACCGCCACATCTTTCGCATGACGGTACAGTTTACTGGCATTGTGTGATGTGATTCGTGAATTTTTAGCGCATTGGTGCACGGGATCCAAGAATGCAGCGTTTGCTGAGGGCTGAGCGATTGCTCCAAAAAATTTAGAAACTAAAACTATAATTGGGAATGATAAATCAATAAATTATAAATATTTAAAATATAACTGTTTTTATAATAAAACTTACTTTATACTGAAAAGATAGTTTTAATAAAAAAACACATTTTTTTAGTTATTGAAAAATATTCTAAAGAAATCAATTTAAGTTCTTAATATTTCGTTTGTAAAAAGGTCATAAAAGTGTGTCAAAAAGCTGCAATTACTAAAATATAAGTTAGGGGTTTAAAACCGAATATTTTTTTTTAAATTGCAATATGCTAAATACAAATAACAAAGCAAAGTTTGTTGTATTTTCTATTTAAAGTACACACCGTATAAATGATTATCTAAGAAAAATAAACTTATGTGAAATAAACTAATAACTATACATTTTCCATGCCTTTGTTAAAATAAACAACATTAAATCGATTAACTTTACTTTATGCTTATTCGGCAATTTTTATATCAAATTACGGCAAAATGTTTTTAACTGACAGTAACTTCAATAGAAAAAGGCATATTTTATCAAAAATGCGGCCTCTCGAAACATTGAATCTCTTGATCATTTCTATAACTATTTCCCAGCATTTTTGTTCAATTTTCAGAACCAGATTCATTAAAATTTCCATAAAATTCTTCCCGGCGGCGCCTATCGGCACCGCCGACCCAACCCCTAGTAAGCAGAATTCACAACAAATTGCATTTTTGAAAATAAAAAATCGCAAAATTTCGAAAAAAATTTTCCGACGGTGCCGTCTCTTTGAGCGTCCTTGGATTTCGCTAAATTTTTCTGTTATGTCCTTGAAAATCAACATGTCTGTCCTTAGAAATAGTAGGCAATGTTTTGAATTTTGGCAGATTGCATCAACTTATCCATTTTTGCTATTGTATTTTTATTGTATTATTAATGTAACAATTTTTTTTTTGAAACTATCATTTATTTGCACAAAATGCATTTACATTTTTTTTGTTTGTTATATAATCATGAATTGTTTTTTTCGTTACTACAATTAATTATAATAATATTGCTTTGATTTTTAAAAAATATTTTAGTTTTCCTTCTTTTTATTAAATTTTTTGTTAAATTTAATATCTGCATTCGCTTAACTAATTTGCTTTGACATACTTATTTGAATAGAAAGTATATTTTCTTGTCATATTCATATAATAAGAATAGATTTATTATTTAAATATACTTCTAATTTATGAAGTGGCTTTTCTTTTGTATCCGCGTTGGTATACATACTGTACTTGATGGCCATTTGTAATAAATAAATAAAACACCCCATTTATTTTTTAGTTATAACTTAATTTATCTATAGTTAAACTTTTAAATTTAAATTATTTATATTTAACTTTAAATAAACAAATTAACACATTACTTTCTGATTTAAATAATATTTAATTTTTCTAATAAATTAAACCGCCTGAATTCGACAGACCAAAATGTCGCGCTTGAAAGAGGCGGTTTTAATTACTATTATTTATTTCTTATTAATTTAAATGCTTTATAAAAAAGAAGACAATATTTAAATTTCAAACCTAATTTTAATTGGTCAATTTTTTGACTTTGTCTTTTAAACATAACATTTCAAAGATGTTTTTTGGTTATATATTAATAGTTTTAATACAAAATTATGGTTACTTATTCCAAATTGCTTTTACCTGGTTATCTCTGCGAATTACATTTCAAGGTTTTGTATTGTTTTTGAATACTGTTGTTAAAATAAAACAATATTATTATGTCGAATTCATTTTACTAGGTTTGCGTCAAAGCAACACATCTTCGCCTGAACAAAATAGTTGGCATGTTAAGCTACTTTATAATTAAATTACATTATTTCAGTAATAATTAAATATTTATACTCTTGTGATAGGTGGTGAATGAACGGCGAATTTATTACTCAATTCAGTATAATTATATTAGATAAATTAAATAAGTCATCCTTTAGATTTTTGTATTTAATTTTTTACTTTAAACCAGCTAAGTAGAAATAATTCGATAGCGATTTAGAGTTTTAAGCCAATTTTCTTCTTGTTTCAATTTTCTTTAAATTATTTTTCAAAATGAAAAGCTCGTGTTTGGATAATAGAGCCTATGTAAAACAATTAGATTTTTGTCTTACTGCCGTTTATTCAAGAAATAAGAGTTACTTACTTTTCCGTTTCATGCTAAATGCCGCCCTGACATCAATCATTTTTGATATTTAGTTTCTTTTTGAAATAGATTGATTTAACAATTTCTTGCTATTTGCGGCAAACTTTTTTCGCCGTACAGATCCGGACGCATTTATTATATTTATTATCTAGGACCTTTTGCCGAAATTTTTATTTTGTATTTAATCATTAAATATTATTTGTTTAGCAGAAGCATTGAAAATAATAGCCACACAATAATTAGCATAAACCCAATAATGCCAGGAATAATTTTATGAATATTACTGGTTGACGACTTCTTTGTTTTTTAAGAAACTCTTTTGATTTTTTTTTGAGATTTTTGCATTTGTTGAGAGACTGCACCTCAAAAACATTTTTTAACTTCACAAATTAGAATAATTAAAATATTGTCTATTTCTTTATTTAAGAATATCTAAAAACAGCAATGTAAAACTTAATATGACAAATTTTCACTCCAATACACAACAATAGTTAAAAAATTATCTATAAAATATTAAACACAAAATAAATAAAATAATTAAATTAATTTTAACAATGAAAATGCAGTAGCTAATTATAATAGCCAAAAATATATATTAGGCAGATCTCTCAACTAACAAGACACTTGTGTAAGTCAAAAAAAGCAAAAGAATACATTACCCTAGAAAAGGAGGAAGTACGAATCCGCTTTTAAACCATCTTTTGTGATTCCACAAAGATTGTAAAGAATTGTTCATGTTCAGAAATAATCAATCTTGTGACCTTTGAGCGCGGAGAAATTTTTTAACTTTTATGCTTTTTCAAAAAATTTCAAATATTCGCCCGATATTCGGAATTTTTCGAAAATCCGGGCAAAAGCCTGGTATTCGACCTGCAAAGCCCGCCCGGCACCTTTCGGGTTGCCCAGAAAAGCCGCCGGCCCAACACTACGATCCTAAATGGAATAGCCGTTATTTATAATATTTCGAGGGCTCTAAAAAGGTATGTAACTTGGTTTAAATATATAACTGTAATTTTGTTATTTATAAAGTCATAAAGGTTTTTTTTAATTTAATCTGTTAATTTTCAAACATGGAACTCGTCCTCGTTGGGGTTGACGCTTTTCTCTTGGTAGTCACTGCCCCAGGACGAAGTATATAGTGAGGGAAGCGCACTGTGCCCCCCAGATTAAGCACCGTTGACTCTCCGGATGAAATTGGGGGAAGGGGAAAGATGGGGAGGATGCCCGGGCCCTGGGCATTGGTGATGGACTCGCCCAACTCTCCGATCCAGCACTGACGATAGAGTTTATTCCGTCCTGCTCAACGACCGATGGAACAAGGACAGAGGGATGAAGACTGATCGCTGGGGAAAAGGAGGGGAACAGGATGAAGCAATGTGGGCGGGGACATTGTTGAAATGAATAAAAGTGATCAATACCCGGGGTAAAGTCCAGCAGTTCTTTGAGGGGTGAGATTGAATGGAAAATGCCGACCGGAAACCCTTACAGCTCCCCCTTCCCCATAGGATCGTCCTCGATCCTCAGATGCAGAGGATGTGTTTCCCGCGAGTGGAAATGGAGACAGAGGATCCCGGCACTCCGACTCTCGGCTTCGCCCTTCGGTCCTCCTACTCAACTGTCCTCGCCAGGCTGCGCATTTGGAATGAGCAGCTCGTCCACCATTCCAGATGGATGACATGGGAAGTCGGGGAGGAACACCCCGGGGTCATTCCGGTCCAGAGGGGGAGATGTTGAAGAGAGAGTGTGAAGAGAGGGTTAGAGGAAGTGGTCCAGGCATCCCAGTGGCATTTTGGAATTTTGGGATGTTGAAATTGAACTGCTGACTCCCCGGAGTTTTGGGTGGGTTGGGTTCGCATCGTTCATTCGTTTCGTTCGGCCATCCTTCTTTCTTCTTTGGGTCGTTCGTCGTAGTCGCCATCCGTCATGGCCCGGCGCGCCACGTGTACCTTGAGGGAGTGGGATTAGTTTCTGTTGATCTCCAGTCGACCCTACCGGTGCTGCTTGACCTGCCCGTCCGTTCCATACACGCGGTGACCGTCCTCCGACGTCACCAACGCTTTTGTCCTTCCGCGTCAGTTTTTCACCGTCGTGTCGGTTGTCCGTGCCGACCTGCTCTGCGCATCGCTGAGTTTCATTTCTCATCACTCCCACTCCCTCCTTTTTATTTTTGTTTTCCAGTTTCTCCACTTCCAGTTCCACTTCCTCTTTTTTTTGAGATTTAACGGCCCGGATGTTTCTTCGCCAAGACTGCGGTTCGAATTAACGCCGTTTGTTGCATTCTTGGCGAGAATGGCTTTCGCTGCGAAACTTAGCGAAATAGTGTGGGCGAATATTAGAGAACGAGAGATAAATAGCCCCAATTTTAACTTTGCCCCACCCTATGTGGGAATGGGTTGATTTTGGGTCTTTTGTCCATTTCCTTACGAGGAAGTTAATTTCAGAATTGAATGGTCCTCCCAGCCGTGACTAGGGTCTGTTTTTAGAGAATTTTGAGAAAGTTCGCCAAGACATGCTGTTTAAATTTGGCACAAAACTTTTGTTTTGTTTTTTTGGCGAAAATGTATGCCTTTCGTTTCGATTCATTTGCTTAATTGTTTTAGTAATGGTCTGCTTCTGGCCCTCGGGCCAGTCATCCTGATCTGGACTGCTTCAGCTTGTTTTTTGTTTTTAATTTTACTCCCATTTTTGTGTCAATCTTTAATTTTAGGCCGATTTTGACCATTTGCAAGAACAAGTTGGCCCGAACCTGGATGGTGCCGTCGCGAGAAGTTTGAGAGGATTGATGCTGATTGTTGAACATTGGTCCAAACATTACAGGTTTTGTAAAGCGAGGGTCTTTTCTTTGGGCCCTCCTCGAAACGGTTTGGGGGCTTACCCTCAGGATGATTACCTCTAAACCCAAATTTTGAATTTTTGGTTCACTTTGTTAAGGATTTTCACCCAAAATTTAAAAAAACTCCCGTACCTTCGAAGCTTTATAAGAATAACAGGTTCCTGGAAAATTTTTGAATGTTTTAACATGGTTTGTTAAGAGAATTGCCCGAAAATTTCAGGAATTTGGACATTTTAAGCGAGAATTCCCAGAAAATTTATTTGCTTTGATCAGCTTAATATTCATCAACATTTTAGGAATTTTTCCCTTATGCGGTAGTGGACCAAATCGAGCAATTCATATACCAATCGACTCCTCTCGTCAAGCTGAGCACAAAAGTTCGAGTGCGGAACCGCCAGACTGGCGTTTAACAGATCGACTTCCGAGACCAGGTTTGCCCCACACCAGTAGTGGACCCTTAAAATTCCCATTTTCAAAATTTTTTTTTTTGGTCGGTTTGGAACTTTTGCATACTTTTTTTTTGATTACCGTGGACTGGTCTCCACAAGGTGATTAAATTTTGAAAGGGGTTTTCCCTCTTTTTTGGTTTTTTTTCAAAAGAAAATTTTGGGGTTTATTTCAGCTTTTGGCCCTCGGGCCAGGTTCACTTTCTTCAAAAAGGCGTGGACTCGAAGCTGCGGACTTTAAAAAGGTTACCTCAGGACTTTTGAGTCAAGTGTGTCCACGGATAAGGGCCGAAACACACTTTAGGTTAGGCAAAATTCGAGACCGTGCTGATGATGGCCCACTCGTTTTCCTTTTCGTTTTGCTCATGACTGCCTAGCCTCAATTGGGGTCTCGAGGGCGTAGAATCCGAATCTGACTTCTTTTAGCTGGTTTTCGAACTCTGGATCGGAATTCGACCCATTTTTCGGCGTTTGTTTACTGCTTCTGGCCCTCGAGCCAGTTGTTTTTTGTTGTTGTTTTTTGAACGGGAGAGTTGTGTTCAACGTCTCTGATCACTGCCTTCTTCCGGAGCAGGGCGACCGGTGTTGCTCCGAACACTCATTTCGACCAGGGACCTTGCCAAATCTTCCATAAACCCTTCGGATGTCGTCGAGGGAGGGTGAATTGCAGCCGAATTTGATTGATTTCGCCATCCCATCTGCGGCTGTGCCGATTGCTGATCACTCCATTCCTTCTGTCCTACAGCCCTGCCTTGATGGTCCTCGAAATCAGCCTGCCGTTCCTGGCAATCATAAACGAGGTGGCCAATTCGTCCGCAATACTGGCATTGGCGATCGCCCGACCAATTGTTGTGATTGAATTGCTCCTGCCGTCCCTGTCCCCAGTTTCGAAAGCCGCCACGCGCTCCTCCGAATGACGGCGGCTGCCTTTGCTCGTTTGGCGCCGAAAATTGTCCGAAATTTCGCATGTTGCTCCCCGAGGATCCCTGCTCATTTCCGGCGTCTCCAGGGGATGGACCGGCGCTCCACTGAGGTTGTGAGGGTCGGTTGTTGATCACATTGACTGCTTGCGACAGTCGGCTTACCTCATCTCCCCTGTTGACCAGCAGCAACGCTTCCAATTCTTCCGCTTGGGCTTTAACAACATCCAAGCTTTTGACCCGGGTTAATCCAACCAACCGGATTAAGAAGCTCATGTTTGGCTTGAGGCGGTCCAGAAATTCCTCACAAACTTTCTCTTTCCTCTGTGTTTCGGTGAGGGACTGATTTGTCGCCTCGATCAGCGGCGTCAATCGCCTCAAAAATTGTGCCACCGACTCGTCCTCGCGCTGTCTGCACAGCGTCAGTGTTCTTTTGGCG
This sequence comes from Globodera rostochiensis, assembly GCA_018350325.1. Classification (NCBI taxonomy): domain Eukaryota; kingdom Metazoa; phylum Nematoda; class Chromadorea; order Rhabditida; family Heteroderidae; genus Globodera; species Globodera rostochiensis. Next base: position 751,654 of record JAEVLN010000011.1, read on the forward strand.
ATCTCTCTGCGCTGAGGAGAGTCCAGCTTGGCCCTGAGTGCAGTCATGGCCAAGTCCAGCGTTGTGGTTTGTGCTGGAGGCAGTTCCTTAAACAGTGCCCGTGGGGCATCCTTCAGGCTCAATTTGAACCGGGTCACTTTTTCTTGATCCGTGAAGTTTTTGCCTGAGACCGTGAGATGGTCTTTGAACCGTTCCGCCCAATCATCAAATTCAATTGCCGATTCTTCTCCAAACATTTCTAGGCTTGAACCGACCGAAAGTCCGCTAGAGAGCATGTTGATGCCATAAATGGTGCGCTCATTCTTCTTTGGATGAACCTTTTCCACCTCTGGCACCTTCGCTGACATTTTTCCCTGCCAGAATTTCCTGGCACTTGCCCCGATGGTCACTTCACCATCTCTTTTATTTACATTAACTGCTTCAGGCCCGCAGGCCAGTGGAATTCCAGACAATTCACCATCTCTTTTATTTACATTAACTGCTTCAGGCCCGCAGGCCAGGGGAATTCCAGACAATTCACCATCTCTTTTATTTACATTAACTGCTTCAGACACGCAGGCCAGGGGAATTCCAGACCCGGTGGGGTAGCTGGTCAAAGGCATGCAATCGTTAGGCTTTTGGGCAAAATAATAATTTTTGAGTGTAATCTAAATTTAGGAAACATTTGCTTTTTGCAATCTTTCTTAGTGATTCCGTCCCGCATAAATGAAAAAGCAAATAAAAATGAATCTCGGTTTGACATGAGAATGCGTTTCCTTTCCGATTCTCACTGCATTCCTGCGGCGATCAAATCAGTTGCTAATGGACTTCCGCTGACAGCTTTCGATCGTGAGAGCGGCAATTGAATGAGAAAGTGTTGAAGGGACTAAAGGCCAGCTCGGCCGTTCTTCTTCGAACCCTTTGGAATGCTGGGAAAGCAACGATTTTTGGACTTTGATCTCCTGATTTGGTCAAATTCAAGTGATCCTTAGTTTTTGTACCCGAGTCTTGACCGGTTTTCTTGAGTTTTTAGTTTGGGTAAAATAATTGGCTGCTTCTGGCCCTCAGGTCAGTTTAATTCATCTCCTGATGATGCTTTTGCCATTTTCTGACTATTGGTCGTCTCTTTGGACGTTTTAGTCCGGACTCAAATGACCGAACTTGTTCGACTTTTATAGGCCCCTTTAGTTTTTTTTTTTAGACCGGGCAACCATTGACGGCACTTTTTCTCAAGGTCCCTTTAGTTCGTACTAGGCCGGACAACAATCAGCACTCCGTTTATTTTTTCCAACGCCCTTTAGTTTTTCACTAGCCCAGGCAACAAATTTTATTTTTCGAAGAGAAGCCCCTGTAGTTTGTACCAGTCCGGGCATTAGCTTTCGAACTCCATTTTCGGCATGGCCTCTTTAGTTTTGCACTAGTCCAGGCAACAATTGGCCAAACTCCTTTTTTCTTTACATGGCCACTCTCGTTTTGTACTGGCCCGCGCATTAATTTACCGTTCCATTTCTTTGCATGGCCCCTTTAGTTTGTACTAGTCCGGGCAATAATTTCACAATTCAATCGTTTCTCCGTGCACATTTACTGCTTCAAGCCCGCAGGCTAGGGGTACCCCGTTTTTTCCGCCGGCATATTCATCCTCTGCCCTCGTTGTTGTGCCGATGGACCTTTTCCCAAAAAGGGAACCATCCGGTGCTACCAGTGAGGGAAGCGCACTGTGCCCCCCAGATTAAGCACCGTTGACTCTCCGGATGAAATTGGGGGAAGGGGAAAGATGGGGAGGATGCCCGGGCCCTGGGCATTGGTGATGGACTCGCCCAACTCTCCGATCCAGCACTGACGATAGAGTTTATTCCGTCCTGCTCAACGACCGATGGAACAAGGACAGAGGGATGAAGACTGATCGCTGGGGAAAAGGAGGGGAACAGGATGAAGCAATGTGGGCGGGGACATTGTTGAAATGAATAAAAGTGATCAATACCCGGGGTAAAGTCCAGCAGTTCTTTGAGGGGTGAGATTGAATGGAAAATGCCGACCGGAAACCCTTACAATATTTTTTTATTTCATATCAATTTTTGTTATAACTTAAATAATTTTTTAATGATAAAGTTTTAGTTTTAAAGTTTAATAAGAAAGTAAGTATTAAAATTGGTTAAAATTTTATTATTTAGAGCAGTTTAATGTGTTCTTTCTGGCAAAATTTCTAAATAAAATATAATTTAAAAAATTCCAATTTGGAAGTATTATTGCTTTTATAATAATTTTGTCACAATAGGTTTATAAATTTAGCTAATTTAAATTTACAAATAATATTTCAACATTAATATTTTAGGCACGTCTTGTGTTCAGTCTGATAACTGATAAAATTATAAGATTTATTTATGTGAACTAAGATTTTCTTAACTTTTTACATTTTTTATTGTTTCTGATTTGCCACTGTTGCCTCTCTTCCCATGCAATTGGGAGTTTTCTTTTGGGTTTAAATTTGCACAGTTTAATGTTAAAAGCCGTCAGGAAAACAAGCACGATGAGCGAAAAAGGACTTGATATTTTTGACGGAAATCCGTCGAACATAAATTGAAAGTTGTATAGTACAATAAATTTAATCAATGATAATAAATATAATGTGTAAAGAAACGCATTTAACTAAATTAATTATTTAAAATTTTATTAAAAATTTCTTCAATTATTGATTTATTACATAACTGAAAACAAAATAATCATAATTAGCTCAGCATTTCTTTTTTAAATTTATTTTAACTTTTCGCCATAACTCAGGCTTTTATCCGGAATATTATTTATTTTTTATGAGCGACTAAAGTCGCTCTACTGCATGAAAAATTTTATCGTTCAAAAAATAAACATATATATTTAATTAAACTGTATTTTAAATTTATTATAATACATTCATTTGTAATTTATTAACTTAATGATCGTATAATTAATCAAATATTTCTTAAAATTTATCACTGCCATTATGATCATCGTTAAAAACGCGATAAAATTAAGTTGTAAATGTTTTTAGTATAAATTCTAATTCATATTTAGAATAGAAGCTGTGACAAATACATAAAAAGTAAAATTGTTAAAATTAAAAAGTTTTATGATATTAGTATTTTTATAAACTATTCCATAAATAACTAAATGCAAATTAATATTTTCAATTAATTAGACCACGAACATCTATTTATAGTTTTTTACAATAAATTTATATAATTTGATTAGTAAATATTTTATACTAGCCTTTTTCTATTATATTAAATGATTTATTCCCTATTTTTTGACAGTTTGACGACTTGTTCTGAAAGAACTAAAATCTTGCTCCTGCATAATACATCAGTTTTGATATGTAAGTTTATTTATTAATTTCAGCGAATGCTTTTTTAAATCCACGAGTTGCGCTTGTTGCACGACTAACTTAATAAGTAGAAAGTTTAAACTTTACTTTTTTGATTTTTATACATACAATTGATTTTTCGATAATTTCTTGTAAATTAAATGCTGGACGATTGCTATTTAAATGAGGCAAAATAAGCTAAAAAAACTGAAGAATCTTTTCGGAATGCACTTTGATGAAATTCTTGGATTTTTTAGCCATTCTTTACTGAACTCAGTTAAAGTACTAAAAATTGTGAATTTAATGTATTTATCGAATTTATATCTGCCTTTAAATTTAGTTACAATATTGTAGCCTATATCATTATTGCAGTAGTTGATTTGACATGCTAAATTTTGTTATTTTTTGTTAGGTGCAAGATTTAATTAAATTATCGGGATAAAATGCTTATTTGCAAACTAATTTTAGCAACGCGCATGTAAAATCGTTATTACATCAAACAAAAGTAGGGCGGCGTGCAAATTTTATGTGGCATTAGATACATATATAATCACAAGAGTGTTTTTTATGTGACAAGTTCAATCAGTGTTTGTGTAATCTTTTTACAGTATTAACTTTAAATTTATATAATTTTTTAGTGTTTAACAACAATATTTTAATTACATGTTACTAAATAAAAACTGTTCAGAGCAAGAAAAGTATTTTTCAAAATTCATAATTGTATTAGCTTAAGTGGTATGTTTGTAGTCTCTACATTCAACTCTTACTTTCGGAGGGAGACCATCATTTCAGAGATCGTATGCCAAAGCAAACCATTTAATATCTTTATTTCTTATTTATTATTAAAATTTCTAATATTTTTAACAATATATCAGGTGCATTTATTGTTTACAATCTACAGCACAATATCTAATAGTGTCTTATAGCATTGGTAGTAAGTAATTGTTTATCTCGTATTTTACTTTTAAATAAGTTCATAAATAATATTTGGTAATGATTGGCCATGTCATCGCGGATAAATCAGAACATTTTTTCTGCAGCTCGCCCCCCATGAATTTTTTTAATATAACGTCAAATTTGTTTAAATGTATTTCGTAATTGTAATTTATTACAACAGAATTTGGAACTTGAAATAGGTGGGTGTTCTTTTTTTGTTATATTATTTTAAAATTATTTATGACTTCTAATTATATATTTTTACATTTCATTAGATGTGATCATTATTTAAATGGGTTTATAAAAGTAAAAATGTTATTGGTACCTTTTAATAGATATAAAACAATCTTTCAAACTCATACAATTTTAATAACTGTTAAATGCAGGATATTTACTATTATTTAGAGAATGATTAAATTTTTTTAGTTTTGAAATTATAAAGTTGTGGTGTAATTATTTAGGACAATTTTAATTATAGAAATATTCTTTAAAATTAGTTTTTATTGGTTTATAAATTAAAATGCAATTATCTGTTATTTTGGGATTCCTATGTATAAATGCACACCGGTCTTGTTAAAGGTAGACTGAGCGTAGTGTTTATGCATCCAGTATCTGTTTCAATTATTTGTTTTTTTAATTGGTTATTTATCTTTATTTCGTTTAAGATTTTATGCTAAACATTTTATAATTTTATATTAGAAAAATAATATAAAATTTGATTGTGCAATATTTGATTCATTTGCGTCTTAACTTTAACTAACTTTTCGCAAAAAAACAACTTAGGCGCCTTGCTCCATTCCACTGGCCGAACCTATTGTCCACTCGTCTTCAGTAATCTCTCTTTTATTTAAAATTATATTATTGGCAATTTCTGTATTTATTAAATTTTCTTTAGCCTCAATGTCGAACGGCGATTATTTTTGTTTAGCTATATCTTGTTTTAAATTTAAAAAGTACTAAACTTTTTGAGTTCATTCACATAAAAATATAATTTTAATTTAATATATAATTTTTTTTTGGTAATTTGCACATTTCTGGATGTCATATCTTTGAAATTTGAAAAAACAATGCACGATAAATCTGGCTCTAAATTTGTAATGAAATACATGTATTTGCCTGTTAATTAACAACCAGGCTAATCTGCATAATAATATTGTAACTCAATTAATATTACAAGTTGAGCTGTAAGATCCCAGCAAAATATACCATTTAAATTTTTAGTTTAAAAATTTCATATTTTTATTCGCCTCACTAAAAACCCATTTTACAAATTCGCTAACAGAAAGATGCCTGCAATGTAATTTCTAAAATATATTGTCATTTTAAATATGAAGTAGCTCGATATAAAAAAATGTTGTCGTTAATTTTAAATTTAATTTAAGTGCTAAATTTAAAAATGATTAAAATCTAAATTATTTTTTTGACGTACATCGTAATCTTGTTACTAAAAATTAACAAAGTTTGCAAAAAAAATTTCAATATGAATTAGAATAATACAATCAGTTGAATAGATTTTTATTTATGTACAAAAGCACAGCATGGGAAAATTAAACTATTAAAAGAAAAAGATAAAAAATTTTTTGAGTATTTTATACAAACGAAACGAAAAAAAATGTAACAAAAACAAATATAAAAAAAACGCGAAGATGCGTCTCAACGATGGTTACGCAACGAACACGCGCCGCAAATTTGATGCTCGGAGTCTGCAAAATCGTAATTTTTTCATTTGTCACAAAAATTATATATAACGTGAGCTTTTTAAGGAAATAAATAAGAAAACGACAAAATATAATAACCTGGATATTCGAGGCATTGAATTTTAATACAAGTTTTAATTAGATATAAATCAAAATATGATAAAACCTTTTATAATTGCAATAGCTCAAGCCTAACTCCAATATAACACCTAAAATACATTATATTTTAAAGGTTGTGGACTTCCTAATTCCTTTTTTTTTAAAAGTTTAATAAAAACCAACTTTCTTTTTCATTTAATTTATATAATAATTTGAATTGTTTTACATAAATACAATTCGTCATTATATGTTTTTGAGCCTGGGATTTTTTGTTGTATTACCATAAAACACTTCCATAAATTTAAACCGGATTTTTAAAGTTATAAAGGAACTTAAGTTAAACAAATTATACGGTTCTGTCATTTGCGTTCTTTTTTTTAAAATTTTCCATGAGATTCGATTCATATTTTATTGTTATAAGATTACATTGAAAAAAAATTCGTAAATTCAATGAGATTTTAAATTTTTATATCATTTTGTTGAATCATCTGCAATCGTGCTTTTTTCCTTTTAAGATTATGTTGTTTGATGAATGGGGATATTTTTACGTTTTATTTACCGAGCTTGTTTTTTATTTGAAAATTTGTTTCATTCGATTAGGTTTCGAAATTTATTTATTATTTTTTAAATGTCATTAAATTCTTCTTTACTCAATTATTTTTGATCATATAAAGTAGGGTAGAAAGAAGACTGTTCTAAAGGATTTTAATACGCAAATATGATCGCAGGTATAATATTCGACACTTTATCATAAATCCTACATCTTCTATCACATTCAATATGTTCCAGATTTTGTAGCAACGTTTTAACCTTTATTCAGCATATTTCTCGTAAATAACTTTGAAGTTTTACCAATCACTTTTAATAAATTTCTTCAAAGGAAAAAAGCCCTAAATCAATCATTCAAATCTTTATAACTTGAGACTGGTTCACCAAAAAATTGAAATTTTAGGTGAAGCTCAATTAGAAACTTTCTGAAACATTGTTTAATTTATGGAAGCTAGTTTTAGTTTAAATTAACAATGGTTTTTGGTGTTTAGACTCACGTATTTGTAAATAAATTTAAATAATTAAAAATAAAAATAAACATATGGTCAACAGATGAATTTTACTTTTCGTTGCAGATTGTCAATTTCCAAAGTGAATTTATTATTCAAATTGCAAATCTTATTGTCAGTGCTGGAAGTGGAAAATAACAACAAATTCCATAAAATCAAAGTTCAAAATTGACCGATTAACGAATTTTTTTTTTGTTTTTGCGCAAAGTTATAAATATTTTTTTAGGGAGGGGGATGGGTCGCGGTGCCATAAGTGCCCGACCTTCTTCAAGAAATTTAATTTTTCTGGAAAGGAGAGGCCGAGAAAATTTTAAAGATTTTAACAATATTTACTAAAAAAATTGCTCTAAAATTTTAGAAATTTGGATAAAATGATCAACTTTTGTTACCACTTTGGACATGTTTAACCGCAAATTTAGGTAATAATAAAAAAAGTAAATTATAAAAAAAGTACATATCCGACCAGGGATGGGCGGAATTCCGTTGTCCGTTTTTTTTAAATAAATTTATGCCCATCCCTGTATCCGACCCGTCCCCTGGGATAAACCGACTTTTTGCCTTTTTGGACAATTTTAACAAGAAAAATTGAATTAAAATGTGAAATTTTGAGGTTTTTAAGCAATTTTTTGCCATGAATAAATTAAAAAACAACAAATTGCAATAAATTAATGCAAATCCAGCCGAAAAATGCTTCGGTTCCGGCCGGGACCAGAAAAACTGGAGCCGAGACTTCATTAAAAAATACCGGGACCTAAAAACCGGTAATCCGGTCCCTACCATTATTTAACATACATGGGAAGGGAACATTTTTCGATTTTTGGGACCTTTTGTCCGTTTTTTCTTAGGTTTTCATTAAAATTCAAGTAAAAATTAAAACAGAAAATTGTAAATCTCGGTACTTTTTCGATCGAGAATCTCGAAAAATCTCGGTCAGGCCAAATTTTTTCGATCGACATTTCGATCGAGAATCTCGAAAAAATCTCGTCGAGATTTTCCGAGATTACGCTCGAGAATCTCGATCGGTCCTTTCTCTAGTTAAAACAATTAAAATATTTAAAAAGTTAATTTTTAAAAAAAATAAATATGCGAATAGGAATCGATTAAATTATTTGATAAAACTCGTAGTTGATATCTTCCGTCAACAAAAATGTCAAGAAAATTATTTCCATAAAAGAAATTATATAAAATCAAAGCAGTTCCTATCATAAAGCTTGCTGAGATAAAAAATTTATAATAGCCTAGCAATTTAATTTTCCGTTTATCTAACATAGCAGTTTAAATAATAATAAATTTAATTTTGTGATTTTTAATAAATTTTTAATGAATACAGTTGTTGTATAAATAATTAAAATGTTGCGATTATTATTTTATGCAACTTAATTATTTCAAAATTCTTTGTTTTATTTCTCGTACATTTTATTCTTGATTTTCTTCGTTATTAGATTTCATCAGTTTTAAAATTTTAATAGTTTGTTTGAACTTTGATGGTTATTCCATGCTGATGGCGCCAATTCATTCCGTCCAATGATTTGATGCAGCTCGTTCACGTTTCCATTAAACCGTTACAAAAATGTTTAAGTTAAATATTGCATCCTTTTTATACTAATAAAGATTCTCATTGATAAATTTTATAGATTTTAAAAGGTAAAAATATTTTTTAAATAAAAACAAGAAAGCTTTTAAGATGTAATCATCGTGTTTAATTTATGGGGTTTTTGTCGCGATCAAAAAATTTATGAAATTTGTTCTGTGTCAATTTTAAGATGCGTGTTTTAGTTAATTTATTACATTGTAAATTTTAACTTGGAAGTTTGTAATTTTCATCTTAACATTTTAAATTGCTTATAAATATTCTATCATATTTTGTTTAATGTGCCGTATATATGTATATGGTTACCGTATATTTTAACGCGAATTATTTTTGTACAAGTATAAATTAATTATGCGCATCTGGCTTAATAAACAAGTTCGTCTCCCCTGCAAGCTTGTACCAAGACAATTTTCGGCTTTTGCTTTGAGATAGTTGTATTTATTATCAATTCATCAATGTGTAGCCACGAATCACGATAATGCTTCATATTAGATGTGTTGAGTTTCTATTTATCGTTTCATAGTTATTTTTATACAACGTATATATGAAATTGTTAAAATTAATTTTTAAAATTTTCTTCGTTGGCATATTTCGTAAGAATTTGTTGTTTTAAATATAATGGATGTTTTATTTTTCTAAAGCCTTATTTATTTATTTCTTCATTTCCTTGAACGCATTCGATGTTTCTAAAGAAGCCATTAATTTATCTATAATTTTTACTACTCAAAAGGTAAGGAATTCTGAGATTCTATTTTAAATATCAATTTAAGGGTTTCTTACAAAATAATTTCACTTATATGTTACCTGCTATTATGATTATTTTATTTATTTATTTTTCTTTATTAAAAACAAGAACCGATTTTTTAGTTATGTATGCATTGTTTCTGAATATTTTATATTTTCATTTGCCAAAGTTCGAGAGAAATGCTGTAGTAAATTATTAATATTCCCATTATAATTAAATGGATTAAACATTTAGAAATTTAAATTGAGTGATCAATTAAGATTTTTTTATAAAATAATGCATATGAAGACTTTCATTATTGATGGCTTTATTACCAAACATTTTTATTTTTTTTTTTGATAAATAAAATCTAATCATTTTTAAATATTTTGAATATTGTTATCATTATTTTTCTAAACGTTCAATATATTTATTTGCTAAATTTTAAAAGATTTAATTAAGACACATTTTTAACTAAAATATTTTTGTATTTAAATTCTTCTTAAACTTTTTATTTATGTATTTATTTATTTTTGTAACATCTTCCACCTTGACATGCACTCGACTGTTGAACTCGAAATCAGACATGCCCGAGGTTATAATAAAAATTTATTTTCAATTTATTTTGATAAATGATTAATATTTAAAATTTATTATAAGGTAAATTTTATTTATTATTAAAAATAGCTGTTTTAATATTTAATTAATTAAGTTATATAGTTCTTTTATTATTACTTGGAAAAATAAATGAGGATGAAATTACTTAATTAAAATATAATTTTGCTTTTTAATAAGTGTATTTTTTTGGTATTTGATTTATTGTTGGCATAGTTAGTTATATGTAATTAATTATTAAATAAGGTTTTCACTTTTTTGGCATTGCTATTATTAAAATCTTATTACTTGTTTTATTAGCCCATTTATTTATAAAACAATAAAAAATAATTTTGCATTTCGTTTTTTAATTGTTAATTTTTTTAGATATATAATTTTATTAAAATTTAAACGTGTAATAATATGTACTACGCATATGATTTTGAAGCAAAAAAAGTTAATTAATCAATTAATAGTTTTCACTATTCTTAATTAAAATAATTAATGCAGATTTTTACACCGTAGATGTAGTATTAAGCATGTGCTTTTTATATAAATTTCTTTAATTTGTAAATTTTATAAAATTAAATTAGTTTATTCACTACTCAAAAAAAGCAAAACTCAATTTATGTTCAATGATGATGCATTTTTTCATTCATTATAATATTCAATATTTTAAAATAATACTTAATGTTCGGAATATTATAGAAATTAATAAACAAAATTTAAAATTGTGTAAATGAAATTTTAAAAAAATTTATCAATTTTTATTTTAGCTTTGTTTTAAGTTTGTTTTATATTAGACAAATATTTTTTCAGGACTTTTAGAAGTTGATTATTTATTGATAAAAATATTGTATTCATAATAATTTTGAAAATAAGACGAAATTTATTTTAGTTTTGAACAACGGCTGGAAGAATTGCATCCTTAAAATACAAAAGATTTCTTTTACATCGAAAACTTCGCCCACATTTTTCCAGGCCAGCTTATGTTCCAGTCTCGACTTTGAATAAAGCGCGTAACCTTCAGGTCTTTTTTATGATTTATCAAAATGGTTAATGTCAATTAAGATTTTATTTTCAGTACTAATTTAATAGAAGTAATATAATTTACACAACTTTTTTGTTGCAGCCTTCCTAATATAAGTTTTCATAAAATTTTCCAAACATCAAATGTATTTATTTTTAAATGTATAAATTTTTCATTATCATGATAAAGAATTATTCCGAAGAAAATACCCGCCTCCTCGGAGGTTTGTTAATCAAAAGTATGAATGCGATCGTACTTTTGTATATAAAGTTTATTTATTAATAAAATTTTTTTAATTTAAATACTTTTCGACTTTTTATATACGCTAATTTGTAGCGATGGCATAATAACTAACCATTCTTGTGGGACCTGTTGACCCTTACTTCTGTGGTTACGATTGCTGTTGAATCATCTAATAATTACACTTATTTGCTTCAAAAAAACAAGAGTTGTCGAATTAGAATGGCATATTTATAGAATTTATTTTTTTCAAAATCATTTGAGATATTTATGTGTGTTTTTGAGCTTGACATAAAATATATAATATTTCTTTGGTATGTAACCACCTAGCCCAACAAATGAACTTATCGTGCTGGAAAGTTATTTAAAATTTATTTTTTATTAATACTATCTTCATTTTTACGTTATATTATTAGATTAATGTACTTTAATTAACTTTTAATTTCATGGATAAAATAAGTTATTTTAACATTTAATTATATTTTAAAACTGATTCAAACTAATTGATCATAAATTATGTAATAATTTATTTCTTACATGTTATACACCACCAACCCAACACCTGGCTCGGTGCAATTTGCTTTTTTCGTACGGCAATTTGCAAATTTATAACTGTTTATTTTATTATTCATAATTTTGAGATTTTACAATGAATTATGTAATTCGTTATATTTTTGTTTGATTATAATTATTTCATTATTTAATACATATATTGAGATTTGAACTTTAAAAGCATAATTAAAATTTATATATAAATAAATAGTTATGCGCTTATAAGCTATAGTTAACCAAACCATGTGATGATAGCAGTTTTATCTGAAGCATTACGTTTTTGAAGAAAAGTTTTCAAAATTTAATTAATTTACCAATTTTCTATATTTTTTATAACTTTATTTTAAAACAATATTTTACCTAATGGTTGGGTATATTTTTTAAAAAGTAAATAATTTAAAAGAAATAATGAGACTTCGAACTTATCCATTGAGTTTAAAATTCGATTCAAGTTGTAATAACCGTTTTTTATTTAGAAAGTTAACATCCAAACCAATAAATATAATATAATTAAGAAGTTTTTGATATGTTTAAAGAATAGCCGCGAGTTGTCCGTTCACTCCTCGGAGAACACAGTAGCCAGATTTGGCGACAATTTTCAAATAATTTTTCAATCGATTAGACTGAATTACTCTGCTAATAATTAATTTACACAACTAATGTCAAAAAATAGATTTCAAATATCTGCCTGTCATTATTCCGTTTAAGTTATATTTTTTATAGTTTTATTCGCAACAGTTTTAAAAGTTTGAACACGTGCAACTTGGCAACGGCTAATTTGATCGGCATGATATCTTTTAATTAAAAATGAATACATAAAATACTTTTCAATATTTAATAATCCATAATTTTGGCTTTATTTTAATTTTGTAAGTACTAACATTCTTTTCTGATTTTATGTTAATCAATATATTTTAGTTAATTGTTTTAATTAATGTGCATATCTATCATATAATATAACAACTTTAATTCTCGTAAAAGAGTAATAATTAGTTTTAAGCGTTGACACTTTTTTTCCATTGGTTAAAAAAGAACCCGATTCGCTTCTTCTCCTGCTACTTCCCTTTGATTTTTTCCACCTCTTTCAATTGTTGCGCTTTTTTCAATTCTTGCTATTTTTTGAATATTTTGACTTGTTAATTAATTTCTCTATTAATAAATAGGTTCATTAATTGGGTATTTTGCTGATTCTGGACCTTCGGACGAACTATATTTTAATATTAACGTTTTCCACAATTTTATAAATTAAAATTTTTAAATAACAAACAGGCATTTGTGAATTGAAAATAATCAAAAACGCAAATAATAACTGTGCAGAAAGGTTATTTTTGGAAGAATTTCGCAGTTCAGAAAATCAACTCTAACACTGATCTTATTATAAATATTATTGAATCAAAAAAGATGATTATTTTCACATATTTAATCAAGAAATAAGATTTAAATAAGTCCACCGTATCAAACAGAAAAAAAACTATTAAAAAAATCCACCCAATATTGAGCTCTTTTTCACTACTAATACAAAAGGTTTTATGAATTAAATTTCGACAATTTGTGGCATGCCAAATCTGCTCACTCAAGGCTCAGATGATGCATTTACAGCATTCGTTTGCGAATATGAATATAATACGGCACGCACATTGAACTGAAGCGGAAAACCTGAAATCATGCAGATCAAATAAAAATAAAGGTGTGGCATTAGTACCAATTACCGATTTTTTGGCCTTTATGAAAAACAAAAAAAAATGATGAAAAATTAAAACAAAATGAAAAGAAAGAACTTAGAAAGTAGATAGAAATATCAATTTTTAAATTAAGTTTTTTACGCCAACAAGTGATATGAATTCTCAAAAAATTGTGAAATTTTTTATTTATATATTAGTTATCGTTAAATATTTGATTTTTATCACGACTTCAAGATGGGTGCCAACATAGTAAAAATTGTGTTAAAAAATATGTTACGACCATTGTGCGGTCGTTTATTAGAATTCATTCAACTCTAAAATTATACGCAAATTTTACAACTATTTACACCGTTTATTTAACAAGCTGTGATACTGCGCAATAAAATGATAACAAAATCATTAATAAATATAATTATTAAAATTACTCTTGAGAAAAATACCAATAATAAATTAAACAATGCGTAAAGAAATATTTATTTATATAAATGTATGTAATATTATTATATTTATTGTATTTCGCGTTGCCATCTTACGTCAGATTACAATGGCGTGTCAAACTATAGATTTGCGACCCGCATCCTCAGTGAACTTGTATTTTAACTCAACGTTAAATTTATTTTGTTCTTTCAAAATGCATTATTTAAAATCAATAAATGAAATCATGCGAATTTATAAACTTTTTACTTTAATTTGTCATAATGACTTTATTTTGAGCTGCCCTAATAAGGTAACTTTTCGAAAAGATTTTTTTTAATGTTATTTTTGCTACTTTCTTTTATTTTTAGATAATAACTTTTAAGATTAAATGCATTTAAAAGATTGAAACATTGAAACTTTTATTTTGCGATCAAGTTGATCGGGCTGTTATTTAGAAATCGCGCCCATTCCATCAAACATTCTTTGGGCTGCTTGCTAAAATAAATAAAAGTTTCAAACTTTTGTTTATTTGGTTTTAGTCTGCCAATCGATTTAGATATATTTGTTAGCGAAACTTTTTCATAATTTTCTATATACAATAAAAAATTTAACGATAAATCTTATAAAAATTTTGTTTACGTTGATGAAACCTTAGTTTAGCTTATGCTGGCTTGTTAATAAGCTCGGTCAAGGTGTCTCCAATACTTATTATTAAAAAAAAACCAAAAAAAAAAAAGCTCATTGCAATTGAAATTTGTAATAGATTAAAGTGAAATATAGCAGCCATTCTTTACATCCACCGCTCGATGCAGCTAGAAAATGGTCAGGTCAGATCGATTTCAAAAAAAGTTATCAATCCCCAATCGACACTTTTTGGAAAATTTGAAGGGCCATAAAGTGGCTTACCTAAACTCTCTTTAGAGCTAACTTATAAATATATTGGACTGTGAAAAATTTTGTAAAACTTTTTGAAGAATATTTTACAGACCTCAAATTCAAACATACTTGTAACCTATATTAAATTCTGATTGAAAAACAAAAAAATATCCAAAATTCCAATAAAAGATCAAATAATTCATAACAAAAATCAAATAAATAGATAAAATTGCAAAATATTAAATTTTGCTTAACCGATTTTCTTGTTATAGATATATTAAATTTTTTACATAATTATCCTAACCTTTCTATAAAAATTTAAAGTGATCGTCAAAAGCGCTGCTTGGACAAACATTTCCTTAAAATAAATTTAATATACTTTAATTAATGCTGCGACGAGTTAATCTGCTACATTGTTTTTGTTTAATGACCGCCCACGTTTTTTCTGATTTTAAATTGGCTTTTGATTTATTACAAATTTACTATTTTGTAAAAAAATCCCTTTTTGTCATAAATAATATTTAAATCTTAAGTAATTATGATTTCAAATTTAAGTAAAACAATGATTATTTTACGCAAAATAATAATGAAGACCACACAAAACGACTTGATTAAGTAAAAATAAAGCAACGGATTGACCAACGAAAATAAATAACTACATAAAAAAACAATGGCTTGTATTAACGTTTCAACATAAATGCATTTATCAAAAAACCAAAATATAGCTATATCAGTTAAACGAAGTACAAAGTGTCATAAAACTCCCGACAAATAATGTTCCTTCACAGGTGAGCAAGTGTTGTTTTGCTTTAAATCTTGAAAACATCAAATTTTAAGTGCTCTGTTAAATTCAAATATAAAACTTTTAATTAGTGTTAACATAAAGAGTTTTAAACTGATACCCTGAAAATCACAACCGCTGTATAAATTCTTAAACTTCCAAAGAAAAGCGCAGTTTTACTCAAATGCACCCATTAAACATCTAACGAGAAAATCCGAATATTAACAAAATAATTATAAAAAAATTAATTTACTAATGTACGATTTAAAAACTAGATAAAATAATTGCAAAATAAAAGCGTCTGCTTTAGAGAAGTAATTGGCATAATAACAATATCGTTTTCTTCGTATAATGCAATCGAAGACAAATTCAGCGATTTTATAAGAAAAAATTAATTTTAAAAAACTCAAAATAGAATCGTTTACAGAAATACATATTGAAAAACAATATAGAACAATAATTTAAAAAAACCAAAATTAATGAATAAATGTTTTCTTTAAAAAAAGAAATAAAAGCTGAAGGTAATGAGATATTAAAATGTTGTAAAAAGTCGGTAAGATCTTTTATTGTTTGGAGGTATGTCACCAAATAAAATATGAGAACTGGAAAGTGCCGTCTTTTAAATATAAACAAAAAATCTAATGAGTTAACAAAAAATCAACGGTTGAAGCAAGCCCGACCTCTGGGAACAAATGGGTCAACGACCAGAGCACACATCATTTTAAAAAAATCATTTAATTAGCATGAAAATAATAAACAAAATAAAATCGAAATATATACTAAATTTAAAATTTAATAAATTTTTAAAAGTTATACATAAAATCTAAACAACTTTTATTTAGTTTCTTAATTATAGCCCAAGCTTTCGAGTAAGAAGGGAGCACTTAAAGCATGTCTGCAAAATTTGGTCAAGAAATATAAGTGTTGCCTGTGTTCCAAGGTTAGGTTTTGAAAATCAAAGAAAATTCACTGGTGAGTGAATAAATATAGTGTAGGGGTGCCATCGAAAATTTTGTAAAATAAGGACAGTGAAGCTGGGCTTGACCTATTAGTGGGGAATGAAAGAGCCGGTGAGAAAATTTCGAATTTTTTAAACATTTTTTAAGAAATTTATAAAATTGAGAAATTTATTCACTTTTGGGAGTGAGAGGAGGTTCGGCGGTGCCGATAGGCGCCGCCGAGAACATTTTCATTTAATATTATTTATTGTTTAAATTTGCAGACAGACTCGCATTTGCCCCCGATTTTAAAGTATTGTTATTTAAATAGTTTTTTTTGCTTCATTTCATAATAACGCAAAATTATCAGTAGCGTTATTTGATAAAATAAATCGAAGGTTTTTTAGAAAGTCCTTTATTTTTTTTACGATGAATGGGATGAATTAATTGTTAAATATCTTATTTCTCTCGTTTTGCAGATTTACCGTATTTCCTCAAATAGAAGACCCGGGCTTCTATTGTTCAACCCCTCTCCAAAGGGATTAGGGGGGGGGGTCTTCTAATTGAGGGGGGTCTTCTATTGTTCAACCCTTTTTTGACAAATTATTCAGAGAACATGTAAAATTTGTCAACCCTTTTTTGACAAATTATTCAGAGAACATGTAAAATTTGTCAACCCTTTTTTGACAAATTATTCGGAGAACATGTAAAATTTGTCAACCTTTTTTGACAAATTATTCAGAGAACCTGATAATTGACTAACGCGAACAAAACAAAAATTACACTGCTTTCAA
This sequence comes from Globodera rostochiensis, assembly GCA_018350325.1. Classification (NCBI taxonomy): domain Eukaryota; kingdom Metazoa; phylum Nematoda; class Chromadorea; order Rhabditida; family Heteroderidae; genus Globodera; species Globodera rostochiensis. The sequence goes on from JAEVLN010000011.1 coordinate 768,979, forward strand.
TATATGTAATAATATTTTAAGGTATATAAAAATTTTACTGAGTAGATTTCTTGATGTTTGGGTGCTGAGACGGCTGCCTGAAGCTAATACGACGATGTGAAAACTGTTATAATGGCTGCATTGTTGAGATTAACATGATTTTTATAAATTAAATATAATAATTAACATAAATTCATGATTCTTGTTTGCTACTGAGTATCTTGGATTTGATTGATTTATAAAAGTGAACACATCTCCCAAATATAGCTAAATATAAATAGAAGTCTAGCTGCTTGGGTAATGCTTGACCCCATAACTAAGTGATATGATAAAGAAACTAAAATTTAATAAAAGAAAGTCAATTAAAAAATTCTTAAACAACTAAATTAAAAATTAACAAATAAATAATTAATAATAAAGCGAACAACTACTGCTTCTCTGAGATCAAGACAGTAAAAAAGATTGAAAAATTTATTAAATTTAATAACTTTAAAAAAACATAATTTTTAGATTAACAGCTATTCCGAATCGTTTAAAGATATCTCAAGTGGACAACAATTACATAATACCTAATTAAAAAGAACGTTTGCGAAATTTAAATGCTTGAGGCTGATTGTGTATGAACACATTACTTGAATCATATACAATTTGAGAACCAAAAATATTATAACATCATCCGTTATTGGTATCTGTTAATTATTTCAGAATTTAACAAAAAAAAAATAGAAGAATCTTGATGTCACATTTTCTTTGTTCTATTAACTCGGAAATAAAATACTCTATATTAAAATTCATTGCAAACCAAGCTGTTTTAAATTCTTGCAAAATGGAATATTAATCCTAAATCTCTGTAAACCCTATAAAAAAATTAATCAACTAATGTAGGAGTTAATGCATTAAAATTTATAAGCCGACAAACACATTTAAAACAAATTTTTTAAATTAAAAGAAATGTTGGTTAACCAAAAATTAATATTCAAAAAGATAATTAAAAATAAAGTAACAATAATAACCAGTCAATCCTACCAGCGGAGTTGGCGGTGACGCTCTACACACAAGGGGTCAGGCCATACCATATGACAGTAAAACTTGCGGATTAATAATTTATTAAAATGATATTTTAATTTCAAAAAATTGGTTGCAAAAGAAAAGGGTAAAATAGCAATAGTAATTAAATTCTTTTCAGCTTTTATAACAAAAAATAATTTAAAATATCAAATTAAGATATTTAATTAACGCCATTAGAAACAATCAGAACATTCTAAAACTCCTACAATATAAAATAAAACATTACAAGTATATATACTGATGTCAATAATTACAGCTTTTAGGTTTCCGTTTGCCATGCCATTTCAACATTGTATAAAACATCCTTTGTCAAATCAATCTTTGATTATTGATAAGATAATGCGTTTAAACACTTTTTATTATCTTGTATATTTGTAATTTAAAATGTTTTTATTTGCTTCGTTAAATGATTTAAGCCAGTTGATGACACGTTAGCAATTCGTGCTTTGTGCGGATTAATAACGTTTTAAAATATTTAATGCGTAGTCAACTATAAATCATGTGTTTTCCCTTAATTTCATGTAAAATTATAATTCATAACAACTTTGTTTTTTGTCAATTAATTTTTTTGATTTTCATTTTTTTTAAAAGCTTATTTATTGTATACAATTGTTATTTTTTTTAGTTTTAATTTCATTAAACTTTAAGATTTTAATTTTAGCAATAATATATATAGGAATAAATTTTTGATACGGCTATAATTATTATTATTCAACCTCATTTGACAATTTTAAATTTTGGTTAAATACTACTTTTTAATGCATTAAAAATAATTTTTTAAATGTTTTTTTATTGATCCATTCTTTTCAAAATGTGAATACACTTTTAATTAAGATTATGCGTTTTTTGATCAAATTAAATAAATAGAGTTTTTAGCTAGTGAAAGAATATGCCTAAATTTGAAAATTTAAGTTTATAATATTTGGAACTGATTTAATATAAATTTCTTTCAATTTTCTGGCATCTTTTGTTTTTTCCAATTCTAGAATGCGTAGGCCGCAAATGACCTCATTTTAATCTGTCTTTAAATTCTGTTTTAAAATATAGTTTTTGCAAATCAAAAGCTATTAAAATTCATAAATTAACATGAAAATATATAACTAAATTTAAATATATTGATATCCTAATAAACCCCAATATAATCAAAGCTCACAAAAAATGATGCATTAATAACGGAAAAGAGAAGTTTGAATGTAACCTAAGATTAGTTTCTCACGGGTTTTCCTAAAACCCCGGTCCCGGCCCTAGTTACAAGCAGCAAAAAAAAAGCTTTCATAGATACTAAAATTGGTCGATTTGGTCCAGTATAAGTGTTTTAATTTTTTTTGGTAATATTAAAAAATCCCGCGAGGGATCCCGCAAATGCGATTTTTCCGCACTTTAACGGCGATTACATGAGACGAGCAGAGGAGATAGCAAAATTCTCTCAGTTTGTAATGTGAATTGAGAAAAATAAGTGCACAAAAAAGTGTGTTTATTTAGCGTGAATAAACCAATTTGACTTGGTATGAAAAATTTTATTAATGCAGGCATTCCATAATACAAATAAATAAAACTGCGAATTAAACTACGGAATTGATTGCTTAATGCTATTCTGCATATATTAATAAAAACAAATTAAACAGTAAATTTGCGAGATCGCTTCTTAATTTTAAAATGCTTATTAATAAGTATTTATCCCTTCCGTGCCAAAATAAATCATTGTAATCGAATTAATAGCTTGATTCTTAATAGATTTATTTTGATTTAAATTATTTGTTTGAAGAAAAATTGAATACTATTATTATTTTATTCTTTTTTCCTATTATGATCTTAAAAAAATACATTTTATTAATTTGTGTTGTTGATGCTGTTTCCTGCTAGCGTTCGGTGTCTTTCGTTTTCTTAGTTGCAAACTAAAATTTTTTAATTTTATTGCTTTAAACAAAACTTATTGTTAAAATAATAATTAACTAATTCAGGAATTAAACAAAAACTTTAATAAATAAACTGATAAATAACATTAAAAACTTTATTTCGACGAAAATCCCTGAGCCTTGTTTATTGAAAAATGATTATTAATTTAATTTGTTTTTAAAAATTGTTATCATTTTCTTATTATAAATATTTTACTTTTATTGATACACTTGTTTAAAAATAAACACGTAATCCGTTTTGCAAATCAAAATTTTCTGTGTTTTAAAAATTTTACTTTGAATTATGTCGATTGGCTTGCTTGAATATTTAGAGTGCAATTTATTCTTTATTAAATATTTTTTTCGAACAACAAATATTAATAAAATAAGTTTTTTTATTTTTAATGTAAGACGATTTTTATTCTTTATTAATATTTTTAAATGTCGATGCCCGTCTTTAATCGACAAAAGAATTAAGATCCAAGCCCTGCTTTTTTTTAAAATTATTATAAGCTGTCCAAAAATACGTTGTTCGTTTACGAAGGTTTCTTTTAGTAAGTTTAAATAAAAATATATTTATTTTGCAATTTAATCATCCTCTCCACGTGAAAGTTTTATTTTGATTGTAATTTTTTCAATTCTTCCTCATGTGTTTGAGAAACTAAACCAAATCTTTCCACGTATCGTTGTTACAAAAATTAAGTTAATGTTCAGAATTAAATGGTGCAACATTACAAAGCACCGGGTGGCTGTTATACAAGGCTTTTTCACTTATAGCTGAATTAAAACTTCATTACAAGTGCCCCTAATTTATTTTTAGTCTCTTATTTTAGAAAACTTCTTATTTGCATCTGTATTCATTTTTAATTTAATTTACTGATCAATATATAGATTATATTTTTAAGTTTTCTCCATAATATATCCTTTTTCAGTGATGTTTAGTTTTTTATATTATAAATTTTATCAATGTTTTAAGTGGTAAATCGTACCGCGATTTCGTCCTTGTACACATACTTCCCTGAAGCTGCGTTAAAAATAATTTTTAAATAGTTTTTCTCATATTGGCTGTAAACCTTTAATTGAAAATATTTATTTGAATCATTTGACTTTATTTTGTTATTTAGCTTTTTTTTTATTATGAAGATGCGATGTTACTAATTTTGAATTATTAAATATCTAACTTTTGAATAATTGGTATACAAAATTAATAGAATAATAAGAACACTAGCCATTATGCTCCTCTTTAGATTTATTATATAAATTATGTTCAATTGTATTATTAATACTAAACTATCAATTGCTTTGATCAAAAACATGTTTTTCTTACATCAAAACTTGCATATTTTACTTATTGTTAACAATCGACAAAATTAAGGAACATTTATAATGTTTATGTTCAATTTTCTAATAATTTATAGTTGTACGAGAGAATTGTATTTTTAACTAGTCTAAAAATAAAATTTTTTTTTCGCACCTTTTTATTAATTTTATTTAGCCTTTAGCCTTTTAATAATTTATAGTTTTATTTTAATGAAATTTTCATTTTTTTCCACTTTGAACTAAAGTGTTGAAGTCTTCTTATTGTTTTTTAATAGTGAACAAAAATTGTTAAAAAGTCCTTCATTCTGGGTTCCTTTATAATTTTTTTGAATTACAAAATTAAAAATTACACATTTGATTATATTTGATTTAAGTAAAACAGTTCCGGGCACATGCATGAAGCCGTCAATGATTTTGTTCCAAGGCCTTCATTAGAATTTACAATAAATTGCGACAGAATAAGCGTATATGACATTTTACATATTATCTTATTTGTTTCAAAGTCTGTGAATCATATTTTTTTAATTATTAGTGCTCAAATAATAGATTATTATTCTAGTTTTATCCATTAATTTAATTCAGTTGAATATAAATTGTTGATCAGAAAAAAGATGTAAAACGGTGGCAACAAGATCGCGTAGTTGATCTTTGTGAGGCTCTTAGATTTTAATTAGCTTTATTTGATTATCTTTGTACTCAATTTTTGATTTTCCTATATTCTAAGGATATATAATTGTTTTTTAAATTTTGTTTGTAGTTTTTTTTACCGATTAAATTTTGTTGATAATTAATGATTTGATTTTGTATCGCATCTATTGTGGGCCATTTTCCTTTTAATCAATTCAATATTTTAAAATTTAATTGAATGATTTGAATAATCTTTCTCTTGCACTGGAAATCTTTTTCATAATTTATTATTTTTTAAAGGTTTGAACTCTTTATAAAAGTGGCAGCCCGTTTTTGCAATCGGCAATATTGATTATTGCTTTCTCTAATCAATTTGAAACTATTAAAAAGCCATTTTGGTAGTTTTGCTTTTTCTCCCAAATAGGCTTGGTTGGCACGACATTTTTATTTTGACTTTTATCTTAATATTCATAATGATGTTGTAAAAAATTTTAGAAGCAGTGAGTGGACGGTTCATCTACGAAAGGGGGACGGGTGGATTCTTCCCAGTGAGTGGACGATTCATCTACGAACCAGTGAAGTGAGTGGACGGTTTCATTTTACAAAATATATTGATTAATTATATGTTATTTAAATAACAATTGTTTTTGTCTTTATGATTTGCGGTGACGCAGCTCTTACATAATAAAATAATGATGCACATTTTTTTGTGTTGTTGTATTTTAATTAGTTTTCTTTTTGTATTTTCCCCTTTAACTTCCTTTTTGTATACGCTTTTCTATTTATCCATAGTTTACAGCCATACGACGTCTTAAACCGTATTTTTTTGATCTAATATTTTTAGTTTTAACTAATATGAATTATTTCATTGTTATAAATAAAAAAAGACGTGATAATTCCAAATAATAATTTATTTGTTTAATGATAACGCCCGTTAGCTTTTGATAAAATATTTTGTAAACAACGGAAAAATGATTGTTGCGACGCAAATTATTACAAAAGACAAAAAAAATAGCTGCTTCTCTAATTATTTAAGATTTTCACGCCATACCGAATTTTATTGTATTTTTTAATTATCTTTGATCTTATTTTTTGTTTTAACAGTAAAATTCAGCAAGAAAAGAGGGCCGTTTGAAAGATTTATAAAATCCTGTTGGCACAAAATTTCAAATAAAAAATTATAAAAAAACTATTGAAAATTCAAGTGCCTATGTAAGTGGCAATGTTTGGGCCGATCTGTGGCTCGCCCCGCCTCTAGAGGGCTTCAAGCCCCGCAAAAAAGGAGCACTAACCCAAAGATCGTTTAGTAATGCCATTAATTTAACCGGATCAAAATCCGTTCCTTCATAAAACCTGCGTGCGGAAAAAAATGAAAATTGCCGAGTGACGTAAAATTGACATGCGTTTTAAAAAAAAAATAAATTTAAAATTACATATAAATAAAAAAATGATTTACTAAGTTGCACTCGTAAATAAAAATTCGCGAGTGATAATATATTTAATTACCAATGTTTATGAAATGTGACAAACAACGTAAAATTGGCATGCGTTTTAAAAATAAAAACAAATTAAAAATTAACAAATATTAAAAATTATAAAAAATTGAAAAGTGTGATTTTTACTAAAGTGTAGTCTAAATAAAAAAAATCCTAAGGAATACAATATTTAATTGAACTGATCATGACCGAGAAGCCCGTTTTATTTTGTATTTACGACTAAAGAAGTGCGTCGCGTTCACCATCTTCTACGAATCTACGAAATTGCCAAACACGTTGAGGACGGGAAGTTTCAATGATCTCATAATCAAAGGTCGAGGTGTATTGATTCAAATTGAACAAAAAACTAAAAATCATTAAACCAAAAACCATTAATATTTGCATAAAAAAATTAAACAGTAATGTAAAAAAATCTTAAGAAACATGCAATACTGAGGGCATAAACCCGTTTCCAACTCAAGACATAAGTTGGAAAGGTATAACATTTTATCTGTATTGTTATTGATTTTAAACTACGCCGATAATAATTTTTATACTTTTATATAAATTTATGAACTACAAGAAAGCAAAACAATTTATTATAATAAAAAAATTCAACTTAGGAATAAATCATAAATAGTTAAAATAAATAACACATAGGGTATAAATCATTACATATCGACTACTATATTTTGTTATTTATTTTTATTTTCTAAAGAAAAATTCAACATTATCCAACCACACTGAAAAAAAAAATTCTGGCTTTCGGGCCTGACATAATTACTTCCTTTCACAGCCAAATTTGCTCAAAATGGTTAAAAGTACTGATAAATATGCTACATAATGGTTGTTTGAGCAATTTACATTAAACAAAAGGTCACGTTTTTGGGTTTTGCCGATAACATCCCTGTACCCACCCGGTCCGATTTGAACATCCTTACAACTTCTAGCTGAATTTTTATTTTCAAAAAACGTTGGCACTTGTTTAATATTGCTTCATATAACAGTCCATGGAAATAGACCTTTTATCTTAAAAATTGAAAATGTCCTTATTTCCAAGAGTGTTTTGGAAAATGAGGATTTGGCGTGACTGTTGAAAATTTTGGAATTTTAATGTAAATATTCTTGTTTGGCATTGTGTAAACTAGCGGTTCGTATTGTCTCCCAAAAGTATATACGTCTTTTGTAAATACTAAAGTTAAAAGATTTTTTTGCCTTTCACAAAAGTATACGGTTTTTTGAAAATATGGAAGAGGGGGGGGGGGACTACGAAAATTAAATTACAGTTTGTCTATTCATATTTCATCTATTCAATGTTTTTTGTCGAATTAATCAAAATTGATCATTTATATGTTTACTTTATATTTCATTTATTGTACATTCTCTTTGTAAAACTTCTTTTTAACTTGCATTGGTTTGTATTTTTAGAGATGATAAATGCCTGATTTATTTTCATCAAAATTCTTCTCTTTTCATTTTTAAAAAAATGATTTATTAACTTTTTTAGTCAAAAAAACGCGTGATAAACCTTTTACTTGAACGGAGTGTGAGCTCGTTGTTATTACAAAGGCATGCAGTGTTAAAATGTTGTTTTGATGTTACCTAGGTACCGAGCAACATTGTTTTATATGTTTAAGAAATGTTTTAATTTAAAAAGCACTAATATTCACCATGAATAAAGTTTTTAATAAATTAATTTACACCAATTTTGTTTAATAATATTTATCATTATTTTGTAAAAAAAAATTATTGTAAATTTCCGGTCTTCTCACATTTAAATGATACAATTTTTTTAATAAATAATATGTAAATTTATCAACATTAAAATGCACAAATTTATATGCCATTTATTTCTTGATAAAACATTAAAATATTTTAGATAATGGAATATAACATATAATTATTTATTTAATAAAGAATTAATTATCATTAAATAAAAGTTTTTAATTTTTTCAAAAACAATAAATATTTGTGAATTCAAATATTTCTATCCAGTGTTTATCAAATAATACACGTTTAATTTCTTAAAGCCTCGCTAAGCATTCAAATTAATGCGTTTAATAAATATCAATTTTACTGTGTCGTCTCATTAGAATTTGTCAATCGATAATTTTTTTTCCATCATTCTTAGAAGATATAAGTTTTAGATTATAAAATGTTTTATATTACAGATGGTAGCTGTGCAATAATTCAACAAATAAAAATGGAGGTTTTATTATAATATTTTTGTAA